>OX422212.1:125966941-126566941 GCA_949130495.1 Sambucus nigra | reverse complement strand
GAATTTAAATTTGCGGGGGAAAGGAAAATTGTTCCCAGTTGCATCATTTCTGCTATTCAGACAAGGAAATTATTGAGTAAGGTTTGTGAGGGTTTTATTGCATATGTTCTTGACACTAGGAAGGGGGCTTTACAATTAGTCTATGTTCCTATTGTACGGGATTTTCCTGAAGTGTTTCCTAGTGAGTTGCCAGGGTTACCTCCAGAAAGAGAAGTTGAATTTAGTATCGAATTAGCACCGGGGACAACCCCTATTTCTATGTCACCGTATAGAATGGCACCTGCTGAGTTGAAAGAACTCAAGATTCAGTTGCAAGATTTACTTGATAGGGGGTTCATACAGCCTAGTGTATCTCCATGGGGTGCGCCAGTTTTATTTGTGAAGAAGAAAGATGGTACCATGCGTTTGTGTATTGATTATAGGCTACTGAATAAAGCTACAATTAAGAACATATACCCTTTACCTCGTATAAATGATTTGTTTGATCAGTTACAGGGTGCTAAAGTGTTTTCAAAAATAGACTTACGATCGGGTTATCATCAGTTGAGGGTCAAGGAGAGTGATATTTCTAAAACTGCTTTTCGTACTCGGTATGGTCATTTTGAATTTCTGGTGATGCCTTTTGGGGTGACTAATGCTCCAGCTATATTTATGGATCTTATGAACCGGGTACTTCATCCTTTTGTTGATTCATTTGTGATAGTTTTTATTGATGATATTCTGATTTATTCACGTGATATGGTTGAACATGAAAAGCATCTCACAACTATTTTGAATCTGTTGAAAGATAAGAAGTTGTGTGCTAAGTTTAGCAAGTGTGAATTTTGGCTATCACAAGTTGCATTTTTAGGCCATGTTGTTTCCGGAGATGGTATATGTGTTGATCCTAAAAAGGTAGAGGCTATTGTAAAATGGGAGAGGCCCAATAACGTGACTGAGGTGAGGACTTTTCTTGGTTTAGCTGGGTATTATAGGAGGTTTATAAAGGGATTTTCTTCAATTGCCTTGCCGATGACTAAACTAACCCGGAAAGATGTTAAGTTTGAATGGAATTCTGATTGTGAAAATAGTTTTAATGAATTGAAAAAGAGGTTGGTAACTGCCCCTATTCTTACTATTCCACATGGTGGAGATGGTTTTGTTATTTATACTGATGCTTCACACCAGGGGTTGGGTTTTGTTTTTATGTAGCATGGTAGAGTTATTGCTTATGCTTCTAAGCAGTTGCGTACACATGAACGTAATTATCCTACACATGATTTGGAACTTACAGCTATTGTGTTTGCTTTGAAATTATGGCATCATTATCTATATGGTGAGGTATGTGAAATTTTTACTGACCATCAAAGCCTTAAGTATTTATTTACTCAGAAGGAGTTGAATTTGAGGCAGAGGCGGTGGATGGAGTTAATTAAAGATTATGATTGTACAATTCACTACCACCCAGGAAAGGCGAATGTAGTTGCAGATGCTTTGAGTAGAAAGGCTTCAGGCAGGTTATCTTGTATTCAATGTGCTAGAGTTACTCATATTATGGAGTTGAGATTGATGGGAGTAGAGTTGCAGCTAGTAGATGGGGATAGATTCTTTGCTCATGTAAGCATAAGGCCATTGTTAGCTACCCGTATTCGTGATTTGCAAAACCAAGATCCTTTTCTTGAGAAGAAATGGCAAGATGTCCGAGATGGTAAGTCTGAAGATTTTTGTATTGTGAATAATGGCTCTTTATCGTATAAGCAACTATTATGTGTGTCTAATGTGGGTGGATTGAAAGAGGAAATTTTAGATGAGGCTCATAATTCCATTTATACTATGCATCCCGGTAGTACTAAAATGTATAGGGATTTAAAGGAGCATTATTGGTGGAATAATATGAAGAAGGAAATAGCTGATTTTGTTGTTAGGTTCCTTATATGTCAGCAAGTGAAAGTGGAGCATCAGAAACCTACTAGTCTGCTTCAGCCATTGCCAATACCGGAATGGAAATGGGATCATGTAACGATGGATTTTGTGGTTGGGATTCCTCGATCTCAGAAGGGGTCAGATTCGATTTGGGTAGTGGTGGATAGATTGACGAAGTCCGCTCATTTTCTAGCAGTCAAGACTACGTATACAGTTGATAGGTATGCTAGATTGTATGTTAATGAAATTATTCGATTGCATGGAGCACCTGTTTTTATTGTTTCAGATAGGGACCCTACTTTTACATCCAGATTTTGGGCTAGCTTGCAGTATGCTATGGGTACCAACTTAAAGTTTAGTACGGCTTTTCATCCTCAGACAGATGGGCAGTCTGAAAGGACAATACAGATTTTGGAAGATATGCTTAGATCTTGTGTGCTTGATTTTAAAGGAAATTGGGATGAATATTTTCCTTTGATAGAATTTGCATATAATAATAGTTTTCAGTCTACTATTGGTATCCATATGAAGCATTGTACGGTAGACGATGTCGTACACTGATATGTTGGAGTGAAGTTGGTGAAAGGAAGATAGAGGGTCCAGAATTAATTGAAGTCACCACTGAAAAAGTGAAGATTATTCAAGATAGAATGAGAATAGCTCAAAGCAGACAGAAAAGTTATGCGGATAAACGACGAAAAGGTTTGGAATTCCAGAAAGGGGATTATGTGTTTCTTCGAATTTCGCCATGGAAAGGAGTTATGAGGTTTGGAAAGAAAGGGAAATTAAGTCCACGCTACATTGGACCTTATGAAATCCTTGAGAAAGTCGGGATGGTTGCCTACAAGTTAGCATTACCACCAGAGTTATCTCCGTTACATGATGTTTTCCATGTTTCTATGTTGAGAAAGTATGTAGAGGACCCTTCACATGTATTGGTAGAACAACCTATTGAGTTGAAGGAAGATTTGAGCTACGTGGAAGAACCGCTTGCTATCGTCGATAGGAAAGAACAAATATTGAGATCAAAGGTGATACCACTTGTGAAAGTTGTGTGGAGAAGGCATTCCATGGAAGAAGCTACATGGGAGAGTGAGGATAGCATGAAAATGCATTATCCGTGTTTGTTTGATTCAGACAACCAAGGTATGTCAATTTCGAGGACGAAATTTCCTAACAGGGGGGAGAATTGTGACAACCCGAATATAATTATGATTAATTATGCTTAAATCATGCCTAGCTTATGTTTTATGATTAGTGTGTTATTAATATATGTGATGTTAATTTATTATGTTTAGTCTAATCCTACCTTCAAAAAGCATCAAATGTCGAATTAGTTACAAATACAAAATTTTTAAGGTTTCGATAGGAATGTTCATGTTTAAGGCTAGTTTTGACCTTTATGACATAACAATTGACTTGAGGTGAAAACTATATGGTTGTAGACAAGTGATTTATGGTTGTAACACGACAAATGGTGTGTGAAACGGAGGTTCGAGTGAGAAGTTATACCAA
Source organism: Sambucus nigra (assembly GCA_949130495.1). Lineage (NCBI taxonomy): Eukaryota > Viridiplantae > Streptophyta > Magnoliopsida > Dipsacales > Adoxaceae > Sambucus > Sambucus nigra. The sequence continues at coordinate 126,563,524 of OX422212.1, read as the reverse complement.
AATTACGAAACAAGGGCAAAATAGTCCATCCGTTAAGTAGTATTTGGTCTTATTATGGCAACAAATGTTTTATTCTCATTGGTTGGGAAGGGTGGTGGCTTTGGCCGACCTTAAACCCTTAGAAATACCTATTTATTCATCCAAAATGCAGCCATGAGAGATTTTAAGGTTAAGGAAAGAGAAGTAGGAAGTTAGGAAGAAAAAGTGAGGAGAAAATTGAAGAAAATTAGGAAGAAAAAGTGAGGAGAAAATTGAAGAAAATTCATAGAAAATTACGTAAAAGCCCCGAAGGTAATTCAAACTGCAAATCTTATTGTTTTTCTTATATTTATGTTTTAGATGATAGAAACCATCATTTTTTTACTAAACTTTCAGCCCTTGATATATATGTTTGGTTAGATGAAAGTTTAAGTTAAGTTGAATGTACAAAACCCTAAAATTGCTTTGTTTAGAAACTTTGTTTATTCAAACTTCCATATATTTTTGTATACTTACTGGAATTGGTTGATTCCAATTGGAGATTAACCTTGACTCATATATGTATGATATATCCGAAACTCATGTGAAAATACCAAGAAATGAGTCTTTGGTGAGAGTTTGAAATTCGGATATGAAATCTGCCCTAAGGGTGAAAATATGCCCGCCATGTGTTCGGTGTTTTGCTTGACATAGAAAACGAACCTTAAAAATTATGAAACTTTAATTTTGTATTTTTCAATATGTTTAATGATGTTGGGTGAAATATCATATAAATTTATGATGTAGAAAAATTATGGAAATTCGTGGAAGTTGAATGAACAATAAGAGGGCCTATAGGGCAGATTTGCCATGTGGTAAAGAAATGAGCATATCTTGCTCTACGAGACCTAAAATGATGTACCGTCTTTTGTATTGGAATACTAATATGACAAGGATTGAATTTCCAAGAATAAATGAATTTATATTTGGTCTATGATTTGGATATGTTAAATATACTAGCATGGATTTGGATGGAACTTCACTTGTGATAAATGATTTGAATGGAATCATATGATGCTTATGGGTTGAATTATGTTTAAATCATTCTTTGGATTATTGATATTATTTTGATGATACTAATATTTTAAGAATGATAGGAAGGGAAGAAGAGCTGATTGAACAAGTACTGGATAAAGGCAAGGGCAAAGCCAGTTAAACTGCCAAGGTGAGTGTACTTATGATTTGTTTCATATATAAATATGAATATATCTCTAAGAGCGGATTTGTTTGAATACTTCGGTATTCAGGATTTGTTTGGATATTAAAATATCCAGGATTTGTTTGGGTCTTATGATCCAGGATTGGAATTGGACAAAGATTCAATGATTTGTTGGAACTAATATTCCAGGATTTGTTATTGCCAATGGGCAGAATTGTTTGGATCTTATGATCCAGGATTTGTTATTGCCAATGGGCAGAATTATTTGGATCTTATGATCCATGATTTGTTATTGCCAATGGGCAGGATTGTTCGGATTTTATATCTAAATATTCGATATAGAATTGTTATTCTATTGTAGGGAAGGAGTACCTCACTAAGCTTAATGATTACGATTTATATTTTAACAATTTCAGGTTCATACGCTGCCAGCTAGGATACCATATGACCGGTAGCTTTGAGAGTTGCACCGTTGGAGAGAGCTGGGGTTTAAAAATGGGATTTTATCGTTGTCACACTGAATATTTTAATATACTCACACATTGTATATATTGATTTAGTATGGATTGAGTTGATCATAGTTAATCACGGTATTGTATGTTCGCTTAATTATGACTCTGATATTGAATTTTATGATATAAGAATAATATTATATTCATTATGCACATTATGTAGGAAAATATTGATGAATGAATCATATTTCCAATGGGCTCAAGATTATGATCTAATTATTCCAATAACAAATGATTAGTATGGATATTGGGTTTTGGGGTGTGACACCACTCATATTTTCCATACAATATGATATTACCCTTTTTAATTATTTATATTCAGTAGAAATTACTAGCGAATGATTTAGTTCTCATACACATTGGTTAATTTATATATCACTATCTATCTTATCTACCAATACACTCGTAGTAGGATCAATCACATGTATATACAAATTTATCCCTCTTATCATATATACATACACAATACCCCTAGGTGGAGACCTGCAGTGTGGACGGACTCGGCTATCAAGTCCTGGTACATCATGTACTATATAAGGACACTGGTTCAGATAATCTCCCTCAAACCATAACTTAAATCACACAATATTGCAGGCAAACATTGTCGTAACCCTTTGGGATACGCTCATACCTAACGTACCCCAATGACTGGTCATATCCTTATTCACACAAGCGGTGGTCAATCCCTAACTTCTATGTCCTGAGGCACAAGTCAATATTCCCCTCCCCCCCAATTGGGCTCATCAGAATAAGACTATCCATGATGCGAAACCTCCCGTGATAGCATGTAGCCTAGGTATGATTACACATACAAATCAAACAACATGTATACATATATATATATATACATGTAACCTATATCATATACCCCATATGTAGTATAGTAACTCTCGAATATTCTACGTAGTATAATACTTTTCATTGTATATTCCCGTGTGTTTTCCAATGCCCAAATGGTTGCCAATTGTCCCTTAAGTTTATTTAGTAGGTATCTCACTTAAGGCCTATTGGTCTTGGTCCTACATTCCCCAAAATTTTCATGATAAGAAATCATTATTCGAACAAGCCTTTATTACCCATTAAGCTTAATCAATTTTAGTCCTAAACTCTCCTCGCGCAACTAACCTCAAACCCAACATTAACTTACTGGTAAATAAAATATCTCTGATTAAGTCAAAAGTCAACCCAATCGTTTCCCATGAGTTCTAAGAAAAATGGGGGAAATTGTGCAAATCTTTGAAACCGAATCGATTCGGCCTTAGTATGAATCGATTCGCCATAGTAGTTATCATATTCTTTCCTTAGTTGTTACAGGAATTCACCATTGTTAAACCTCCAAACCAACATTACACTATCCCAAACTCCTCACTCGAAGGTCTCTAACATTATAGTAACATGTATCAATGATTTTTAGCCTATAGGAATCATTAAATCTTTACATAACAATCTCAAATCAGATTTAGTCAAGATAATTTTCTAAAACCCTACATTATTATTCATGTTCAAGAACCTCAACATAATTACAGATTTCTTCCCAAATTTCATGATATTTATCATCAAATTCACCCTACATGTATAAGGGATTAAATATATTATCATTCCTACTCGAGAATATGATTCATATCTCCAATTTGAAGGTTAAAGTTTATAAATTTCATAAGGTAATCTTCCTATTAAAAAATGGATGGTATATCAAATTAAAAGTTAGCAAGATAAACACTTTCCTTAATTTAGAGGTCTTATTTCTGCAGAATTGGTGGTGAGATTTGTGTTCTCTTCTTCCCGATCTACAATCCGGTGGTGGTGGTGGTGCAAGAAGGTATTTTTTGGCCTTCGAACCCTAAGAATAACTCTCCTTCTTCCTCATATGACTTTTCTCTTTGGTTTGGTAACTGATAACCCTAATTACCTTTTTGTGTTATCATATATAATTCTCTAATTTTTTTGGGTTTTATTTCTCCAAAATTTCATACGACCGAAATACCCCTCCGGGGTGTCGGGTTTGGCCTAAAAATGTCCCGGGACCCAAACTAAACTCTCGGATAGACTTCTCTGACTATATCGACCCTTCCGGACACACCAACACACTCTAACACACGCGTTCCGACTAAATTTACAGTAACTATCGTATTTCTCACTCACGACAATTATAATATTTGCTTATCATCATTATTATTACTCATTCACTAAGTAATATTCTATATAAATAAATATTAACCCCTATCTCGCTAATTAATATTTATTTTACCATTTTAATTTTCCAAATATAATTTAATTAATCCCAATTAATTCCCAATATAAAAAATCAATCAAATTACGGGGTGTTACAATTGGTAACAAAGCATTCTATCATGGAATTTTAAGCCTTGGTCTATTGTTATGTAAGCTTTTAATCATATGGATAGAGTATTTACGGAAAACCCTTCCCAACTCTCTTTCTCACTGCAAAAAAATCGAGTTCTTCAATTACCTAAATTTTGGAGTGCTTTGAAATTCTGGATTTTGTTTATCTTTTGCGTTCTTGTTTTTTATAACTTTCTCCCTGACTAAGTTTTAGAATTAATTTATGTAGATACGAATAACACATACAACTGATATGAATTTCTTAGGCGATAATGGATATGTCTACTTATAATGCCTTGTTCCCTAATTTTAATGCTTAGATTGACTGCCCGGATACGGTTACATGTGCAATGTACATGGGCACACCAAATGATTATTAAAATTCCCAAATAAAAGACGAAAAATGCTGAGACTGGATCTCAAATATGAAATTTGCAACCCCTTTGTTTTTATATATGTGGCATTACAACTATAAATTTAAAGTATTTTGATTATTTTTGTAATTTCGGTATTTGGGCAGCCTCTAATGGGTTTTCTTATTTTTTATACCCATAACAGGTTTATAAATTACGATTGGTTTCTATATATTTATTTTTCTTTCAAAGGCCTTAATCCAAATGCCTCTACTAGAAATAATTTTTAAGAATTTAATTAATATGTTTATGTTTTCTAGTTCATCAATCTTAGTTTTTATGCTAGAAACTAGTATTGACTTAGGCCCTGTTTGGTTGTCCCAAAATTGTAAATTGTATCATTAATAAATTGCCCCATTTACAAATTGACTCATTAATTGTGTTTGGTTTCATTAATGAAATGATTCATTAATTGTCCCATTTTAGCTCATGCGCAAAATCTGAAATTGGATCATTTCACAAAAAATGTGAAATGAATCCATTTGAAATAGAAGTCACATTAAGTGCATGTCCCTTCTCCCCCTTCCTCTTCCTCTTCCCCTCCCCCTCTCCCTCTCTCTTTCCCTCCCCCTCTCTTGATTTGTTTTTATATTTTTTTCATAGAGTCTTAACATCAATTTCAAATTACCAAACATCGTGTAAAATTGAATTTAACTCATTTCAAATTCACTCATTTACAATTCACTAATTCACAATGAAACAATTTACATAATCAAACAATTTGCGCAACCAAACTGGACCTTAATTTCTATGTTAATCTTTAATTAATTAACAATCCACAATATGAAATGAACATAAAACAATATGAAGTAAGAGATGAGGTTTTACGTGGTTAAGCTCCAAGCCGATGGTCTACTTCCACAAGTGCTTTTCTTCAGTTAGAATAGTTTAGGAATTCATTACAGCATGATACAAACACTCACTAACAGTCCTCATTTCGATAAAGTAAAAATACAAAATATGATTTTACTTTATCTTTTAGGTGCATAATACATCTATGTATAGGCTTGTGAGTGGCATGGGGTGAGAGGAGGTGGCCCTTTAGAGACACGTGCCATGCTATATCAAAGAGAGATAAGGTCACACGGCTGATGAAATTTGAGAAATTCATGAGTTGGTGCACATCGGTCCAAGTATTCTCATATGAGTAATGATATATTAACCTGGTGTTAACCGGGTTAGTACATGAATAGAATTTTTTTTTTGTTTTGTTTATTTTTTTGGTTTTCTATGTGATTTATTAGTATTATTTGACTTTTTTTATTTAAAAAAAATTGTTTTATTAAAAAATAATATTTTTTGTAAACTAAAAAAAATGTATTGTTTAAAAACACTATTTTAATAAAAAAAGATTTTTTTTTTCTGAAAAAAACTGATTTCAAAAAGAAAAGTTGTTTAATATAAATATTTTTTTAACATTTTGAAATAGTTTTAAGAAATAAAAAATTATTTTAAATTTTGTAAAATAAAAAAAAAGTTCAAAAATAACGAGTGCCGCTGACGCGGACCTTTAAAAATAAGAGAATATTGGGTAAATGGGTGTTTGAGGGAGTAAATAAATTGAAAATAATAAAAAACATAATTTTTTATTAGATTAGTTTTTTAATGCAAAAATACAAAAATTATTTTAAATGTTGTAAAATTAAAAAAAAAAGGTTAAAAATAACGAGTGCCGCTGGCGCAGACCTTTAAAAATAAGAGAATATTGGGTAAATGGGTGTTTGAGGGACTAAATAGGTTGAAAATAATTAAAAACATAATTTTTTATTAGATTAGTTTTTTAATGCAAAAATACAAAAAATATTTTAAATGTTGTAAAATAAAAAAAAAAGGTTAAAAATAACGAGTGCCGCTGGCGCGGACCTTTAAAAATAAGAGAATATTGGGTAAATGGGTGTTTGAGGGACTAAATAGGTTGAAAATAATTAAAAACATAATTTTTTATTAGATTAGTTTTTTAATGCAAAAATACAACAATTATTTTAAATGTTGTAAAATAAAAAAAAAGGTTAAAAATAACGAGTGTCGCTGGCGCGGACCTTTAAAAATAAGAGAATATTGGGTAAATTGGTGTTTGAGGGACTAAATAGATTAAAAATAATTAAAAACATAATTGTTTATTAGATTAGTTTTTTAATGCAAAAATACAACAATTATTTTAAATGTTGTAAAATTAAAAAAAAAAGTTTAAAAATAACGAGTGCCGCTGGCGCAAACCTTTAAAAATAAGAGAATATTGGGTAAATGGGTGTTTGAGGGATTAAATGAGTTAAAAAAATTATTTGATTAATTTTTTAATGCAGAAATACAAAAATTATTTCAAATGTTGTAAAATAGAAAAAAAAGTTTAAAAATAACGGGTGCCGCTAGTGCAGACCTTTAAAAATAAAAGAATATTGAGTAAATGGGTGTCTGAGGGATAAAATGAGTTTTAAAAAAAATAATTGAAAAAAACAAATAAACTATTCTAATAAAAAATTATTTTTTATAATTGTTTTTAACTCATTTTACATGAAAATAAAAAAAAAAAAGAGAAAAGAAAAGGGCATCCCTGTGCTAGCCCCGGGTTAACACCCGGGTAGCCAAACATTATTCTTCTCATATATTCTCAAAATTTTTCAAAACGAACATGTGTTGACATTATCGGAACACTTGAGGTGTGCTTGTTTAGTAGCGTAGAGATGATGTATCTCCTTTTGTGTAAGAAGTTGTGGTCCACTTTCGCCTAAGCAGAGGTGACCCCCTTCTCGCTGACACCTGGCAAGAGGTTCATACCCCAGAGGTGGAAGACACTGAGCTCCTCGTGCCGCATGGCTTCACAAGAGACATCCACAACATTCATGTTTGTTCTAGGATGTAAAATGGTCACCTACACCCTAATCATGTTGGAAGATTATGATACTTCATGACTGAGGTAAGTTTTGATCTAATATCTCATACTGTTTGCCATCCATTTCCTCATTCTACACTGGTCATGATTCCCTACTGCCTTTAGCCGAGGTTCCCACATGTGATACCGATCTTGAAATTCATCTTGGGATTCCGAGTGAGACAGAAATGAGGAAACTGATTAACCACCGCCTGACATGGTTAGATTGTCCACCTCCTCCGATGATTTCTCTTCCCTCCTTAAGAAAGAGAACGAAGAGAAGAAAGGATTTATTTTGTCATTTACGTGAACAACTGGGGTGAGGGTTTTGACTAAAGCTTTCGACCTCATCTTGGGTAATCTTAGCTTGTCGGCCTTTGTGTCATATTAACTAGGGGTGTGCTAACCCTGGTGGCTTGAAGTTTCGAAAAGGAGATACACATGATGATATATTTCTTACCATGAATCAAGTTTTTCATAGGGAAACTTTGTCATAACCAAGGGGGTGTGGTAGAGCGGAATGAGCTCTTCCTTACTTAATTAAGGGTCGGGGGTTCGATCCTCGCCTTGGGCATAGAGCACCCTTAAATTTCTGGATCAGCTATCCCACCTATCGAGGTACCTACAAATCAGCGAAGGGATTAGTCACTAAGTCGCTAGTGGATACCCTGGTGTAAACCAAAAAAAAAAAGACAGTGTTGTCATGATTGCATTGTCTTTCGTGATTTGTGAACATCTTTTCAAACTTCCCAAATTTCCTTCCTAAGGTACCAAAACGGTTGATTCCCTTAACTATTTAAGGAATTGTCTTTTCATTTCTCCTTTTTGTGTTGCATTCCAACTTATTTTTGAAGAGGGATAAAGATAAAGATATTCTATTTATCCATCATAGTTTCCTTGCTATTTTTGCCATTGAAGTCCTAATTCCCTTTTTTTTTCAATGCGAGGAACCTTTACAAGTACACTATTTGCAGTTCCTTTTACTAAGATTTTCTCTTGATTTTAATCACTTCTTATATTAGTAGGGAAAATTAGTTTCTTCCCCTCCCTTATGTTCTCCAATTGCTTATTTTCGGTATGAAAGTGCGAGTTAACTAGTTTTTTGTTGTTGCATTTTGCGACTTGACCTCCCGGTTTGATTCTTTGAAGCCTTGATTTTGGAAATTTAGGTCAGTTACATGTCACTTAAGCTACACACACGCGCGCGTGTGCGTAGGGGTGACAATTTTAGAAACGACACAAAAATGACACGGAACAACATGAAATTTGCCTAAAATTGACATGATTTGTCATGTTCTTATTAGTTTTTACATGAAGTCGTAAAGTGTCATGTTCATGTTAAAATTAATCCATGTTAGTGTCTGATGTTGTGTTAATCGTGTTTTCATTTGGGTTATGATGCCGATATTATTTAATCGAGAATAAAATGTAAGAAATCGTATTACTCGTGTCGTGTCATAATCTATATTGGTTATGTTCATGTCAAGTACAAATCACAAAATCGTGTCACGTCTTGTTCATGTCCAAAAAATCCTTGCGTGTTAGCTCGAAACCTCACTAAAAATATGAATTGCCACCCCTACGTATACGTGATTTAATTTATAGACTATTTGAGAAAATAAGGGGTAGGTGAGTTATTCCACCGAGTCATAAAGCCTAACCCCTTTGAGTATTGTGGATTTACATCCCCACTTCCTTCTGATTACACCGTTAATGTCCTAGAATATCTTTATCTAGAGTCGTCCACTGATTTTTACATCATAAGGGCCTTATACATTGACAATAGGGAAGATGGGGCCTTATTTATTTCATTCATCCATATTTGCATTCTTTTGCAAAGGAACGTCAATATTCCTCATCCAGCAAATTCACGTTAGTGCCTAATCCTCCACCAAAGCACTGCACTCCGTCCTCATTTAGGGATTCCTTTAATTCGATTCATACCAACTCTATCCATTATCCCAGAGCCATTACCAAACTAAAAGTGTAAGAGTATAGGGAGTTGTATGGAATTCCTAATATCATTTAATTCCAAGGCCCCAAGTAAGATTGATGTGCCAATAATCTCCGAAAGAGGAGGAAATTACAATTGCTTAGACTAATCTTCCTATTGAGCTTCTCCTCTTATTCTAATAATTATAGTTATTCTTTGATGTTATGGGATTCCTACAGCTCAACTTTTTCAAACTAGTTATAGGGTCATTATTGACTCGATGATTTCATGAAGAGAAAAAGAGAGTAAAAAAACATTAGAGAGGGTTTCAAGGTATATACATGGCCTGAAGGAGAATGCAAAAACTCTAGGTTACTAGTGTGTCTCACCTAGGAATCCCCAATCTTAAGTTGATGAAGATTATATAAACTAGTAATAATAAATAGAAGAACCTTTTTCTCTTTATCCCGTGTGAATGGTAATTCTTAACTTAGGAGTCAAATAGGGCGTTGGTGCCTTAAGGAATGGGGTGATTCTACACACAATACTTTTTTCCTTTTCCATATTGTTTTCTTCATGTCTTTTACTTCAGCCTTCCAGTCACGGTGTTGACATTCTACTTTATTTTTCTAGAGAAGTATGTTCATGTCGTTACTTCACCTGAGAAATAGCTGGTTGCGAAACACTACTATAAATTTTGGGTTATTTTTGGGTTGGACAAGTTCGCACGGTTCGACTATGATGATTGCCTAGTTCCTCAAACACCTTAGGTCGTTGTAGGTGATTTAATGTTACTAGTAATTGTTGACCTCTCCCATGACCTAAATGAATTTTCGAAACCTAGACTTTGAATTTGCTTCATTTTTAAGTAATTTCACTCCCTCGACATATGCCAACTAACCTTCCTAAACAACTTGGGTAATGACTTTGAAGTTCGCTTACCTAGTTGATATGGATATTATGAAAGACCAGAAGCAAAAAGTTAGTTGAGGATATTGCTTTTACTGCCAAGAAAATGTCCGATGGGGATACTAATCAGCCCGACCCCAAGTGACAAAAGGCTGCTCTGGAAGGGCCCTAACTACTAATGCCATTCCCCCATTTTGACCTCATTTATTAAAGAAGGTAAATTAGACTGTTAAACCAGCGGTCGAGCCTAACTATGTGTGTGATAGGTCTATCTCGATCACTCATTTTATGTTTAGGAAGGATGACAAATCTCCATGGATAGACTTCAAGAACAGACTGAAACTTTGTATGGGCCTCTAATGTCATCAAGAGCAGACTAAAACACTGTAAGGGTCTCTAATGCATCTGCTTGAATAGTCAAACCCTTTGGTGCATGCATAACAACAAACTAGTTGTCATTATTTATGCACTTTTCGTGCAATACATTTTTCAAGTTTTGAAGGCACAAACAAAAGGCTTGTTGACCATGCGATCTTTGCTCTTCATCTTAGATTAATCTACCATGATAATTTTTTAGGGAGGACCAAATTTACAATAATTAGTAGTGTCCTCCGCCTTCACCCATTCGCAATTTAAGACGATTTATTTTAAATATAAGTAATCTAGTGCTAGGATTTGTCAGACAATTCCACAATAGGCCAGCACCACATCCTTTGGACTTTTATTGCTTTGCAATCCACATAAGTAGTCAAGGAAGAAATTGAAATTCCGATGTTTTGTGTCAATATTTTTTCCTCGCATGGGTATGAGACAAAATCAAAACCGTTACCATAAGTTTTTTTGATACTCATTCACATAAAAATTGGGACCTTTGTCTAGGCGTGCAAGCCTTGAAAAAACATCACCTCTATTTAAAAGCTTCATTTGTTAGTGGATTTGTATTAGGGTATGTTTTACAACACATACGTAAGTAATTACAACAAAAGATGTGACACTTGCCTCTTCTGATACCCAATCCCTAAAACCATTCATCATGCAATTTTCCTCTCATACTTTCGGTATGTGTTCATGAAATTATAGAGTTTAGACGGTAATATAGAGAATGCAGATAATTAAAAAAATATGTTATATATTTAGGTACCTACTCTCTCCAAGCTTAAACTTCATCTTGATATTCGAAGATATAAAAAACTGTTAGCTCATATTGTAGATTGGTGATTCTGAACTCTTTATGGTTCTTGAAATGAAATTCATCTCAAACTAGTCAGGTTCCTCGTCAACTCGTTAACCATGAGGATTGGACCTCCTAAACCCTTGTTCCGGCATATGTTCCTGAGCATATAACGATATTTCTTCGGTTATGTATTCTTCCTCAATTTACCCTTTAATATAACGTGTATTCTTAACATAATCTTTGAAGGTTTTCATCAAGCACTCGAAAGTATACATCCAGTGATACCTAGTGTATCCACATGAAAAAGCCTCATCACATAAATGCATAAATACGTGGATGCTGATGTCAAAAAACGGCAAAGGAAAATATTTCTAGAAGACACAAGTCTCCTTGGATAAAGTTGCTTTCATAACCTTAATATGCTTCATGTTTAGCATTGCACATAATAAGGTGAAGTACAAACTAATATGATAATTTCTCTACGGAGATCTTTTTGCTAAAAAAAGAAATGCCTAAACAACAAAGGGATTATTAAATGATGACATTCCAGTCATGTGACTTGCACTATTTTAGGTAATTTTTTGGGGTAGTTTACAATGTTTCGTAAATTACCAAAATAATTAATAGGAGTTTTCAAGTTGAACATGTATAAGAGGATCTTTTTATCACTAGTAGTCAAAGTGAAAGCACCGATGGGAATTTAAGTTCTTCCTATTGTAAGATTAGTTTTTAACCACGTTTTTCAAAATTTTCATCTCCTTTAGATTGCGGCGTTCTTATCTCCATCTTTCTAATGACATCCACCCACACATATTCTTATCAGATGTTTCACAAAATTATTCTCCATGTGCATCAAATCAATTATTTTTCTTGCATGGTTATCTTTCCAATACATCAAATCAAATAAGATTGACTATCTGGACCATGCCTTCATTTTACTAGCATCTTTCAAATCCTACTTAGAGTTTACCTTCTAGACTGGAAACTGAGGGTTTTTTCCTACAAATTTATTATCTGAAGTTGCAGCCTTCGAACCCTCTATTTGATGATGATAAATCCGAGTAGGTACTATCCTATGCTCGTGATTGACCGGTAAATATTTAGACCCGTCATTCTTAAATGGGTGACTATTTAGCTAAAATCTATGATGACCGAAAAAATTATTTTACCACTACGATATAGCCAAGTGAAATCAATTATCTCCGAACAAATAGGACATCAATAATAACCGTGAACATTACAATTGGATAAGGTCCAACGGCAGGAAAGTCATGATTGCCCACAACACCATTGTTTTAAGTGTGAGCTCTTTATCCTTATAAGCGTCCGACTCCTTCCACCTTCATCCAATAACTCTTGAAGTTCATTATCGTTGCTAGGAGCCTTTGGCCTAGGTATTAATAACGACAATAATGTGGACTTTTTCCATTCACACTGCTGCAGGGAGACCTAAAGTCACCATGAAAACTAACCAATAATTTTTATTATTGCTTAAATTATGAAAATGGTTAAACCTGTCAGTTGATAAACCAAGTTGGACATTACGCTATTATTTTCCAAATTCATGGTGTCGTGCATTTAAAAGTTTCCATATGAGTGAATCAAGGGGATGGCACATGAGATTCCCAACCATCTCAGTTTGAGCATGCCATGTCGTGGCCTTTTCTCTCCACGGTAAAATGAAAAGTCTTTTCAACTGTGGCCCAAGGGGAAAATACTTCAATACCTTATGTGGAACTTGTGAGCATTTGTAAAATTTTGCGAGTTTGTTTTTTCCACTCTCACAAACCGTATATTTTCGTTCATTTCATACAAGACAGTCATACTTATGATCATGTTCATTGCGGTACAATATGCAATCATACTTGCATGCATGAACAAATTTATACTTCAAACCCAAACCTTTGAATCTCTTCTTCATGTACGAATAACTATCTGGTAATGTGTTCTCTTTCCGGAGAATGTCTTTATCCCCCTTAAGAATTTCATTACACTGTTGCATAACAAATCGAACTGATTCTTCAAATTATGTGAATCGATCATTGCATATAATATTGAGTGATCTTTTTCGTAATTTTTATACAAAGGTCTAGCCATATCAGCCTTCAACCATATGTATTCTCGATCTTCGGGTAATTAATCATCAACTTGTTTATTGGCTTGGTCACAATGCACATTATCTAAATCCATATGCTTGTGTTTTTTATGGTGGTGGAGTCCGTAAGCATCATCAATTGGGCCGATCAAGGATGATGTGCTGGATATTCATTCATCAGTTCCACCCGATCGAGTTTCATAACCCGATCGGATATCGATAATTTTTTCAAAGCATATGGTAGATTCTTTTATTAATAGAATGTCCATATCTTATATCTTTGCAACATACCCCATCTTAAAAATATGGCTCAACGTCTTCCAAAGACTTAATTTTTTTTCATACAATAGGTTCATTGATACGAGATCTTGTCACTATTGAGATTTCTATTTGCATATTTAACAAATTCATGAATGTCCTTTATATTATTATAAGAGACTCTATTATTCTCTCCATTCCACTCTTTGTATTGTGGGAACCCTATTAAAGATTCTTCAAAATTCATTTCACATATATAAATAGGTTGAAATGAAGTTCATGTTACATATAAGAACTCTCGACTGATAATTCATTTAAACTCATTCAACCCAAGCAATCAATCAACATGAAATAATGCCAAACAAATTAAGATGTTAATAAACCTCAAAAAGTAAAAATAAAAATAAATTAAGATTTCATCACAAGTCCACAAAATAAAAATAATTATAAACTTGTCCCAAAATAAAATATCTTTCATTGCCTAATCTTCACCAGTATAGCTTGTAATATAACCCCCTCGCTATAGTCAATATTCACAAACTCCTCTCCGCAACCCGGGTATATGATAGTAACAAAAAAATTTAGCCTTACCTACTTACAGAGAGTAAACATGCACAGATGTTCCCTGAGCGTGCACATGCCAATGACCCTGCTATTGGTAACTTCGTTAGATAATACTCCTCACCATAATCACTGTGCATGGACTATGATGATTATCAGAAAGAGGTGCAACATGTGGATGGGATGGGAATGGTAGAGGAGACATTGGGAAACCTCGAGGCACATGAGAGTGGAAACCTGAGGCTTAAATTGATATCCACCTTGTTACTGAGTAAGATATTGGCACAATCCCTTGATCTGAGTTATCATCTATCCCAAGGTATTGGTAACTTTGCTCATGTACTTCTTGAGATCTCATACGTCCTCTTTCATATTGAACTCTTATTACTACTGGTTCGACTTGTGACTCCTCATTGAAGAGATCTCTTCCAATACATGTGCGCTGTGCAATTTGGTTGTTGTCATATTTAATTCCACACCTTTTCTCCTCCCACTTTTTCCTTTCCAAGTATCTTGGATAAGGCATCCGAGTAAATGTCACATGGGTTGCACTCAAACTGACTAATCGGCACGCCTTATATCATTTCTTATAGTATAGTATCATATTTAGGACTATAATTTCAACATTATTTCATTATACTGTGTATATATATAATCATTAAATTCGAACTCACTAGAGTTGGAGCCAATTTGTCTAAGAATTTTTTGATCGGTTTATTTCATTGGGCATGCAAGTACAAGTTGACCCAATTGGCATCTTTCCCTTCTTCTAGAGTCTTTTTGTCCTTTCCACACATTCCTCCTTCAAATCATCATATGATTTGGACCCAAGTTTGTGAAAATCAACTTTTTTCCCTGTTCTATCAATTTTTCTCCCTCTGGGAAACTTTTTCCTCCCTGGCCTCTTTCTCTAAGAAGTCGTTCCATTGGTGGATGGGCATTTCAACATCTTTTCATGACTTTGTGTTTCAACTCCAAAATGTCAGAACTTGATGTCCCCGATGGGAAGTGAACCTTCTGGAGGTTCTTTCGATAGGTTTTCAATTGTTCAGCTAGTCGAGAAAAAATAGTTTCCTTATTACCTAGAGGGAATGTGAAACTTCAATAAAGTTGATTCCACACGTCATCCTTTATGGCACGATCAATTATTTTTCAGTTATTTGTGCCCAAACACCTAGAATCATTTGAGATGCAAACGACGGGCAATCTGGACATTCTTTTTATTACTAGTAGGATTCTCGGCCTTGGAAAACCCAATGCTCTTCTTATTTTATTCTTGGGATTTCTTTATAATGGGTGTTGGATTAATAGGGTTTGTGGATTATGAGGACTCGAAGATAGTGGAGATGGACTGTTAGAATGAACCTGTTGTGGATTATAGTATTGCAAACTCGGAGGTGTTGAGAATGTATCAGGTGGATAATGAGAGGATTATGTTGGAGGAGGACTTTTATTATTTGGTTGCTTATCTCTATTCCTATTTGACATATATGGCATTTATGTTTAGGACTATATATACACATATATATGCATATACCTTTTTGTGGGTACCATATTAGCCACCACAGGCCCAGATGAGTAGCCCAGTAAAGGCCCAAAGTCTGAGAGCCCTGCATCCCTACCGAAATTAGTTACGACTTAGTCTCTTCCTAATATCTAGTAAGGAGATATTCTAGTAAGTGATAGACTAATGTGGGGGAGCCCAACACCCCCACTCCCTGAGAACAAGCATGTATATAACAAACCCTAAGCCTGGGGGTAAAAGGGACGCATTGTATTTCCTGTAAATCACTCCCCGAAGTATATAGAAATAATACTGAGACCACCACCTTGGACGTAGGCATTCTTGCTGAACCACGTACATACTGTGTTGTGTGATTGACATTCTTTACATTCTTTATTTTCTTTGGTGATTGCCTTTTCTTCTTGACTTGTGTTGAACATAATTGTCACCACAATTGGTGCCGTTTGTGGGAACGTTTGTCTTCTTCTAAGAAAGCCCTCACTAACAAAGGATTTGGAATGTATGGACACAACAGTAACGCCCCTCAAGCAGGGGGATATCCAAGAACAGCCTGCCCCTCACAGGATCAGATCTGAAGTTCGATGTTTAGATCAAAGGGATCGCCCAGAGCGGCAGGCGTCAAAAGAAATTCAGGGACTGGTGAGGTCCACACAAATCTCGAGGTTGATCGATGCCTATGAGGCAAGGCTCCAAGATCAAGGAGAGGCCGCTTGCAAGCAAGAGGCTGAGAATGCTCGCCTCAAAAGGAGATTAAAGGGGATGGAGAGGGAACTCCATCGCAGCACTAGGCAACGTCCATACCGCACTCCTAGTCCTCAGGCAAGAAAGTCTCGCAGCCGAGGAAGGATCCCTAAATGCAGACCCTAGAGATTTGAGGAGCACGAGTTGGATGACGACTTGTTCGAATAACAGTGACCAGTTCTACGTTACAAGAGCCCATCTCGAGGTGATGAGGATATACAAAATTTGGTCCGAAGAGAGATGGACCAGCACCCAACTCATCGGGGTGCTAGATCAACTAGAGAGCTTGCTTGGAGAGCTCTCAAGACCCAGATGAAATCCCCTTTTTTAAGGGAGATAAAAGAAGAAGAAGAAACCCCCAAGAAATTTGCTATTTAGAGATTCAAGATCTATGACGGAAAGACTGACCCTATCGATTATGTTAGGTAGTACAGATAGGCCATGACCCTCTATAACCACAGGGATGCACTAATGTGTCGAATTTTTCCTTCGAGCCTGCGTGATGTGTCCCAGAAGTGATTCGAGAGGCTCCCTCATAGGTCCATCAGGAGCTTTGAGTCCCTGGCCGATCTTTTCATAACTCTATTCATTACCAGCAACTCCCATCCAACGAGGATGGATGCTTTGCTAACAATGAAGAAGACGCCTCAGGAGAGCCTCCGAGACTACGCAAAGAGGTACTGGGAGCTGTTCAACGAGGTCGAGGACTATTCGGAATAGGTAGAAGTGGCCTCTTTCAAGATTGGCCTACTCAGCTCTTGCCTTCTATACCAGTCACTGATGAAGAAGGAGGCCACAATCATCGATGACATGATGGCTCGCATCGAGAAGTACGCCAAGGTGGAAGATATGACCCTCCTTAGTGCAGGGGAGAATGTCTGGGCTAGGCTCACTGCCAAGGGCAATGATAAGGCTAAAAACCAGAAGAAAGGAGGTAAGAATGGAGGCAAGGGTAGCTCTAAGAATGGAGGCAAGAGCAGTGTTTTGAAAGCATTTCAGGTAGTAAACACTATCTTTAAAGAACCAATCAACAAGATCTTAGCGAAGATCAAAGATGAGCCATTTGTTAAGTGGCCCAGAAAGATGGGGGGAAATCCTTCAAAGAGAAACAACACACTAAGATGCACTTTTCACAAAGAGGGAGGACATAAGACTGAGCACTACAAAGCTCTTAAGTCTGACCATGAAGAATTGTCCTAGACGGGGCATCTGAACGAGTTTGTGGAGAAGAAGGCGAAGAAGGTTGCCCGATAACGTGCTCGAGGACGATGCTGGCCATAAATTTGCAGTGATTCATGGGGCATCTGATATGAAGCAGATTCAAGGGAATTGAGCTCGGATGGAAGTGAGAAAGCTCATAGCGGTAACGCAAGCTTTTTAGATTGATCCAGTAAAGACACTCAGGAAAACGTCAATGAGCAGACGACGTCGATTACAGTAAGAGTAATGATATACTACCCGGGTGTTAACTCCGGGTTAGTACATGGAGATAATTTTTTGTTTTGTTTTGTTTTTGTTTTGTTTTTTATGTGATTTATTAGCATTATTTGACTTTTTTTTATTTAAAAAAAATAGTTTTATTAAAAAATAATATTTTTTATAAACTAAAAAAAATGTATTGTTTAAAAACACTATTTTAATATAAAAAGATTTTTTTTTTCTGAAAAAAACTGTTTCCAAAAAGAAAAGTTGTTTAATATAAATATTTTTTTTTACATTTTGAAATAGTTTTAAGAAATACAAAAATTATTTTAAATGTTGTAAAATTAAAAAAAAAGCTCAAAAATAACGAGTGCCGCTGGCGCGGACCATTAAAAATAAGAGAATATTGGGTAAATGGGTGTTTGAGGGACTAAATAAGTTGAAAATAATAAAAAACATAATTCTTTATTAGATTAGTTTTTTAATGAAAAAATAAAAAAAATTATTTTAAATGTCGTAAAATTAAAAAAAAAAGGTTAAAAATAACGAGTGCTGCTGGCGCGGACCTTTAAAAATAAGAGAATATTGGATAAATGGGTGTTTGAGGGACTAAATAGGTTGAAAATAATTAAAAACATAATTTTTTATTAGATTAGTTTTTTAATGCAAAAATACAAAAATTATTTTAAATGTTGTAAAATAAAAAAAAAGGTTTAAAATAACGAGTGCTGCTGGCGCGGACCTTTAAAAATAAGAGAATATTGGATAAATGGGTGTTTGAGGGACTAAATAGGTTGAAAATAATTAAAAACGTAATTTTTTATTAGATTAATTTTTTAATGCAAAAATACAACAATTATTTTAAATGTTGTAAACTTAAAAAAAAGGGTTAAAAATAACGAGTGCCGTTGGCGCGGACCTTTAAAAATAAGAGAATATTTGGTAAATGGGTGTTTGAGGGACTAAAAAGATTGAAAATAATTAAAAACATAATTTTTTATTAGATTAGTTTTTTAATGAAAAAATACAACAATTATTTTAAATGTTGTAAAATTAAAAAAAAAAGTTTAAAAATAACGAGTGCCGTTGGCGCGGACCTTTAAAAATAAGAGAATATTGGGTAAATGGGTGTTTGAGGGACTAAATGAGTTAAAAAAAATTATTTGATTAGTTTTTTAATGCAGAAATACAAAAATTATTTCAAATGTTGTAAAATAGAAAAAAAAAGTTTAAAAATAACGGGTGCCGCTAGCGCAGATCTTTAAAAATAAAAGAATATTGAGTAAATGGGTGTCTGAGGGATAAAATGAGTTTAAAAAAAATAATTGAAAAAAACAAATAAACTATTCTAATAAAAAAAAATTATAATTGATTTTAACTCATTTTACATGAAAATAAAAAAAAAGAAAAGAAAAGAAAAGGGCATCCTTGTGCTAGCCCGGGGTTAACACCCGGGTAGCCAAACATTATTCTTATAGTAAATACACCGTGTTCATAGATGAAGACCTAGTGGGAGTAAGAACCCCACATCATGACGCCTTGATCATTACCCTCTGACGTCGACAAGTTGCTCATCGACCAGGGAAGCTCATCCGAGGTAATGTATCTCGACCTGTTCAAAAAGTTGACGTTAAGTGTTGTCTACCTACCGGAAGCCACTGTCCCTCTAGTTGTCTTCGTTGGAAAAGTAACTATCCTATTGGGAAAGATCTTGTTACCAGTAAGGGCAGGCAGAGTCTCCAAGATGATCGAGTTTCTGGTAGTCGACATTGACTCGCCATACCAAGCTATCCTCGGCAGAGGGTGGCTACATTCCTTGAAGGTAGTCCCATAGACCTACCATTAGAAACTCAAGTACGTGACTGAGCGAGGAGTAATGGAGATCCACGAAGATCAAGCGATGGAAAGAAGGTGCTTCATAGTGGCCATCCGCCCGAAACTAGAGAATAAGGTCAAGAAGTCCAATGAGAAGATCGAGGCGTAAGAAGGTCTGATACCCTCGAAATAGAAACTAAAGTATGGAAGACCCGGGGTGGAGGAAACCAGGATCCTCCCCTCTGAGCGGGTCGTTGAAAACCTGGAAGAGATCACAGCTAGTGGGAGAAAGAAAGACAAAATGTTCTTGATTGGAGCTTCTCTCACGGATCCAGAAAAGAAGGAATTGACAGTATTATTGAGAAGCAATCTAGACGTTTTCACATGGGAACCATACGAGTTGCCTCGAATTGACCCCAGTGTGGTTTATCATCAGTTGCATATCGACGCCAATTTCAGGCCTATCGCACAGAAGGCACGGCGAACTGCACCCGAGAAGTCCAAAGCCGTAGAAAAGGAAGAACAGAAGCTGCTGGATGCAGGATCCATACGGGAAGTTCAGTTCCCTAAATGGCTTTCCAACCTAGTAGTAGTTCCAAAGAGAAATATAAAATGGAGAGTTTGTATAGACTTCACTGATCTTAATAGGGCATGCCCTAATGACAACTTCCCCCTCCTAAAGATCGACCAATTGGTGGATGCCACAGAAGCTCACGAGAGGATGATCTTCCTGGACGCATACTCCGGCTATCACCAGATTCCTCTGTATGCGCCAGACCAAGACAAGACAACGTTCATCACCACCGTCGATTTATACTCTTATAAAGTTATGCCCTTCGGGCTCAAGAATGCAAGAGAAACTTACCAGCGGTTGGTCACTAAGATGTTCAAAGACCAAATGGGAGATACCATGGAAGTATACATTGATGATATGCTCATCAGGAGCAAGCACAAAGAGGACCATTTGTCAAACCTATCACGGGCCTTCAAAATCCTCAGGAAATACCGAATGAAACTTAACGCTAGCAAATGTTCTTTCGGTGTCCAGTCAGGAAAATTCCTCGAGTACTTGGTTAGCGAGAGAGGCATTAAGGCCAACCCGGACCAGATCGACACGATCAATAGGGTATAACTCCCCCGCAAAATACGAGACATATAGAAGCTCACGGGTATGCTCGCTGCTTTGAATCATTTCATCTCAAAGTTCTCTGAGAAGTGCAAGCCATTCTTCTAGCTCTTAAAAGGAAACAAGACAGTAGAGTGGAATCAAGATTGCTCAAAAGCATTGGAAGAACTCAAGGCTTATCTTAGCACACCACCTTTTCTCGTCATACCTAAAGAAAATGATTCCCTATACTTGTATCTCGCAGTGTCTAGCCACGCCGTCAGTTTTGCATTGGTATGAGAAAAGTCAGGAATCTAGCACCCAGTCTACTACGCGATCAAGACCTTATTAGATGTCGAGAAGCGGTACCTACAACTGGAAAAGCTCTCCTTTGCACTGGTGGTAGCCTCGAGGAAACTGAAGCACTATTTCGAAGCTCACACTATTATAATCCTTACATCACACCCCTTTAAAGCAGTCATGCGAAAAGTGAATCTGTTTGGCAGACTCTCCAAGTGGTCAGTCGAGCTCGGATAATTTGACATACAAATTTAACCAAGGAATGCAATCGAGGGGCAGGTGCTTGCCAACTTCATCACGGAATTCACAGGCGAGAAACCTCACGACCAACTCTAACCCATGGATTAGAGGGAAAATCCCTCAACAAAAGGAATTTGGCGACTATTTGTTGATGGAGCCTCCAACTCAAAGGGGGCAGGAGTAGGCATTGTGCTCGTTACTCCAAAAGATAAAATTCTCGAGCAGGGCATCAGACTTGAATTTAAAGCCTCTAACAATGAGGTAGAATACGAGGCTTTGATAGTAGTCCTGCAAAAGGCACAAGCATTGGGTGCAAAATAACTACAGGTGTTCGGTGACTCACAATTGGTCTCCAATTAGATAAGTGGGGACTTCAATTCGAGGGATGAAAGAATGGTAGCCTACCTTGCTTTAGCAAAAAAGTTAATGTCCAACTTTTAGGAAATTAATGTCCAGTAATTTTCCAGAAGACAAAACAACTATGTCGACGCCCTAGCATCATTAAGTTCAGCAATCGACTCCGACTTGAAGAGAACAATTCCTATAGACTTCCTCGCCCAGTCGAGCATCACCTAAAGTGAAGAGCTACCAAACATGGGTCGTATTCTTCAGATAAAATCAGCACCTAGTTGGATGAACCCCCTGAGGGATTATTTGAAGGATGGTGCACTACCAGGCGACAAGAAGGCCACTCATTAGATAAGGGTTAAATCTGCCAGCTTTCACTTATCTCCTGAGGGTAAGATATATAAGAAATCATTCACTGACCCTTAATTCTAATGTGTTCAACCAAAGGACGTCAATCAAGTGTTACGTGAGCTCCATAAAGGAACCCACAGGAGCCATATTGGAGGGAGATCGCTAGCTTTCCAAGCAATGAAGGAAGGCTACTGGTAGCCATACATGCAGAGAGATTCTGGAGTATATGCTCAAAAGTGCAAAAAATGTCAGCTACATGCTCCTATGGTCCACCAACCTGCCAGTGACCTAAGATCATTTACCAGCCCTTGGCCTTTTGCCCAGTGGGGAATGGACATTATGGGCCCTCTTCTTACTATTACCAGTAATCACAAGTATCTGCTGGTCGCCACAGACTACTTCACCAAATGGATCGAGGCCGAGCCGCTGGAAAACATCAGGAACGCAGATATGATGAGATTTATATGGAAAACCATAATTACTCGCTTTAGGATCCCCAAAACCATCATCACTGATAATAAAACACAGTTTGAGAGCGGCCCCTTCCAGAGTTTTTGCAACGACCATGGGATCAGGCACCATTTTAGCTCGGTTGCCTACCCCCAGAGCAACGGCCAAGGTGAAGCTTTCAACAAAACAGTGATCGATGGGTTGAAGAAACGACTTGAGCAGGCCAAAGGCGCATGGGTAAGTGAGCTGCCAAACATTATGTGGGCTTAATGCACTACCCCACGACGAGAACCGAGGGAAACCCTGATATGCCCTAAGTGCACCCCTCGGCTCAGAGACATCAACCTCGACCATGGAGATGACCGATGTTGGAGGGACCTTAGATCAACAACCAACGGTCTCGCCCTAAGAAAGGTCGGCCATGGACGATGTTACTAAATACTTCGAAAGGGGAGGTCACCATAATCCAAGGGAGGTTATCCACCTGGTCATCCAAGGTTTACCACCTCGGCTTGGAAGAGGCTGAGGTTGCCATCCCAGCATCACAACCAATCTCGGCTTGGGATCAGTCGATGTTCCTTCTTTTCCACCACTACCTCGACCCAGGCCGATGCCATAGCTCAGCATGCCTTACCTCGTCTTTCCCACTGAGCCAAGGTCACCACCTCTTCCTCTTCCAGGCCGATCTTGGGACCATTCACAGATGGCCGAGTCCTTATCAACATATGTACTGTTGGGAACATATGTACACAATCAGTTATAATTGAATTATTCCCCTCACGTGAGGGAATATTGAGGTCATCATTATCTGCATGAGATCATCCAGATGTCACTCTCATACTGGTTCGATCCTTATGCACATGTTCATTCCATGCTTGGGGGGTACATTAGACCCCCTGGCACTATTTATAGAGGTCATCCTCTACCCTATAAAAGGTCAAAAATTAGCAACCCTAGCTGAAACTCTGTCTAAATATACAGTAAAGAGAGAAAACTTAAGAGATTGTATCCATGGCCATTAGAGCCCTTATACAGTGATATTAACAACACACCTTCACAGTGGGCGTAGTCCTGATTGGATGAACCACTTATATGATTGTGTTCATCCTCTTCTCCCCACCTCATTCTCTTATATTTACTATACTTGTGCTGCCATTGTTATGTACTGAATTGAGATTACAAACACCTTGAAGGGTGGTGCAATTTCTAGCATCATCAAACCCCATTCGCACTAACATATGGAATGGAAACAATCATCCCTCTAGAAGCTAGACTCCCAACTATGAGATCCACCTTGGTCGACCAAGGCCAGAATAATGCAGCATTACTCACTGAACTTGACCTAGCCGACGAACGCAGAGAACTAGCCCTAGTAAGACTAGCGAGCTATCAGTAGCAGCTTACAAAACACTATAACAAAAAGGTCAATCCAAGGACATTCCAGGTTAGGGACTATGTCCTAAGGAAAGTTCTTGGCAGCGCAGTAAAACCATCCGATGGCAAGCTGGGTCCAAACTGGGAAGGACCCTTCAAGGTGATAAGGGACGACCTACAAGGTGCCTATCACTTGGAAACGCTGGAGGGCAGAGAGATACCCCGAGCATGGAACGCATCTAACCTGAAAAAAATTCTATTTCTAGTTTTTTCATTAATCTTTTATCGCATTGTTGGAATTAAAAACTCATTTTTTAATTTCCTTTGATTAATAAAAGATTATTTAGCAGTGGCATCCTATAAAGTGTTAATTTTGTATTATAAACTTTATAACTTGCACACCTTTTCCAAGTAACAGACACATCACTCAGTATACAAAAGCAGGGAATTACCCTCCTCAAGTTTTCGTTAAGAAACACGAACAACCTCTTAGCATTGCCCCTAGAAATATATGGAGCCTTACAGGGGACCCTTATGCATCTCGGCCAAATCGAATTGGGCGCCAAACAATGTTTGGCTCAAAAAGCCTAATCAGATATAACATTCAACACCAGGCGTGTCCTCGCCATTGCCATACTTAGGCCTAAGGGAGTGTGACGACGTGACCTAAAAGGTAAAGTAGGTCAGAATGGTATCTCATAAGCATACTGGAGTGGGAGGATACTCACACAACAAAATAACTTTACCTATATCAAATCTAGTCGGCTACGAAGAGCCCAAGATAATCAAACGAAAAATTAATGAAGTAAAAAATACACAACACATGTTTAGTCGGCAAAATGTCCAAACCATAAAATATTTTAATACTTCGTTACATTTACAAAGAGTTACATTAAAGTGAGAAAACCTTAATGGGGATTAGGCCTCTAAGTAAGGTAATCAGCCACTTGCGATCTCCAACCATCGTCCGGATGAGGGGCCAATTCTTCCTCGACTTCATTCACATCTTGCTCTAATAGCTACCTGAGAATAGCATCTATAGGGACCCACTGGTCGTCCCTCCTGAAAGGATTAGGCGTCAGAGTTGAAGGAGAGATCTCGTGATGATACCAGAGTACTGAGTTCTGGGGGACCTACAGCTCCCTGAGGGTGCTCAACCATCCCCTAATAAAGGTGAGCTCTTCAAACTCTGTCAACCTCGTCGGAGCATCGGTCCAACCTTGGTCATAACCATCAGCTCACACTCGCCGAGGTCCTTTCTTGAACAGATGCCTTAACCGTGTGACATTTTTTTGAAGCCCATCAATAATCACGTATGCTCGACAGACATCTTCTCGGAGCTCGTCCATCTCCCTAGCTGGACCCCCTGCATCTGGACCAGCTTACGGAGCAGTCGATAAGGTAAAACCTCACAAAATTGAAGGAGCACCGCTCAGTCCTGTGCTAGCTCGTAGAACAGCTGATGAAGAGGAACCTTGTAAAACACGAGGTACAATGCTCGGTGCATGCTCCTTGAGTCGCGACACCTCCCTCCTCAGAGTCTCATTCTCCTGCTGAAGAACTTCTCCAACTTGATTGATTTTAGAGGCATCTAGAAGCTTAGCTCTCAAGGTGTTCACTTCTTCTTGGACATAGGCACCAACTTCTTACATGTCCTGTAGTCTATCCTTCAGTTTAGCGATGAGCTTAGACTGGTCTTTAAATCTCTTATTCCTCGAACTGAGAGACTTTCAAATCCTAACGAAGGCTTGGCGAACCTGATTGCTCGCATTAGGATCAAGGATCCTTCCCAGTTAATAGGTGGCAGGTATATAATCATCTACATCAATAAACTACAGGCCATACAAGCATTCAAAAGCAGAAGAATCAGTATGCAAAAGGGAAAGTATTTTCATTTCATTCAAATAAAGAGGTCCAATTACATCGGTAATTAAAAGAGAGCAGTGCAAAAAAAGCAAAAAATACAAATAAAGTCCCAAAAGTAGGCTAGCTAGCAACCTCAGTTTGTTAAGAGGTCACTGGTTACTTTCCCTTATTAACAGTAGCGGGAGCACCTCCCTCAGATGGAGGAACTATTGTTCCCTGAACGGAGGGAGTGCCAGTAGGAGTGGTGAGAGTTACAGGAACACCACTATCAATAGTTCGGGGTAGGAGCCTCATCCATAACAGGCTTCGGGCCTGAATCATGTTCATCGAATAAGGGTGAATCAACATCTACCCCAGCAGCCAGAAGAGCCTTGTTCCAGCCCTTCTTGAAGTTCAACCAACTGATAAAGCCTATTTGAGCATCAGCGTCCTCATATGCAGCGACCCACCTAGAGTTGTACGAACTCTCCTTAATGGTAACAGCCTCAGACTCCACCTTCTTCGCCTTCTCTGACATTACCTTATTTTCCTCGACCACGACCAACTTGCTCAAGCAGACCAGATCGTAGGACTTCCCCAACTCATTAAGCTCCTTGATCGCCGCCTCCTTCGCTCTGTTGGCTTCAGCAAGGGCAAGATCAAAGGATTTCCAGGCCTCACTGGCAGTCTTCAAACTGGCCTCCAGCTTAACGCCTTTTCCTTTTAGCTCAACATTCGACTTCTCCAAGTCCGCATTTTTACTCACCAGCTCGTCGCGAGTGCGGTAGAGAATAGTAATTCGGTCATAAACTACAAGTAAAGAGGGAGAATTAGAAGAATACATTAAATTGAATATTACAAGTATTAAAAAACAAAAACAGACTTACCAAGGCTAGCCTCTGACTCGCTTGTAGAGCTAACTGGTCAGTTCCCATTGCCTTCTGTCGATCAACAGGCAAAATTGCTCTCTCGAGCAATGCAGGAGCTAACTGGGGAGAGATGGGGATAGAGGCCCCCTCGGGCAATGCGAACACAGGCACCAAAGCTTGCCTAGCCTTCGTCTTCACTTCCAATCTCCTTCTCTCCTCTTCCCTCTCATTCTTCTCCCTCTCAGCTTTCTTTCTCTCTTTAACCTTCTTCCTCTCCTCTCCTCTTCCTTCTTTCTCTCTCTCTCTCTCTCTCTCTATCTCTCTCTTAACTTTTCTTCCTCCCGCCTCTTCTTTTCCTGCTTGATGGCAGCAGGCTATGGATAAGTGACAGCTTCTCCACTACTAGACTTTTGCTTCTTCGATCGCCTAGAAAGAAGCACATCATCATCATCATCCCTAATCAGATTCCTCCTGGGAGGAGCCATATCTCCCTCGCTAGAACTACTCGACTCACTGGAAGACACTCGAGCTTCTGAAACCTCTTTCGAGCTAGAAGAACCTTTACCACTAGAGCTCACCTCGTTGGAACCACCTTCAGCACCTCCCCTATTATCACCTTCACCAGAATTGCTCTCTTCCTCGTCCAATTGGCTAGGATCTGCAATAACTTCTTCAGTGATATCTAGCTCGGGGATGCTATCTACAGTGAAACTAGACCCAATATTCTTATACTCCAGAATAAAAGCAGCTGATTGAGGATGATCACCGTCAGCCAAGGGTTCTCTAATGTTCCAAGCTTTGATTAGCTTGGAAGCTCGAACCTCACTGAGAGCAGGTTCCAAATTCTTTATCCTCGCTGAAAAAAAGAGAGAGAAAAATATCAGAGAAATCATACATTAACAGGAAGATCGAAGAACAGAGAAAAACTTAAGCCTACCTATGAACTCCTCCCCATAAAAGGGGACCATGAACCTGTTAGACCTCGACCCCTCAGTATGGGGAGGAAATTACCAATTTTTAGCAAGAAAACACTCTTGCCAGCAATCCTTGTGGGAATCAGGTAGATTTACTAACAATACCCTGTCAGGACTCCTGGCATTGAGGTAAATAAGACCAGAACTTGTTCGCAAGAAAGAATAACAGAAGCATATTTCAGCAAGCCTTAAATTGGTGCCATAGAGCTGGTTTATTCTATAGACACCATTAACTATCTTCCAAATGTTTGGCGAACACTGTGTGGGAACAATATTAAAGTAACTAAAGAAATACAAAAACAAATTACTTGGAGGAAAGGTGAGACCCCTTGGGACAGTAAAAGAACATGAATCCAGTGAGCACCCTCTATTTCCCTTACATTTTTAGGGATAGGGGCACACTCAATATCTACCCAATCTGGGATGTTGTAATACTTCCTAAATTCGGTTATCAACCGATTGCTTATTTTACCATTTACCAAACCCTAACTACAAATACGAGGAGGTTGCAATAGAAAAAAGTACAAAAAGAGAGCAAGAAGAACTTACGAAATAAAAATTTGGCTTGGAACGACGTGAAGTCACAAGCAAAGATGATGGAGGAAATTGAGATTCAAAGATGAAGACCCAGGGATGAGAGAGCAATAGTAGAAGCTTAGAGAAGATGAGAAAACTTGAAGAAGTTCGAAACGACAGCAACGAATTGCTTCTCCAAAGGACTTTTAAACGCTTCCAATCATAGCACACAGGACACGAAGCAAGCTGCCGCCTAAATCAATTGTCAATCTTGTGAAGAGTTGCACAATTTACAAGGAAGCCACTATGACAAAGCATTTAAATTTATTGACCCCAAATTGTGGCCCAACAACTTTAGGGGTAATTGTGGGTACTATTTTAGCCACCACGAGCCCAGACAAGTAGCCCAGTAAAGGCCCAAAGTCTGGGATCCCCGCATCCCTACCTAAATTATTTACGACTTAGTCTCTTCCTAAAATCTCATAAGTAGATATTCTAGGAAATGATGGACTAACGTGGGGGAGTCCAACACCCCCACTCCCCGAGAACAAGCATGTATATAACAAACCCTAAGCCTGGGGCAAAAGGGACGCATTGTATTTCCTGTAAAACACTCCCTGGAGTATATAGAAATAATACTGAGAGCACCACCGTGGACGTAGGCCTTCTTGCTGAACTACGTACATACTGTGTTGTGTGATTGGCATTCTTTACATTCTTTATTTTCTTTGGTTATTGACTTTTCTTGTTAACTTGTTTGTAATATAATTGTCACCACACTTTTCAACAACTTTTAAAACATGCTCGATGCGCCTCATTTCCATCCAATTGGTATTGATTTTAAAAAATTTATGAAGAGTTGCATGTGGCCAACTGAGTAGAAGAGTATATATGATTGTTGCATAAATTTCTATGACATGAACTCGAAATCCTTGATTCTTCAAGTTTTTTGCAAGATCACAATTAATGTTCATATGTTATGAGACACCACAATCTGGGTAAATGCTTTTTTACAAAATTTTAACCCTAATGGATGAATATTTTTTTTGCCTTTTTCTATTAGTGTGACTAATGTCAGTGCACATTTAGGGTTATGAATGCAAAATATTGTCTCTATTTCTTCCCCCAGCATTCTGGTAAGAAAAATAGAACACGGTCGAACAAGTACGATTGCAAGAGATCAACTCTATGATTTGTAAGTTAATTAAATTAGTAAATAGGAGTTCCCTTTATATGGCATGTACTAATATAAAATATTTTTGTACATTCTAATTATAACCTCTCAACCATCCATTGAAAGTAATTATATATGTGACTCATTTTTTCCTAAGAAAATATATAAAAGGAGGGTGTGAATATAACCAGTGTTTTCTAACGTGAACGAGAAGACGAAAAATGTATAAAGATGTGGATCATGACACAACATACAAATATTAAGAGTATAGGATCTAATTAATCTTAAAATTATTATGTCTGCCAACTAATTAATTTTTTCTAATTAATCAATCAAACAAAACAAGTCCAATTTTAGTTCATTTTAAATAAATCAATCCTAAAATTACTACGTCTCCATTAATGTGCAAATCCTTCCACTAATTTATGTTCACCCAAATAGCAACCACTAAGGAAGGGGTGAATACGACCTTAACAGCTAACTAAAAATGTATATGCACTAATATTCATTTCCCTAATATTAACATCAATTGACTAATATTTATCAATTAATGAATCATACAAAATAAGTAGAATTTTAGTTCATTTAATTAAATTAATCCTAAAATTATTATATGTTTACAAATGTGAAAGTACTTACACCAAATTTTGTTCACCCAAACAACAACCACTTAAGGAAGGGTAAACACGGACTCAAAACTCAACCAAAAAGTTATGACTATGTATAAGACTATATTACATAAAAGAAAAGATAAGTAAAATTACCTAAATAAAGAAAGCAACTAGAATCAGTTGAGCTTCATTAATTGTTCTTCAATTGCATGTGCACATGGAATGAGAAGAAAATATGTTAACATATTATTCAATCTAAAATGTTGACATATTTTTTAATCACATGATGTATAATTAGGTATAAGTAATATTTTTCAACTTATTAATCAACAACCAATCCATTCACTAATGATAATCCCACTAATCTATATCCAACCCAATTAGTAATAATCCCATCAAATTTATGACTTCCTAACTTGTTTATCCCTAATTAGGGTTCAATTTACATTACTAATCAACAAAAAATTTACTTACCTTATCTATTAGCTTGATGGGATAATTAAGGTATTACCTTAATGGGATAATAAAGACTTTAATAACATATATGGATTAAAATCCCAATTCATTTTAATACAATAACTACTATTAAAACATGACCATATAATATTCAATCACATGATCTAAAATTACAGCTAAGTAGGCTTCGCTTTACATTACTAAAAACATATATTAATCAACAACCGATTTAGTTGACTCATTTATATGACTTTAATTTTCATTTTGATTGGTATTACAGGTTAGAATAAGATATTGTTTATGTTAGAATTTTAGAAATTGCCATTGTCAATGCCAATGTCAACATATATTCAAATAAAATTAGTTATCGGCCCTATGTTTTAATTGTTTTATAAAAAATTTAGATTAAAACATTTTTGTTATATAAAATAATTTTACATATGATTTATACATATGGGTAAATTAAAAAATAACACAGGGTAATAAAAAACAGTTAAAACATCATTTGTATAGAGGTAATAAAATGCAAATAAGAATGAAAATTTACATATACATTGACATTGAAATTATTATGTCCATAATTCTATATTTCTTATAAGATGTGTTTCTAAATATCACCCCTCAAGCCTAAATTTTTGCAATAGAAATACAATCCCAAATAAGAGGAACAATTTACATAAATTCACCAATACTAAACCCTAATTGCAACACAAATTTTAGCAATACAAAACCCTAATTTCAATAAAAAAAATTAGTAATACAAAACCCTCATTGCAACACAAATTTCAGTAACACAAAATCCAAATAAGAATACAAATTAAAATAAATTCAGGACTCTAATTGAAACGCAAATTTAGAATCTCAAACCCTTGTTCTAACACATACATATATACATATGAATATACATACACATATATAGATAAGAACATATATATATATATATATATATATATATATATATATATATATATATATATATATACAGTTAAAGCAAGATTTATCTTGCGGTTTGGGGGTTTTCGAGAGAGTGAGAGAGAGTTCTGGTGGTGGTGCACTATTTCGGTGGTGATTTTCAAGAGAGAGAGAGTTCGCACAAAGAGAGAGAAAGAGAGAGAGTAAGGGTGAGTGAAATTAAAATAAAGTTCTAAAAAATTATATTTATAGTCAAAATTAGGTTAAGGTTCAGGCCTCTGACCCGCTCCGTAACCAAATTGAATTAGGTTAGTAGGTTACGGTTAATTGTATTTGGTCACGATTTTGCATTGTGAACTAATAAATCAACCAAAATGGGTCACGATTTTGGATAGTGACCCACCTTTTATGACTATTTTGAAATCAAAAGATGAAACGGTATTAGGTTATGGTTCTCAATCATGACAATATTTCACGCCAAAATTTTCACGGTCTCATGCTTTTAGTCACAGTTTTGAATTGTGATCCATTGCGTGACAATTTTGATGTTAATTTTCCTACCACTAGGGTCATGGTTTTAGACCATGATCAACTTTTGACCAGATGATGGTTTAGGTTACCCCTAGATGGGATCATAGACTGGGTCACAGTTTGGAGGAAATGGTCACGAATTTGGATCGAGATCCCTATGGTCACGAAATTGGAATGTGGGTAAACTAGCATGACCTTTTTTGGGTTTTGGTAGAGTGAAAGTAAAATAAGTATCTCTCCAAAGCTAGACAAGGGCCACTAGTATTTGCTATATGGAAGAGAGGTAAAAAAATCATGCTTTAGACCTATGTCCTATTATCTATATGAAATATAGATCCACCAGGAATAGCTTGCTCGAAATTGTTAGCCTAGAAACACATAATAGGTGTAGAAAAAATGGCAAACATATATATATATATATATATATATATATATATATATATATATATATATATATATATATATATATATATATATTATTGATTTATGATAAAGTAAGGAATGAAAGGTTTTACCTCTATAACAGAAGAGGTAGTTACATACGTAGAAAATACTTGGGGGTCACTCATGGAGGTCCAAGAACATCCAACATTAGCAATTGTAAGCAAAGTAAGTAGCTACAAATTTGAAGCACAAAAGTCGTAATGACAACCGATAGAATTATCAATAAATAATAGTAGAGGCATTGATAGATAAAATTAGCTGAGATTCAAAGCTCAAAGAAGTTGCAGTAGAATTTTCCCTAATGGGATACACCATTGGTATATAAAATACAATAGTAGACTTAGAAATAAAAGTTAAAGAAGAATTAGTCATGAATAACTTAGCAACAAAAATACAATTGTAAGCTTACCTATCGATAAGGAATGATTGAAGTAATAAGCATCAAGTTTTCTTTCTTTATATAAAGGAATGTGAAAGATCGAAATATGGGAGGTGATAAATAAAGAGGTAAGAATATTGTTAGGATAGAAAAAGGGAAGAAATAAGTGAGTGGAGTTATGAGGATGGAAGAAGAGAGGAGACGGACCCGATCCCAGGCGGTTCCAGAGTGGATGGTGCAGGAGTCAGTAATTCTAGTGAAGGAGATGTTGAGCTTAGAAAGGGAATGGAGAAACACACTGTCCTCATTCCAGAAGTGGGAGATAATAGCGAAGAACTGCCTTCTATAGGGGAAGGTGAACCAGGGTCTTAATCAATACCGGAGAAAGTGGGAATCTCTAGTCATCGACTACACAACCATTCAGCAGTGGGAGTCTGAGGTGAGGGCCGATTGGTCCTACTAGTCTCTCATTGCTCATCGGAGAACACAACTTGAGCTGACCCACAACTTCAATACCCAATTGTTCAATGCCATTCAGGATCATCTTAAAGCACATGATTTGGCCAGAGGAGGATCATGCGATTCTAATCCTGAACTTCATCACCTCCTCCTCAATTTCATTCCACAATCACCAGCATCAGGTTCCCTTATTTTAGTTGCCCCTAAAAGGGTTTCCTTGACATTAATTAGCAAAGGAAGCTTCAGATCTCTTCAATATCCTTCGTGGTGAAAAAATCGCAGCTATGAATTTATATGTAAACAACAAACTCACATATCACCTCGGTTCCAAGAAGAAAAGTCAGAAAATTAGGACTCCGAAACACAACATAGGAAAATATAGAAGCTTCACGGGCGTAGAAATATAAAGGTTAAGAGATGCAATTTAGAAGAAAAGGTAGTGTGTATAGATGATGGGAAGACGATGCCTCGATAAGAGAATGAACAAACTTTGGCTTCAAAACTGCGTGAAAATACATAGCTGATCAATGTCGCACTTGAAGGAATGGTCAACCAAGATGTTGACTACAAGTTGACTGATAAAAAAAAAGTCGAGGCGGTTAAGGAAGATTTAACTAGACGTCAAAGTGATAGTCTTATTATTTGCCTTGGGAACATTGCAGATGCGTTTCACCAGCTTTCCAACCTTCTCCAGGAGGGGCCTTATTTTGGTAAGGAGTTTAATGTTGGTTTCAACAGTTATTTGTTTATTTAATTATGGTTTTGTAGTTAGTTTTTTCTCTGTGAGACCAAGTCATTATAGTTGGGTTCGTTTAGATTGTGGTGTTATCAAAAAATTTTGGAACCAAACTGTGATTCATATTGAATTTGATAAAAAAACAAAAAAAAAAACAAAAGGGGTAGTGTTACCCCTATAAGGACCCACACTCGAGAAGGACTGGGTGCCTGTAAAATAAAAGAAGGAAATAGTTCAACAAACTTTTACAATAATAGTTAAGAAATATAATAGTAGGAAAAGAAGGGATAATCACTTACCACGCTTGAGCAAGGAGCTTTACCATAAGGAAAAAATCATTGGGGGATTAGAACTTATAGGAGAGTGAACCTTCACCTCTTTGTCATGGATAGAATAGATGTCATAAGATCAACTAGCACCTTCTCATGAGATGGTGTGAAAAGGGGATGCATAAGAAGTAAGTTCCTTACCATTTAAGTTAATTTTTAGCTCATTTAAAGAAGAAATTTGATGATAATAATAAGAAGGGTTTGTTCCGGTGTCCATAATTATTCTTAAAATGAACAGGTGATTGAATGTTTATTATTAACCACAATTTTCAGATCTCAACAAATAGATAATATGAGTACCTTCTACCAAAGAAGGAAGAACAGTGCCAACCACAGGTTGGGAAATCTCTAGCTGAAAATTGTTATACCCTTTCTTGACGATAACATTATAGTTTTTATTATGAATTTCCAAGATCAGTTTTTTAAATTTGATCTTGAAGTGCAGTCCCTTAAGTGGGATAATAAGGACTTATTTTTCTTCATGGTTGCTCGCGTTAGTGTTAGGGATGATGCTTAGGGTTCCTACAAGGAACTAATCCCTGAAGAAATAACAAGTTTCTTCAGAATTTAATCTTGATGTTTCCTTCTATCTTTGCACTTTGGTTTCTTCTTCACTGTGGTCGGATGTTTCAAACATGAGATATACTCTCTCAACGGTCTCACAAAGATTATTGGGATAAATCTTAAGCCTGGTTTCTTAACCTGACTTAGCTACTATATTTAATTTTAAGTTCCTTTTTTAAAAATTTATCAACAATAGTATTTTCATAAAAGTCATATGAGCAAAGTGGGAATGAAGGATAGAATGCTAGCATTTTATGCTACCTGTGCATTAACCACCCATGACTCAAAACTGGTAAACTATCTCAATCCATAAAGCCTTAAAGATGAAAATCTTCTAAATGCATCTTACTTGATGAAACTGGTGTAAAGGAAATATATATGTTCTCAAATTTTTCTGATGCATGGGAATAACTAACTATGTTACCAACATCATAGCCATGTCATTTTTTCACCTAGTCGAGGTGGTAGTAATCGATTACTTATCCTACCATAGATGGAGAAAGAAAATTTCCAGGGAACATAATGTTCATAATGGAAATGAAAATTCAAATAGTAACTCCCTTGTTATTAAGCGGGGAAGAATAAGTTTGTTGGATCGCTAGGAAGAAGCAATGATAAAAGACACATTGATGATATTGGAATTGGTATCACTAGATCAAAGTGATGAATAATCTCACACGAGTACAAAAATGGCAGATATATGGAACTATAATAGTAAAGAGAGGGGGATGAGGCAAAGAGGAAGAACACCTGAATTTAAGTGGTTTGGTCAGAGACTATGGTCATTGTGCAGTGTGAATGGTGGTTTTTACTATTAAAATGGCACTAATGGCCTGTGAATACAACGCTCCAAATTTTCTCTCTCTTACCATGAGTTTAACGGAGTTCTTCTAGGGTTTTTAATAATCGATCCTCCCCATTATAGAAGATAAAGTATATTTATAGTGCCCTAGGGGTGTAGTGCACTCCCAAGCATGTAATAGGCATGTGTAGAATGTTCCTAGCCAATGAGAATAAGCCGGATGTTTCTGTCATATGTAGGCTATGATGATCAAATATTACCTCACGTGAGAGAATGATTTGGTTGTAATGGTTTTGTCCACGTGGGGTCTGCATCCCACGCGCACTGTCTCACGTGTATTCTAAATCACGTGCCTTGCCAAGTGTCACTGTCGGTCGCACTATATAGGGTGAGGACGTGACGAGGGATCAAACCCCTGATGGGATTCCTACTGATAATGATCTATCTCTGGTTGACCGTCATCTCTTTGAGAAGGCCGAGGCCGAGGCAGGGCTATATGAAAGTCATGACCCACTAAAGATACGCCATAGCAAGAATCCTTTCCCTATCGTCCTCATCTTAAATCAGGCCAAGGGCCCTACCACATATAGGATTGTAGATGCATGGAATTTTGATGATGAAGCTGATGTTGACTAGTCCGAGGTGGAAGTAACTCAGGTCGGGACTCTGGACGAGGCACATTCCACCCTTTGGGCTTGAATGGTGTAAGTCAGCTTTGGCCGAATACAAATGAGGTAGGGAGGAGGGTATACTTTTGGAATATCAATAACCCATAGGCCTTATCCATTGATGTGATGAACGGGGTGAGGGGTAAGATTTCCTTCGGATGAGACATCGTTTTAAATGCCAAATCTATTATAAGGGGACGTATGTCACTTATTATATGGAATGGAGTGTTTCCCAAGTATGATAGCTGTCATCAGCGCTTAGGGTATTGTTCCGTAATGATGAAATGTCTTGAGAATTGTGTGCCACCTGGAGAGCTGTGCAAAATCATTACCAATATTTAAATGGTTTTCTTTCAAACTATTTCTCTTTCTTCTTCCATATCATTTACGCACCATTTTCTTCTTCTGCATTCTTGCTATAAAGATCTTTCTCTCTCTCTTCCATTTCTGTTCTTTTCTCAACTATTCTTCCAAGGTGTCAGTGGTTCTCATCTTGACCAAACCTCTCCAAGTATTTATCTTCTTTTTTTTTTCAATCTTTTCATTGTTTTAGTCATTTTTGCACTTGCCATTTTTGCATTTGCTTTCATTTTTCTAGTGAGGTTTTCATGTTTCTAGTGACCATATTAGGTGGATGGTAGGTGTTTTTAGGCCTGTTAATTTAAGTTTGGGAGTTAAGGGAGTTGTTTTGAGATGGAGAGTGGTATTTTTAGGTTTCATAGCTTCCTTTATACCTTAACTTGATTAATTTGGTGAGCAACTGGTTATCTTCTCTGGTGGAACACTCAAGCTGTTCTTGAGTGTTCTTATTAAAAAACATCTCATTTACCCCTTTAGATCCTTTTGTCAACACTAGTAAAATGCCTAAACTGTTTGTGTTCTTCAAAGTTTTTAACTAAGTCCCACCTCATCCTTTGGATGTTAGAAATACTCTACAAGTTTGCCGAAGAGTTACCCACACTTAGGGAGATGTGTTTTTAAGAAATTCGTAGGTTAGAGGAAGAGGAAGAGGAAGAGGAAGAGGATAAATGTAGGGTCAACCCCATTTGGGTACGATTCATCTTCCCCATTCTTTTAAAAAAAATATTCCCTTCATTGTCTGAAGTTTTTGGCTCGTCTTCATAAGCTTTCCGCTCTTCTTCCCCTGAAGTCGAAGATAAAGATTTTGAAGAGACGATGAGAGAGTCACGATCTCGCATGTTGTCTTCCTCTATGTTCGAGTCATCTGGCCCGGACGACTCACATATTTCCATTCATTCCGATAAGGATGAGCCAAAAGTTAATCCCTCCATCGTTCCTATCTCGGCTATGACCCATGGTGAATTTCGTGGCTAATACCCAAGAGGCCAAGGTTGAGGATAAAAATGTTGATGCTGAGGACCTAGTTGATACTTCATACGATGGATCGTTCGTCTCTTCAGTCAAAGAGCCTGATCTCCTTTTATGGAAACATTAATATGGTATAAAACTTGATATTACAATGAGGCTTCGAGATAAGGATGAGAAAGTCTTTTAAGGCCTAGAAGG
This sequence comes from Sambucus nigra, assembly GCA_949130495.1. Classification (NCBI taxonomy): domain Eukaryota; kingdom Viridiplantae; phylum Streptophyta; class Magnoliopsida; order Dipsacales; family Adoxaceae; genus Sambucus; species Sambucus nigra. The sequence continues at coordinate 126,525,813 of OX422212.1, read as the reverse complement.
GGATGTCGCTGTGTACGACCAGATGTTTAGGATTGACATTAGACTACCCTTTCATCCTACCATCAGAGCCATCCTATCTATCCTAGGGGTTTCCCTACTTAGTTAGCTCCCAATGCCTGGAGAATCATCCTTGGGTATGTCTCTTTATAGAAGAACACCTTCATAAATGAGCCTTTAGTTGATTTCTTCACGACCTGCTATAATATATCGTCCTCATCCAAACAAGATGGCCATTATCATTTGGGAGCTAAGAAACAAGATAAGAAGCTTATTCATGTATCCTAAACATCAAACCATTACTGGAAACAAAGTTTTTTCTACATCTTTGGGGCTTGGGAGTTTCCATCCAGGGCAATCCTAATGAGGACGAGACTAGAGTTCCACATGCTTAGGAAAATCCCACTATGAAAGCTAGGTTGGACCCTGGCCTCATCCTTGAATAACGGGACGTGGTCGATTATCTGAGGGACCAAGGAAATGAGGGTGCCCTTCTCAAATTTGAGGATCTCATGTCCCCTTAGCATATTGAGGAATCCGGTCTGGGGGTCGACCTCCTAAACGAGATATATGAGTTAATTAAATTTTTGTACCAGTCTTCCCTTATCTCATATACTATTTATACTTATTATTCTCTTCCTTTGCAGATCATCCTCGAAATATCTGAGACTAGATTTTGATTATGACAGGCCCAACTATTCTATCTGCTCTAGGGAAGAGAGGCAACAAAAAACCATCCAAAAAATCAATAGCTGGGGGGCTGACCCCTCTTGAGACCACCCAAAAAAGGAAGGAACCCATGGCTCCTACAAATACCCGTCCTGACCCTCAGACGAGGTTGAGGGTAGGCCCAATTAAAAATGCTCATGAGTCTTCCTCGTTTTGAGACTTTTTGGGCATCCAATCTAGCCCAACTCAAGGCCAACCCATGCTTCTTGATCAACAATATGAAGGAAACTAAGGACGCCATGTTTGCGGCTCCCTCAGTGGTCGACTACAAATTTTTGGAAAAAATGCCCTCGACAAGGTTTACTGATTTGTCATCCACCATATGGTACATGTATCATCCTCGTACCTTTTGTAATTATCTCGTATTATGTTTATTTCTTATCTAACTCTGAATTTTCTACTTTTACAGTCTATTTGTGTCCTTACCTCGACTAACTAATGGATGGCTAAAAATAAATAAAAGATGCTAGATGATGATTGGGCAATTCAAGTTGAAGCGGAGCTGAAGCGTAAGCTGAAGGATTGCCGAGCTGATTATAAAAAGGCTATGGACGCTCTGAAGTTGGACCACGAAAACCAGCTTAATGAGAAGGACAACATCATCACAGAGAAGGACGAGGATTTGAAGACTCAAGCCGAACAATTTAAGTCTGACCTTGATGTAGCTATCCAGAAGACCAAGGATGAGGCCATCAAAGAATATATGGTCTCCGTGACATTAAAGTTTTTTTATGTAGTCTCCTCCATTCGTCCATTACTGGAGGCTGCTGACATTAGGGACCCCCTCTTTTTAGAGGCCTTATCATATGTTAAATCCTTAGCCACAACCGAGGGAGAAGGGACATCGACCGATCCTCCTGTTGAGACGGGACATGTCAATGCTCAGGCGATCGCTACAGTCAAAGACGAGACCGAGACCAATGTACACGTTAAGCCGACTCAATAGGGTGGTCATCTGTGGCTGACACCCTTTCTTTTTTGTAACCAGCTTTTCTTCTTTTGTGCACACTTGATTTATCTCTCCATTTTCATTGAAGTGTAACCTTGGCTCGTAGTTTTAATAAATGACATTTTCCCTTATATTTGCAAATTATCTCTGCTTTTTTTATGTATGCTATCGTCTGATGTTTTAATCAAATAAGGCAATAAAATGGCTTAACCTTGATCCACCAAATCATAAATGAATAATCACACATCGTCTCGTCCTTGGATGATACGACACATGCTAAATTTTAAATTCACCAAGTTAATGATGTTTAAAACGAATCTGAGGGAGTTTAATTGCAAGTACCCCCTCATTGTTTTGAAAGTGTATAAATGAGTGTGGTCTGGTCCATGCACCGTCGTCTCGATCAAGGTAGTTTGTCCACCAAGTTAATGATGTTTAAAATGAACCACACAAGTGATTTTTTGTAATTTGAATCCACCAAATTATGGTGTTTAATTGCAAGTCCCTCCTCGTCATTTTGAAAGTGTATGGATGAGTGTCATCTCATCCATGCACTGTCGTCTCGGCTGAGGTAGTTTATCCACCAAGTTAATGACGTTTAAGATTAACCATATTTATGTGATTTTTCCCTCTCTCGATGTTATTGAGAGTCCTTGGATGATGTCAACCCCATTTGGACTGTCATGTCACGGAGAGCATTTTAGAGCTACTTCACCACGAATGATGTTTTTACTGCTTAAAATGAGTTGGAGCTTACAAGCAATAAATATTCACACAACAAACAAAATAAGAGAGAACACTACAATTTTTCGTTTTGTGATCCACTTCTCATATACATATACAATTGGCACTGAAATGAAATTGGTAAGAGATAAATTTAACAACTCTTACTGGTAGTATTTTTTAAGGTGATCAGCACTCCAAGGATTGGAGAATGGTTCTCCATCTAAATTTTCTAACCGGTACATTCCAAGAACCACTTCTTCAACCACTTTATACGGACCATTCCAGTTCGGATGAAGCTTATTGGGTTTTTCTCATGCCTTCTTTAGGACAAGGTCTCCTACCTTTAACAACCGATATTTCACCCTTTTATTATAGAACTTCACCATCCTTTGCTGGTAGGTAGCTTACTTAACCTCGACATCTTCTTTTCTTTCTTCCATAAGGTCCAAATCAAGTCTTCGTTCTATAATGTCCTCTTTCAGGTCATACGTCCGAAACCTGTGGATTGGGAGACCTACCTCCATCGGCACCACCGCCTCTGAGACATAAGCCAACATGAATGGAGTCTCCTCAGTTGGAGTCATATTCCACATCTTATAAGCCAATAGGACAAAATATACCTCCTCAATCCATCTCCCTTTGGCATCCTCTAATCTTTTCTTGATTTCATCAAGAATTGTTATGTTCGTCACTTCTGTTTTCCCATTGGCCTCGGGTCGTCTAGGAGTGGAGAAGAACTGCTTAATGCTGACTCGTTCACAATATTTCTCTAGGGAGATGTTCTTGAGACGCATTTCGTTATAAAAAATCAAGGTGTTGGGTAGGCTGTACATACAAATGATATTTTTCCAGATAAATTGGAATGCTTTCTTTGCTGTGATTATTATCATTGACTCAGCCTCTACCCACTTTGAAAAATAATCAATTGCCACAATTAAATATCGATAATTATTCATGGCTCTCGACAATGGTCCTACCCAATCAATCCCCCAGATTGCAAATGGCCAAGGAGAAGTAATGGAAGTAAAAAGCCGATGAGGATGATGGGGTATGGTGGCAAAACTTTGACACTTATCACACTTCTTAACATACACAATTGAATCTTTGGCCAATGTCAACCACCAGTAACTCTGAGAAATGATTCTTTTATCCAATAACCTCCCTCCAATATGACTAGAGCAGGACCCTTCATATACGTCCTTTAGAATATACTCTACCTTAGATGGATGGACACATTTGAGTGGAGGAAGTAGGAACCCATTTTTATATAAGATGACTCCTATGAGGGAGAACTTGGAAGCTTTATACCTTAACTTCTTTCCCTTGGCTCTGGACTCAGGTAGCTCCTCATCTCTGATGTAATGGATTGTAGGATCCATCTAGGAAGATACCTCACTCAAATTGAAGCAAAATTCCACAATATTCTTTTCTCCTTCAATAGTCGGCCGATGGAGAATCTCTACCGGGATTATTCTTATGATTTCAATTCTGGTGGCCGAAGCTAACCTTGCTAAAGCATCACCTCGACCATTGTCTAGTCGAGGTATCCTCTTCAACTTCACTTTGCAAAAATGCTTCAATGCTGTCTTAACCCTCCCTAAGTACTTAGCCATTCTGTCATCCTTAGCCTCATATACCCCCCAAATTTGGTTAACAACTAACCTGGAATCACTATGGACAAGGAGTTTACTAACATTCAGTGCCCAGGCAAGGGAGAGACCTGCTATGAGGGACTCATGTTCTGATTCATTATTGGAGGCTTTGAAGCCAAACCTTAGTGCATACTAAATATCGATCCTGTTTGGTGCCGACACTATTAATCTTGCCCCACTTCCATTCTCATATGAAGATCCATCAATAAAGAGGTTCCACAGTGTAACATTTGGCGAGAAATTATCATCTTCCAGGGTTCCATTCTTGAAAAGGTATCGCTCTTCTTCATTCTCAGACACCTTGCTTATTGTTGAACTCATCTTGACCTTGACCGGGTTAAGACATACCCTTCTCTCTTACTCACAAGTTGTTGCTTCAACATCTTTTGTATTGCCTCGTCTCAGGTGAACTCGGCTACAAACTCGTATAGGGCCTGCCCCTTAATGGCCGTTCTCGGCTGGTATATGATGTTGAACTCCCCCAATTCAATTTCCCAAGCCATTAGTCTTCTTGACTTCTGAGGCTTGTGAATGACCTGTTCGAGAGCTGAATCTGTGAGGACTACCATGGTATGTGCCTGGAAATAGGGCTTCATCTTCCTTGAGGCATGGATCAAAGCATAGTCCATCTTTCTTGGAGGGCCTTACTATTAAAGTACACTGGTTTCTTAACTCCATCCTCTTATTTGACAATAGAGGAACTAATGATTGATTTTGACACTACTAAATAAAGATATAGTCAGGAGTGGAGATTCGAGATATGACTTCAAATCTTTAAAGGCTCTTTCACACTCACCATTCCATTTAAAAGCCCTTTTCAATATTTTAAAGAAAGAAAGGCATTTATCGGTGACTCTAGACACAAACCTCTTTAATGTAGCCACTCTTCCAGTCAGTCTCTGCACATCCTTTATTATTGTAGGAGACTTTATCTTCAACATTGCCTTGATCATTTCAGGATTGGCTTCAATCCCCCTTTAATTCATAATGAATCCCAAAAACTTTCCTGTTCGCACGCCTAAGACACACTTTGCGTGGTTGAGTTTCATCCTGTACTTATCCATTGTGTCATCAACCACGTGAGTGTCAGCCTTGAGGCACTTCATTAACATGTCATGGACATACACATCCATTGACTTCCCAATCTGGTCCTTAAACATTTTATTGAATAGACTTTGGTATGTGTCCCTTGCATTCTTCAATCCAAAGGGCATAACCTTATAGCAATTGGTCCCTTTGTCAGTTATAAAGGTTTTCTTCTCTGCATTGGTCGAATCCATGAATATTTAATCATAACCTGATTAGGCATACATAAATCTCATTAATTCATGGCCAGTGATAGCGTCTACCATCTGATTTATCCTTGGCTATGGGAAGTTATCTTTGGGCATGCTTTGTTCAGATCTGTAAAGTCAACACACATCCTCCATTTACCATTGGCTTTGGGGACGATGATAACATTCGTAAGCAATTCGGGATAAATAACCTCACCCATAAAGTTAGCCTTTTCTAACTTCTTCACCTCCTTTCGGATGACATCATACGTCTCTCGCGAATAAACTCTTCTTCTCTTTCAGATCGGTTTTGCATCCTCGACCACATTCAACTTGTGGCAAAGGACCTTCGGATCTATGCCATGCATATCCTCATGAATCCAAGCAAAGATACTCTGTCTTTTCTTTAACAACTTGATTAGCTCCTCTTTGACCTTGTTCTTCAGGGATTTACCAATTTGGATGTTTTTTTGCTCATCCTCTTTAAGGATGATGGATTCGACCTCCTCCTCATTCTGTCCCTTATTTAGCTTCTTTTCATCTATAGGGTCCAAGGTATGAATGTTGTAGGTCATGGTGGCCCTTTTGTATGATTCTCTCTCCTCAGATGAGTTGAAGTAGCATTCATGTGCCTCAACTTGGTTCCCCTAAACTTCCCTTACCCTAAGGGGGGTCGGGAATTTAATCATCCGGTAGACCGTTGAGGGCACAACCTCAAATTCCATGAGGTCTACCCTTCTTAGAATTATATTGTATGTTAAATATACATTTTCATCCATAATGAAGGCGCTGATCCTCTTTATTAGACATCTCGGCTAGCTATTTCCCATTCTCCCTTCCATTTCATATATAGGGTTGCACCTTCTCACCACTAAAGTCGATGAGTGGTTGGTGGTAGGGAATCAGTCTCTTCATGCTCAGACCGAAACCTTTATAGCAATCTCAAAACATAACGTTAGCTGAACCACCTCCAACTTCCAAAATCCTTGGGGCCTCATAGCTATGTATCAGTGTAGTGATGACCAAAAGATCATCACGTGTAGTTAAAATTCCTTTGAAATACAATTTCGTAAAACGAAAACATAAGGTATTGATATCAACTTTAGCTATCTTACCTTTCAGATGCTTTACTGCAGCTGAGTTGATGGTTTTTGGTTTCGGTGGAAGAGCTTTGGCCTCGACCACATATGCTTTCCTATCTTCAATTTATTTCCCTCCTCCTGTAAATCCTTTGTAAATCATCTTGACCTCTTGTGAGATCGTATGTAGCTGGCCTTTTGGATCAGCAAACTTGGGAGGGAGGTTAGGGTCGTCTTCATCACATTCATCCGATTCATCATCATCTCGATTGGATGGAGCATCTGGCTTACACTTTTCACTTTTTTTTTTCTTCTAGGTGTCATCTCGGCCACCCTTAGAGTTGTGATTATCTATATACTTTCTCATCTTACCTTCTTTCAACATCTTCTCAATTTTATCCTTGAGAGAAAAACATTTGTCGGTCAGGTGCCCATAGTCCTAGTGGAATTCACACTATAAGTTCTTGTTACTCTTGTAAGGAGGAGCTTTTAACTTTTTGAGCCACCTCAGGGACCGATCATTCTTGATCTTATTCAAGATGTGTTCATAACTGACTATGAGGGGAGTGTAGTCAGCAAACTTGTCATCCTCTAATCTCTTCTTTTGGAACTTACCCCCACTGTTAATACCCTTATCATCCTCATACTCTGTTGCCATAGCTTGCTCGGCATTCATGATCTTGCTGGACATTGATAATTGCTTGGCCATGGACTTTGATGAATCTTCAGCAAGCTTCCAGAGTAGTTTTCCCTTCTACAGACCTCCTATCAAAGCTGTCATTGCAATTGCTTTCCTCATAATCCTCCACCTCTAGTTTTTCTTTGTTGAACCACGCAGTGTACTTACTGAGACTCTCATTGATGTACAACATGTGAGTTATCTTCTTTTGAGGTCTCACCACGAAGAAGTTGTGTATGAATCTCTCGGTGAGCTGTTTGAAATTTTCAATTGAATTTTTTGGGAGCGAGGTGAACCATACATGGGATTCTCCGATCATAGTGTTAGAGAAGGCACGACATTTCATCTCATCAGAGACTAAGTAAATGTCTACAACAGACTTGTACATCTCTACGTGGTGGACTGGATTAATACTCCCATCATACTTGGGAGTGACTATTGGTGGCTTGAACTTGGCCGGGGTTAGAAAATCGACGATCCTAGCCATGAAAGGAGAGCCTTCTGAATATCTCCTCTGTAAGGGGTCTCATCTTTTGAAAATATCTCCAATCTTATCTTCTAACCTTTGTATTGAGTCATTCTAGCTTCTCGGCCGCTGCTATTACATCGGTCTGGGCAATATTGTCTCCAGCCACCTCGATTGGTCGAACAAAAGGTTCCCTTGCCAATTAACTGTGTCGACTGTTCACTTCTCTCAGACCTTCGTCTCGGCCATATGGTAGCCGATGACCTGCTTTTTCTCTCTTGGAGCCAATAATACTCCTTAATTTGGATAGTTTATCTCTGAGATCACCCATTGGGACGAGCCTTTCAAAGGTCGACCCTCTGCTTAGCCGATCAAAGGTTGAGCCCCTTGGTTGGGCATACTGATAAGGCCTCTTACATGTCCCCATCTAACTTGAACGGGACGTACAGTGTTTCTTGATATTTCATATGGCTCGCAGCATTTAGCCTGGGAATCTTCAACCTCATAGTCATCATATCGATCCTCTGGGCAGGGTTGATCTTTCCTCCACAGGCGTAAACGCCTGGAGTCAACAACGTCTCTCCCTCATTGATGAGGTGGAAACTCCTTATGCGGCGCTTGGGTTAGTCCCCTAGCATCCGAATGCTGCTCCATGGCGACCGGAGTAATCATCTCCGATACCCCCCAACAGATCTCATTAATACATTTTGGATTAAGGCAGCCAACTGCTCTTGCATCGCTTGTTGGTTAGCTACTAATAACTTTAACGCCACCTCCACCTCTGCCATGTCTGACTGAGGAGGCACGTGGTTAGAGCTAGGACCACCAGCAAGTGGTGGAAATTCTGATGCCATGTTTCAAACCTGATGGATGACCTGTAAACTGAATAGTAGAATCTTAGAATCTCAACAAGATCTCTTTCAATGGTGAAATAACTCCACAAGAGGGGAGGATTGGTTCAACCCAGAGACTTCGTCGAGTATAAGCTAGAGAAGGGAAAAGATGAAAATCCTTGTTCCCACAAACGGTGCTAGACTGATGATACTAGAATTGGTATCACTAGATCAAAGTGATGAACAAGCTCACACCAGTACAACAATGGCAGATATATTGCAATATAATAGTAGATAGAGGGGGATGAGGCAAAGAGGAAGAACACCTGAATCTAAGTGGTTCGACCGGAGCCTACGTCCACTGTGCAGTGTGAATGGTGGTTTTTAATATTATAATGGCACTAATGGCCTGTGAATACAACTCTCAAGATTCTCTCTATCTTACCATCAGTTTGACAGAGTTCTGTTAGGGTTTTCAATAATCTATCCTCCTCACTATAGAAGATGAAGTATATTTATAGTGCCTTGGGTGTGTAGTACACCCCCAAGCATGCAATAAGCATGTGTAGAAAGTTCCTAAACATTGAGAATCTCTATCATATGTAGGCTATAATGATCAAATATTCCATCTCATGAGAGAATGATATGGTTGTAATAGTTTTGTCCACATGGGGTCTGCGTCCCTCGCGCACTGTCTCACGCATACTCTAAACCATGCTCCTTGCCATGTGTCAGTGTCGACCGCACTGTATAGGATAAGGACGAGATGTTCGATCAACCACCTAATGGGATCCCTGTTTATAATGAGCTATCTCGGGTCGACAATCATCTATTTGAGAAGGCTGAGGTCGAGGCCAAGGCAGGGGTATATGAAAGTCATAACCCGCTGAAGATACACTATAGCAATCATCCTTTACTTATCGTTCTCGACTTGAATCAGGTCGATGATGAGGGCCCTTCCACATGCAGGATTGTAGATGCAAGGCATGTTGATGATGAAGCTGAGGTTGAGTAGGCTGAGGCCGAGGTAACTCGGGTTGGGACTCTGGACGAGCCATGTTCCACCCTTTGGGCTTGAATGGTGCAGGTCGTCTTTGGACAAGTAGGAATGAGGAAGGGATGAGGGTATACTTTGGTATATCAAACATCATGGTGTTCTTATGCAAGGAAAATAAGAAAATTCAAAATACTATCTAAAACACCAAGAAAAGAATTATTCACCATAATTTTGTGCCATCTCTTAATGTAAAAGGCAATATTAGAAACAAAGAGAGGCTTGGGGGACCATTTTGGGAATCACTCAAAAAGAAAGAGTGATGCGATTCAGAATGTGTCTCTAATGCATGTGAATTATGACTCAAGTGTAATCCGGTCACATAAGTAATAATCCAAGCACATCGGGTATCGATCATAGGGAATAAGACGTAGAACGTGACGATGAATAGGAATGACAAACAACCATACGTTTGACTCAAAGTAAGAAAGGTAAATATAATTGTTTTTTGGGACTTTCCTATCAGTTCCTGCAAATTAATTAAGATTGTAAACTAACTAAGCATGCTGCAAGATTAAAGAAACTAGATTGTAATTTGTATGAGAAAGATAAGATTGGGGTACACTCTTTCGTCCTTTAGTAGATTCACCGTATATAAAACATATCAAGAATTAAGTGCTTAATTGAAAAGAGACCTTCAATTCCTTTCAAGAATAATATAAATGGAGGATTTAACCCACATAATACATGATCAAGATTAAAATATAGGTACGTAATAAGATTATCAATATTCACGTCGCATTCTTAAACACTCCGTTTACCAAGAACAAACGGAGTTAAAAGTCCTACGACGGTTATACTAACAAAATATTATGTTTCTAATAATTCATTTACTCTAGGATTATATTTTATATCAATGCGAAACACCTTGGGTTGGGTTCATGTATCCCAACCCTAAAAGAACTTAGCCGGACAATGTGACACGAGTCACAAATGAAATTCTTACATTTCATGGATTAATATTCATGATAAAAGTGTAACTAAACATGCAAGAAGTTCTTAGAATTCCAGAAAATAAATTGAATATGCAAGAAATAATGGAATTTAAGAACAAGAAATAAAGAGAAAACTTTATTGATGAAATCTTGAAATTCAAACCACAAAATTGCAAACTTGATGAAGAATTTAGTTCCTAGGGTTGTTGCCTCCTTTCTTTCTCTCTAAACTAGGTTAAAACTTCTCTATCTTCCTCTAAGAATAAGGAATGAATAATAATTTACGTTTTTTACAAATGTTTGAACAGAAACATCTCTCCAAATTAAGTGAGATAGAATTGTAAAATTCTTCCCTTGGAGAAGCGAACCAGTTCTCCTTTAAGAACCGAACATGTTTGGCTTTTTAGAGTTTCTAACTTCTTGCACTGGTTGAACCGGTTTTGCCCAGAAACCCGAACTGGTTCTGGCTTCAGAATCTTTTCCTCTTTGATTGTTCGAATCTACTCATGCTCATATCTTTTCGATCGTAGCTCAAATTTGGTTGTCGTTTCTTCCTATGTACTCAAGAACTCAATGTCTTTGAATTCTCTTTAGGTTTCGCATCCGAATTCTGGCTGTAAAATTACGAATTTTTCCTTGAATTTCCTTGTTTGCTTATAGATTCTCATTCTGGTTTATCTCGTTCTTTCACGTGCATAAATTACCTGCAAAATATAAGAGAAATACACAGAACATAATGTACTTGCATGAAGAGGTTAGTACTAATAACATGAGATAAAATCATCGAATAAACATCGCATAGGACAACAAAAGTAGCTAAATCACATGTATAAATATGAAGAATTTATGCCTAATCAAACCCCCTAACTTAGAAATTTGATTGTCCTGAGCAATGTAAAAGAATATGAACATGGTACAAAAACATCAAAAATGTTTTATTAGGATATAATGTGTTTTTCGCGGACGAGCGATTGCATTTAGCATATGCAACAACTCGTTAAATCCTTAGGTTGCATTAGTAGTACGAGTGGTATCTCGCGAGGGTTTATAGTGAATATACCCACAAAATTCATTTGTCGACTCAAAGAAAAATCAAGATACTTAAAAAATATACAATTTAAACTCCCCAAAAATAGTGACCATAAACTTGTATTTAAGTCTCAATTTGTAGTGTGTGTGTGTGAGAATCTAAGAATTAAATCGCTCACGTCCGCCGATTGATCACTACATTACTTTCCAAAAATTCTCTTTGATTCAATTCTCACGGGATACTCTCACAAATGTATCACTCGGAATATGACTAGTTACTCTCGGTGTGTGTGATCTAAAGAGTAAATATAATGGAACACGAATTTATGCACACAAATTTGAAAGACAAAACTTTTGAGGTGAAAGGATCTCATCATCGGATTATGGTCATTGGAAAAGGGGAAACATCACCTCTTAGTTTGTACCTTTTTGTCCCCTTTATTATCTTTTCATATCTTAGATCTCCACGCGATAATTAATGTCGTTATTCAAACTCAGTTTGAACTTTCTTGGGTTGTAAGGTGTATTGGGTAAAATGAGAATGGTTAGGAAACTCGGAGTTGGAATTTTCTTTCCTCTCGATGTCTGTTGGCGCTTTTTTGGGTATTTCCTTAATATATCATTTTTTTCATATTTTTCATATTTTCAAATGTTTTCTTTCTTTTTTTTCTATATTTATTGAGCATTTTTCCTTTATTTTTTTCTTGCCCCCTTTAATTGCACCATTTAGACTTTTGATGAATTTTTCGATTTTCACGACTCCGGGCTACATGAACTTATCGGGTTAATCAAACGAATTGGGAATTTTATTTAGCTCAATTGGGTTTGCTAATAATACGAATACAACACCTTGTTGTGGAGGTTACTCTACATTTCACATGCTTATATGCCGCGACCTTTCATAGCATAGGGTGCGGCCCTATCAAATACATGGTGCGGCACATACTACTTGCCATTATGAAAAGGCCGCGGCCCTACCAGTATAGGGTGTGACACCTTTTGTCTCTAGCCTTTTGCAGGATGAAACCCTCACATTACTTGTCTTACATGCCGCATCCTTCTCCATTACAGTAACTCCAGATTTTATGCACGTCACGTGCTCGGAGCACGTGAGCATATCTCCTATAAATAGAGGACCACACCTAGAAATAAGGGACCGATTACATAGGCTTGGGGCAGATTCTGCAATACAAATTCTCTCTACACAACCTCAACATACAGCTTGGGGGTTACTCATCTATATCGTAGCCACCTCTCCGGCACACCGGAATCCTTAATATTTCCATGTACTCTCCTTTATTATCATACTTGTACGCCTCTTTAGGCACGATTATATTATACAATGCAATGCATATAATGAGAACGGAGCAACACAGTGGACGTAGGCCTATTTTAGAGGCTGAACCACTCTATATCTTGTCTTCTCTCTATTTATTCGCTTTATTTACTTATTATACACTTTACTCTTGATTTGCTGGTATGAGAACGACAAGTGGGCGATTTCTCGTATCATCAATTTGGCGTCGTCTGTGGGAAGCGAGATATTTCAATCTTGTTTCTCTATGTTTATAGTTCTTAAACACCTTATTCTATTCATGGGGATCCTCTGGATCATCATCCCATGAGTAAATTTTGGTTAATGAGCTCTATTTTATACTTGCACCCTTAAAGGGGTATTTCGTACCTTCAGATCTGCTCCCGGGTCTCCATTTTATGACCTTAGATCTATTTTACATACCCCTGTGATATCACCCCACCTAAATAAATCTGGAAAGCTTGATGAGATTTAGCCCCGTAAAGGTGGGTGATTAGGGAAGAGTTATGTTTACTCTTTTTTTGTTGTTCTTTTCCTATGATCTAGGGTTTATCATTATAATTGTGCCATTTTGTGCACCAAGAGGTTATTCTCTCATGGATAGACCCTAATAGGTATGCTCTCCATGAGTTTTGGGAGAAAAACTCAGTTTCTAGGATTCAATTTTGGGATTGTCCCTTCACTGCCCAGTGCGGGATGCGGCGTGGTAGTTCAATTGCCTTACATGCCGCGGCCTCTACTGGTGCAATTGCATTAAGGAATCTTCAAAACATCAAGGAACGGACTCAGGCGGTCTCCAACTCAACCTTGGTGAATATCATAGAAAGGCCACGACAGTGCACCTATGTGCCATACTGGTCGCGGCCTCAACAGCATTACTATGTAGCAGCGCAAACGCTGCATCCCCATTTCCTACTTGGTTACTCCAATATTTCTGAGATTACTCAGTTCTGATAGTTTTGTCTCAGATTATATATACTTTTTAAAGACTAACAAAAGAAAAAATGGAGGGAAAATCCATCCAGAGCACAGAAGTCAAAGATGAGATTGTGCAGTTGTACAATCACCTCAACCACCTCTACGACAGTCATGGCTCACTCCATACCCAGGTCAATTATTGGACTCAGAGTGACCTAATGCTAGAGACCACAACCTCACCCAATGTGGGCGCGAAACCCAAGAACTTTGCTTTAACAGCCTTTGCTGCCATAGCAGTACTGGAGGATCCATCCTCTGAAGTAGCCAGCAGGAGCCAAAAAAGGAAATCAGAGAAGGCAGAAGGGAGCTCTAAGGCTTACACCCCACTGGCCTTCCCAATTTAAGACATCTTTGAGTCTATTAAGGAGGACAAGCGACTGAGTTGGCCAGAGAATCTCAAAGCTCCACCCCACAAGAGGAACAAAGCCAAGTGCCGCAAGTTCCACATGGACTATGGCCACGACACTAAGAAGTTCTATACACTAAAGGATGAAATTAAAAGGCTGGTTGGGTAAGGGGATCTACGGAGGTTCCTCAAAGACGTTTAGGGGATGAAGTCTATTCTCACATACTGCATTCCCATCTTTCATGCTTATGTCTTATATTCCATCTGTCTCTACTTTACAGTGACAACTCTTCTTATGTTGTTTTAAATTAAACTTTGTATTGGCCTTACAAAGTCATATACATATATATATATATGAATAGATGCATGAAATCATGATTCACTTTATAGTTCCATGGTTTGATTCTCAAAACTATGAAATGTCATCTTATAAAAGACCGTTTTGTCTTAAGCAGATTGCGATTGGAGACAATATGTTAGATCTGGAATAACAGATTATCTCAGAAGAATATTATTATTTTGGGATGCACCTACGGAGAAATTGAGATCTTAATTAGCTTACAAGTTCCCCTCACGATGTGCAACTATATCTTATCATATGGTGATCATATTCACGAAAGCATCTGAGGATTCAAGGAGCTTTTATTAGCCACAGGGGCTTATAATGACCGCTCTCTGCTCTTAGGACGAGGCATCTAGTCATGGGGGCTTACAATACCCGTTCTTAACTTTCGGGAGGCGTCATTAAGTCAGTAGACTTGTAATACCTAATCAGGAATGGCTTTATATATCTATATATCTATAGCTGTGGGTGGATTAATAACATAACCCAGCCTGGGAGGCTTGATAGTATCCCATATATCAGTTGTGGGTGGCTTAATAATATAACCCAGCCTGGGGAGGCTTGATATTATCCCATACATTAGCTGTGGGTGGCTTAATAACATAACCCAGCCTAGGGAGGCTTGAAAGTATCCCGTATATTAGTTGTGGGTGGCTTAATAACATAACCCAGCCTGGGGAGGCTTGAAAGTATCCTGTATATTAGCTGTGGGTTGCTTAATAACATAACCCAACCAGGAGAGGCTTGATAGTATACCATATATTAGCTGTGGGTCGCTTAATAACATAACCCAACCTGGGGAGGCTTGATAATATCCCATTTATATATAGAAGGACGGTGTTAAAGAAGATAAAATCCATATTCTGTGAGAGGCAATTGAAGCGACTAGAGGAAAGCTATGAAAGGCAATTGTTATTTTGCTGTAATCATGAAGCATGTTAAAGCTATAGAATCTCCTAAGGGCTAAATATACTGCCGCGATAATTAAATGAATCCGTTAAGCGACTAAGGCAAGCATTATAGTTAACCTTCCAGGAACCATTATCAAGAAGAGGTATTGTAATGAGGACAAAGCTACAGAAGATGGGTTTCAAACATTAAAAGGTGCCGCAACCTATTAGAGGAAAACAACTCAGGTGTAGCCTCTATTTAGGAAGAGGATACGACCACTTTCAAACATTCAAGATTGTACGTAGCGGGGAAAAGGGGCGCAACCCATCTACATTACAGTGCCACAGCCTTATGTTATATTCCATTTTGGTTTCTAAATATGGCCGCGGCCCATGACACATACGTTTGCAAGAAAATGCATAAATCAAGTAAGAAAAGATGTATAGAAAGAGCATTCATTAAAGTATCAAAGCAAGCAAAGCAATGTAGAAGAAATTCAAAAGCTACTAGAGGAGGCAAAAATAATAAACATTGAAGGTGGTCGTAACCTTGATAATATCAGTTCTAAGTTTACAGACAAGGGGGGCGCAACCACTATAAAGAGTTACAAAAAGTGACAAAGGGACACAACCCATATATGTAAAAGTTCAAAAAGGAGAAGGGACACGACCCTATACGGATGAGAAGTTCAAATTTTTTTGAAGATTACAGGCTCACGAGGCCGCATCGTCATTGACATCCCCTTCCTCACCATCCGCGGCTATTTCGGTCTCTTCCTCCGCGGTCGCTGCCTCAGCGTCCGCCCTCAACCTTGATTTTTCTTCGGCTGCGGCCTTAAGCCCAGCTATGCATTGCTGATTCACAACGTCACCAAGTCCCTAGGCAAGGATCGTTTCCTTAGTCTCCGAGAAGTTCTTTATGATTCTGTGCTGGAGCTCTTGGTAACCGCAGAGGTAGGCCCTATTATTTATAAGATAAATTTTTTTAAAGCCCTTGAATGACTCCACCGTGCTGTCGATGTCTATTTGAAGGGCTTCACCGTGATGCACCTCCATTTTCTTTATTACAGCGACCTAGGCTTTGGCATCACGATCAACCTTGGCCTCTAGATCCTCGTACCGATTTTGAAGGAGTTTGAGCTTATTATTGGAAGACTCAGCAACTTGGATAGCTTCCCCGACTTATTCCTGATAGACCTTAAGAGATTCTGTGGCTTGGTTGAAATTTTCCTTAGCTTCTTCTTTGGCCTTAACTTTCACTTCCAAGTTCATCTGAGCCGCCTGAAGTGCCGCGGTAGCAGACATCTTTCCAAATTTAAAGGAGGAATTCCGTGCATTCTTTAAATTAGTGGCGTGTACCCTCTTCGCTGCCTCCTTTAGTTTGTAGAGGGCCTCATACTTCCTCTTTTGGGATACCATGACGTCCGCGGCCTGAAAAGAAAAAGTTAAAATCAAGGTATGGAATGCAAAATTGAAACTGAGAGAGAATTGCACTTACCCTAAAAAGGCTATGGAGATAAAATCCTCTAGATCGTAGTAGTGTCCCATGAGGACTCAGGGTTCGACTGTCTTAGCTATGGCCATGGCCGTCCATCAGTACCAACCCCAACGCGGTACTAGGGAGGCTCTAAGTTAGAATCAATTGCAACTACAGGTGGTGGAAACGGAGAAGCTAAATGGATAGGGTCATCAAATATGGAAATCAAACCTGTCACGACAAAATTCGCACCGATGTCATCATTAAACTCAGCTTGGGGTTGGGGGCAGTAATGTCAGTTTTCTCTATGACCTGATTTTAGGTCGCGGTAGGAGGCTTTTGTTCGCTGGAAGGGACCGCAATGGGAGCTTTGGTCCTGGGCCTCTTCCTTTTTTGGTGCCTTGCAACATTATTGAGGATAATAGCATCCTCGTCCATCTCTGCCAATTGGGCAGTCAAGAGTTCCCTATCAACCTCCTCACCTGAAAGAGCAAAAACAACAGTAAATATTTGAAAATTTAAATATAAGTTGTCATGGAGTAAGAATGTTGATTGAGTTATTACCTTCCGTAACTATCTCTTTGGGTATAGATTTATTTCGGAAGTAGCCTGCTTCAAACACAGAGGCAGAAGTAACAATTATGCTGAATCTCTTATGCTCAGCAGGAACAGCCGTGGCCTTAGCAACTCTCTTCTCTTGTCGCTTGCTCAATTGCAGGTTCTGGAGAACTGCAGAAAACATTTCAAGGGTTAGTACACAGAATAATAAGAAATTATAAAGAAAGGGCGCGGTTATAATCCAAATACCTAGTTTGGAGGGACACCCCCATTTTCGCAGCATTCGAAACGGCTTCTCCCTCTCGTTCTCCTGAGGGTGAATCTCCCACCCTTCTCTAGAGATGTAGAAATAATTCCCCTTCCAGTTCTTTACACTGGTCGGCCTCCCAGAGTAAAGGGTCTCGTCCCTGCCACGGATAGAGAATTAATAATTGCCAACAAAATTTATAGAGTTTTCCTTCGGGCGATAAAAGAGGAAAAACTCCACGGGAGTAATGTATTTCTTGAATTGATTCTTCCAAAGCATGATCGCGGCAAGGATGGCCCTCCAGCCATTGGGATGGCTGGTGCTAGTTTCATTGTATGAAAAATTTATCTGATGGGAATAGGAACTGGCAGCCGCATCCCGTAAATGAAAGCATACAGTGGAGAACATATCGAATTGTCAGAAAGTATCGTGCATGGTCTTTGGTTCGCGATAGACGCTGAGCACATCAAGTTTTCTAGAAACTCGAAGGACTCAGCTACCTGGTCAACCCAGTCTTGGGTCATGATGCTGCGGATATCAAGCGCAGCTAGGGGTCGCTCAGCCCTCCCAGATGGGCCATCCAGTTCATCCCTAACATTAGCAGCACCCCTTGCCGCGGCATCATGTTCTATGTCCAATGGTCGGTTACTAGAATTGGACTCCTCTTCCATTGGCGCGGTCTTAAAATCCTTCCTACAGGTAGACTTCGCGGAGTGTGAGTCTAATACTACGCAGTTGGGGAAATTCTTCAGTTGACAAGGCCCTATTGACTTCAAAGGGGGCACAAAAGGAAGTTCAAGAGGCGAGGATCCAAAATGCTTTGCCCAAAATTCCCTCAAAAACTCATCTGGGTCAAAGCTCATATATATGCAGCAATACCTGAAAAGTACAAGCCACATTTAAGTGCCGTAGCCAATATGATATAGAGGTCTCTTAGAGGCCACAACCAATTTAATCAAATGTCAAGATGAACACAAAATATTGAGGCCATATGGGCAAGTGTGGGGTTTCAGATCCTTAAAAGACAATTATTGCCGCGGCACATTGATTGAATAGGCTAAAGCTCCACGAATTCTAAATCTAAAAGCCTAAGGGGCCGCAGCCATTTCCCCACAAGCCGCGACTAGGGCTCAAATCAGTTTGAAGGATTAAGGGCAACCCTAGATTACTAAGGGATACCTTATCATGCCGCAGCCTCTCACTCAAACAGTTAAGTATCTAATGTTTATTCTTTTAAAGATCGAAAACCCAGAATATGAAGAGTTTATTCAAGAACATCAAGAACTGTTATATGATTCAATGGGATTCATCACAAATACACGCCATGTTATCCAAGCAATTAAAGATTAGGGGTTCATTTCAGCATATGAAGATTGATTCAAAGAGAAATGTGGCAATAATTACTACAACTATTTATCATTGAAGTGTTCGATTCATGGGAAATGATAGACTATTCAATCAAAACCCTAAACATTTGTCAGTCAATTTTTTTCCCTTATATATAAGCCCAGAAATGCCTAAATTCAGAAAGCAATTATGAATACATAATTCAGGAAAGGGTGATGCCAAAATCCATCACGAAGTTCAGAAATGAAGGAAATTCATGTGTTTGTCCATTTGAAGAAGAATTATGAACTACAAAACCTATTAAAGAGGATGTTGGTTCGAAAATTACCTGAAAAGGAGGAAGCGGCGATGCTCAGCCTTGAATAACCTCGAAACACCTTGGAACTACCACACTCAACCTTGGAAGATTGTCAAAAAATGCAAGAACACGGATGCACAGGAACTCACTCTCGATATGCTCTTAAAGGTTTGGAAAACATAATGAAGTCCACGGCCAGAACAATTTATATAAGAGGGCGCGGGAAAAAGAAGCGTCGCCTTGACAGTACCGCGACACCTAAGGAGATTGATCTAAGTCGCAGCCCCAATCAAAATCTCTTGGCACTACGACTTGGGGGCCTGTTGATAATACGAATACAGCACCCTACCGTGGAGGGTACTCTCCACCGCATAGGCTTATATGCCGTGGCCTTTCACAGCATAGGGTGCGGCCCTATCAAATACCGGGCGCGACACATATCACTTGCCATTATGTAAAGGCTGCGACCCTAACAGGACAGGGTGTGGCACCTTTTGACTCTAGCCTTTTGCAGGACGCAACACTCACATTGCTTGCGATACAGGCCGCATCCCTCTCCATTACAGTAACTTCAGATTTTATGTACGTCACGTGCTCGGAGCACGTGAGCATATCTCCTATAAATAAAGGACCATACCTCGAAATAAGGGACCGATTCCACATGCACGGGGTAGATTCTGCAATACAGATTCTCTCTACACAACCTCAACATACAACTTGGGGGATACTCATCTACATCATAGCCGCCTCTCCGGCACACCATAATCATTAATATTGCCATGTACTCTCCTTTATTCTCATACTTGTACGCCTCTTTAGGCACGATTATATTGTACAATGCAACGCATATAATGATAACGGAGCAACACAGTGGAAGTAGGCCTATTTTAGAGGCTGAACCACTCTATATCTTGTCTTCTCTCTATTTACTCGCTTTATTTACTTATTATACACTTTACTCTTGATTTGCTGGTACGGGAACGACAAGTGGACGATTTCTTGTATCATCATTTGCAAAAAGGATAATTTTTTTACAAATTTTTATTACTAATATTTGTGGGTAAGATACGATGTCATTACGTCACTTATCCGAATTACTAATTATTTTACCATATACATCTTGAAAATATATTTAATTTGGAATTATTTTACCATATGCGTTTTTCATGACAACATCTTGCTCGTTTTTCGTAACCGATCAACACAAAAATTTTGAGATCTTCAACGACTTATGTAAACGATGAATCGAACGTTGAGTTAACTATTAACTCTGATTGATTTAAGTACTCACAAAAATCGATAGTCTCGAAATCTCACCGGGTTAATAAATCTCCACACTTATTCATAAAGTCATCAATTTTCGCTTAATTTTGTTTTTGGTTAATTTCGGCTTTGTGCATTTCATTTTTACAATTTGAGACTTTAAAAAAAAAAATTAGTGATATTTTTGAAGCTTTCAAATTCGAATTTTTTTATTTATTTTGAAGAAAAATTATTTTTACATTATTTTTTGAATTTTTTGGCACTTTAAAATTTGTGAACAGTAGAAACGCACATACATCCCCCCTAACTTAGACGTTGTAATGTCCTCATGCAAGTACTAAAATCTAAAAGAAAAGAAAGGGTCATAAAAAGAGATCAAATAAACAAAATGCATAATTTTTATATTACTACAATCAACACCATTACAATGCAAAATTAAAAAGGATAGGCATACATAGTTCCTAAAAAGATAAACAATAAAAATAAAAGAACTATTGAAATAAACTCTGAAACACCAATGAGAGGTTTCGGGGGGCATTTGGGTCATATGGGTCATAGTTCTTAAAATGGAGGGAGTGTTTTTGGAGTTCCAGAAAAGCGAACCTAGTCTACCCTGGAAGCATAAACAGGGCAAACCGGTTCGGGTGTCCTCTTGCCACTCTAAAAAATCGAACCGCTTCTACCCTGGAGTATGCCCAGGGTGAACCAGTTCTGGTCTCTAGCACATTGCCTCTAAATTTTATCCTTTCTTCATCTCGAAGAAAAAATAATGTATCCGACTCAATTCTCACATACCTAAAACTCTTTTATCTATATTGCTAACTCAGGGACCTCAAAAACTCACCATGATTCATCGTAAGATCTCGTGTGTTGTGCAACGGCGTTTTTATTCCTTTATAACTCGTGACACATGGACCTCTACTATCCTAACATAATATGACCCGATATGCTACAATAAGATTCACCCCATATGTGTCAGGGGTGCGATGACCTCTCCCTTAATATTAAAAGTCACCTGACCCCGTGAACGGGGTTTGATACTCTCTTCTTCTCCATCACTCTCACATCGTAAACCAATAGTTGGAACACGTGGGGATCATCTCTATAGGTATGGGTAACACCTTGAGGCTTGTGATGACTGATGTGAATGCGATTATCATGTTGTCCAATTAAACCACATCATACTTGTTCCAACTTGGAGAGAGTGTCTCGATAAAAAATTGAAGGACATGATAACCCTATATTACCCTTACACTCGAGACTACTTAGATTAGACTCTACCTTGGATGGACAACTAGTTATCTCCTCGATTTCATCCGAAAACTCAAGTAGCATTAGATGGTCATAAAGAAGGAATTTGTCTATCCGATCTTTCCAGTCGTTCTCCTCTAGGTGAAATAAGTACTCCAATAACGACTGGACTTAGACTTTGAGATTCTCATCCATCGTCCCGAATTATTTCTCAAAAGTCCTCTAGGCTCATATCTTCTAACTCTCTCTCTTGCTCGATCCCCGAATACTCTCTCTTGCTCTCCTCAAACCTCTTTCTCCCGATCACATTTACTTGCTTGTTTTTTATTTCAATAAGAGGGATTAAACACGCCTCCTCTACCTCTCAATCAACGTCCAAAATATCGCTCTCACTTAATCTAACAAGGCATGCCCCTAATGGCACTCTCGTGTGATTTTCCTCAGCGTGCTCATTTACCGTCTCTTCCATAAGATCCTTCTCTTGCAATTCGGCCTTATCATCCTCGTTCTTGATAATGCTGAATATATTTGTTTCAAGAGTTATATTATCGAACGTGTGCTGCATTGATTAATACACATTTATTAATACACATAGATTTAAGGGAGGATGTGAACACTAGCCTCTAAATCTATTAGTGCTCTCTCAATTCGGTTCTTCCCCATGATGCACGTAATGGTTGGTGCACTCGGGTCTTTATGTTTTGACGAGAGGTCACTCAACAGTATCGAACTGATGGTCTATGCTAAAATATATTTTTCTTTACCTTTAGCTTACGTTTCAACGTGAGTAAGTTCTTAAGATACTTAGCATACGTGGGAATTTTCTTTATGGTTTGGATAAAAGGTAAATTAATCTTTACATGCTTAAGAACATCTAACACAATGTCACGGGAGGCCTCTTTGGCATGAGAGACTAACCGTTGAGGCCGTGGGGGCAGTAATGGGACTTTCATAGCCATCTAAGGTCTGACTGTATCATTATTACCACTCTTTCTTAAGGGGAAATCTTCGATATCTTTCGTTATGGGAAAAATCTCCTTGTCATTTTTCTCATCATGTGGGAGAGGTGGCAAGTAAACTACTCTCCTACTATGTAAAGTGGTAACTGCACTACATTGCTCTTTATTTGCATTGGAAGTAGATCTAACACTATTTTGACCTTGGGGAGATCTTTGGACTTGGGCCAAAAACTTTCCCTTATCTTGGACACTTAGGACGGACTACAACTTAGAAAACGACGCCTTTAATTTGCAAACTTTTGGGCATTTTGAGCATTAATCGTGGACTGAGTTTACAAGAATTTCTTTAAAGTGTCATCGAGATTTCTACGCGGTGGAGTGATATAAGGAACAAGAAGTTGTTCTTTAATGGGTGGAGATTATTGGAAAAGTGAAAGTGGTGGCGGATGAGGGACAACATGTGAAAGCCTGTAGTTGCCCTAAATTGAAATCGATATGGTTCCTCCACGAAGGGTTATATGAATTTTCGCAAGGGGCATTAAAATTACCCTTAAAATCTCCTAATGCTTCCACTTTCTCTTGAAGCATAAATTTGTAGGTTGGTACAGTTGGGAATTCCTTTGTTGAATGTCCCTCCTCACAAATTGCACACACCTCCTCTCTTAATGCTCGCATGGAGTCAAATGTTTCTCTTCCTCTTAACTCAACCATGTCTTCCAACCTCTTGGCAAGTTATTTTATTTAAAGCTTCAACTCGGCTTCTTTGTCCAAAATGATAGAGTCCGGATACATAAAGAGCTGTGGATGTTTGTCGAGCCCGGGATTGGGTGTTTGGATCAGATATGTCCCACGCTTGAATAGTCTCAACAACATACTTAAGAAGAGCCTCAGCATCGTCCGCGTGTAACCCTAAAAACTCCCCCGGGTACATGGTTTCAACTAGTTGTTTAGAACTTAAGCTTAGCATGTGATGGAAAAAGGAGATGAGTCTCCACTTCTCGAAATCGTCATGCAGACACATATTAAGCAACTCATTGAAACGCTCCCAGCATCTATCGAAAGGATCATTTTCTTGTTGTCTAAACGTTTAAATTTGATCTTTAATGGAATTAGTTCGATGTGGAGGAAATTTTTTTTGTAGAAACTTTGCTTGCATGTCCCTTCACATTCCAAATTTAGTTCGGTGCCAAAGAGAATAGCCAAGTCTTGGCCTTATCCTTCGTGGATAAGGGAAAAATTTTGAGGCGAACAACATCCGCAGTCCACGTTTGATCAATGAAGGTTTCTCATGCCTCCTCGGACTCTCTAATGTGGAGCTAGGTTTTTTCCAACTCCATACCATGGAATGTAGGGATGATCTGAATCTTCCTATTTTGAAAATGAAACTACCCCGCATTATACGAGAATACAATGCATCCCAGAGTGAAGATTCGTTCGGGATATAAGAGGTCTCTTATAAAGCGGTGTGGTAACTCACCCTCACCCATACCAAAAATAACTTGATCCAACATTCCACCCAAACTAATTGTATCACTTCCCTCTATGTACTATCTAGACATGTGACTCGTAATGGAGTTAGGTGGTGTACGGGGTGGACCCAAAACTGTGGACCGCATGGAGTGTGTGGGCTATCAGAATTGTACTCTACTATAAGATTTTCGTGAATTGTGGTAGGAGTAGACTGAGGAGTTGGTTGAGGACTTTTCATGTAAGGATTTGAGAGATTCTAATTTTTATTTATTTTTTGGATTTTTCTGATTTTTTTGGCCTTTTAAGAATTAGAGTCAAATTTTAGATTAATTCGACCTAACCTAAATGTCCACCTACTCCCCGACAACGGCATTATAAACTTGACGAGACTCAGAATTTGTCTCTAATGTGCGTAAATTACGACTCAAGTGTAAGTCGATCGCATAAGTAATAATTCAAGAAAGTCGGGCATTCAACACATGGAATAGGACATAAAATGTGACAATGAACATGAACGATGAACAACCTTACGTTTGACTCAAAGGAAAAAAAGGAAAATATAATTATTTGGGGAATTTCCTATTAACTATTGCAAATTAATTAAGATTTTAAACTAACTAAGCATGCAAGATTAAAGAAACTAGATTGTAATATGTATGAGACAGATAGGATTGAGGTACACTGTTTCGCCTCTTAGTTGATTCACCGAATATAGAACATATCAATAATTAAATGTTTAATCGAAAAGAAACCTTCAATTCCTTTCAAGAATCATATATATAGGGGAATTAACCCACATGATACATGATCAAGATTAAAATATAGGTACATAATAAGATTGTCAATATGTACGTCACATTCTTAAACAATCCAGTTACCTAGGGCAAACGGAGTTAAAAGTCCTACGACTATTATACTAACAAAATATTATGTTTCCAATTATTCATTTACTTCGGGATTATATTCTATATCCATGCGAAACACCTCGGGATTGGACCCAAGCGTAAACAACTTACCCAGACATGGTGATGTGAGTCACAAACGAAATTCTAACGTTGCATGGATTCATATTCGTGATAAAAGTGTAACTAAACATGAAAGAAGTTCTTAGAATTCGAGAAAATATATTGAACATGCATGAAATAATAGAATTCAAGAACAAGAAATAGAGGGAAAACTTTATTGATGAAATCTTAAAATTCAAATTGCAAAATTTCAAACTTGATGATGAATTTAGTTCCTAGGGTTCTTGACTCCTTTCTTGCCCTCTAAACTACGTTGAAACTTCTCTATCTTTCTCTAAGAATAAGGAATGAATAATAATTTACATTTCATAAGTGTTTGAAGAAAATAAAACTCTCCAAATTAAGTGGGATAAAATTGTAAGATTTATTCACCTGGGAAGCGAATCGGTTCTCCTTTCAGAACGAAACTGGTTCTATTTTTCAGATTTTCTAACGTCTTGCACAGGTCGAACTGGTTCCACTCAGAAACACGAACCAGATCTAGCTTCATAAGATTTCCCTCATTGATTCTTTTAATCTTCTCATGCTCATATTTTTTCAACCGTAGCTCGGATTTGGTTATCGTTTCTTCTTATGTACTCGTGAACTCGATGTCTTCGAATTATCTTTAGGTTTCACATCTGGATTTTGGCTGTAAAGTACGGATCTTCCCTTGAAATTACTTATTTGGTTTTCGAATATTATTCCGATTTCTCTCTTTCTTTCATGTGCATATATTACCTACAAAATATAAGAGAAATACGCGAAACACAATGTACTTGTAGGTAAAGGTCGTAGTAATAATATGAGATAAAATCATCGAATTAACATCGTACAGGACACCAAAAGTAGCTAAATTATGGGTATATATACTAAGAATTTATTCATAATCAAAGACCATTAAAGTAAAGTATTAGAAAATTAACAACGTCATATCTTCGATTGGATCGCTTTGTGTCAATTTGGGTGCAATCAAACCACGTATATTGAGTGCTTAAAGTTAAGGTAGCGAGGAGGATACACCTCTGTCATGATAATCTAATAGGCTAAGTAATGATTAATACATTAGGATTGTCATTGGGTATCCCTAAATTTAAAAAGATATAAACAAGAGTTAAAATAAATATAGCCAAATGGAATGGGGAATTTGCACTTGGACCATTAGCAACTCGAGGCTTTTTTGTTTGAGATTATTCTCTAGCCAATTTATCAATGTCCTTAAACAAGTTCTTTTCAATTTAGGAAAGGTGTGTTCTATGACGAGTTCACTTAGACATGTCCTCCTCCTAATAAATATGCAACTTAACGTTCTCAGCATTCTCATAGTCATCAATAAACATATAATTGCCTATAGCAAGCATACCGATCAAATTTCACATTTCACACGCAATGAGTGATCATATGTGTCACTAATTTAGTTACACAATAATTAACGAGAGACCAAGTAACTCACTCATGTTAGCCAATTCATAAACACCGGTTTATAATTTCATACTTGCACAAGTTGTAGATAGAAAACGAGTGACCAACAACATAAGATTACTTCCAACGCTACAACAACAATTTTATATCAACATTGACATATGTGAATAGTCCCTTTAGAGTACCAAAGTAAGAGGTAAAGGCACTTCTACAAGTTAAATATTTATAGGCCAACAATAGTGTGACACCCCACTTATTAAAATAAGAGGTGGCCAGCCCGACACTCTAATAAATACACGAATCAAAGATGGTCCATTCTTAGCACCACTGTCGTAAAAATAATAGTACGAGATAACCATAAATTATTTTAGAAAAAGGATGTCAAATAAATTTTCAAGTCTAATAAAAACCATTTCGACAATCCAATTAAAAATGAAGGTGGATAAATATATGTAGAGACATGTAACAGTTTAACAACCATACCACAAGAAATAACCGAATAAGCTGTTAGTTAACAGACTAATACAAACATGTAACACAAAGTATTACATTTAAATATCGTGAGATATGTCAATACAAAACTTGGGCAACACGTTCGAATGTACAGACTAATCGTAACTAGATTATACAAAAGCTGGATGCGTCTATAGCTAAAATCCTACAACATCTGTAAAAATGTTGTAGCTCCCTGACACTGAGAAGGAGAGATCAACATAGGCATCCTTGCGGCGGGGCACCTGAGCATAATAAAATCCACACAAAACAGAGGAATATAAACGAGTCAGGGCCCGATTTGATATAATATACATGTGAATAAAATTCATAACAGTTATTAATGCTAACATCATAAACAAGTTAGGTTCTCCCTTCAACATAAGAATTATTCTAACCTCTCATCTAAGTGTACATCCTAGCGCAATACAATTTATTGAGTTAAACTATTCATCAATGTAAAATAAATAAGTAAATTCCATTGTTATAAGCTTAAATTATAGTTTCGTAAAATATGACTTCACAAGTCCGTTCCTCATTAGGAAACTTATTCCATATAGTTGATTTATAAATGCATTATCCGTTTGTGAAATACCACATTCATGAGAATAGTGACAATCAAAATATATCGATTCTAAGACCATCCTTCCGGGATTAACCCCACTGGATGTGCCCATAAATGCTATCATCTTCCAGGGCCTATAACCAAGACCACCTAGGCACCCTAAATCACGTCGCGTGGGAAACGGCCATATGCCTTCGACAGTGAGTCATAACCATACCCGGAATTACCTCACTTCGAATAAAATAACATCACAATATAACCACTGGTCCTATGGATGAGGACTATATTCTCCCTGCATTCAAAAGCCTGGGGATTTACCTCATTCGCGTAACTTCCCTTATGATAGAATTTTGAGAGGTATGTATATGCAACCCATAAATCACAAGATATGCCAATTTAAAATGTACCTTCATTATATTCGGAACCATATGTACCCAATGACATAAGCTACAAAGTTTAATTTCTTCCCCCCCATACTCTCCTTCGAGAGTTCACACCAATACTTTAACTACCAACTGTAATATTCCTCATACTAGTCTCTAAAAGTCCTAAAACCTGCAACCCAAATCTCCCTTGATCCTAGGCTAGCTTCCTAGAAAAATTAAGACATTTAGTTCTACTAAATTGCTCCCGAAATAATCCCAATTAATCCCTTCCTAGCTTAGGGTATTAATCCCCCTAATATAAGACCCTAATACTCTTTATTACTTCATATAAGAAGGTTCCTAAGCCTTGAACCCAAAAGAAAGGAGTAGAAAGAAAATCTCATTTTTGGGTTAAAAATAAGGTACCGGATCGATCCATTTTTCATTTTGCCCAGATTGATCTGCTAAAATATGCGTTATGCAAAAAACTTAGGGGGCCAGATCTATCCATATCTTTGGAGGACCGGATCGGTCCGGTACCTGGTAAATCGGCCATCTCCTATTTTTCTTACAAAACCTAAATCTTCCAATTCTTCTTCCACTTCTCTCAACAACATCATCTAATAACTTCACCAAATCATTCTTACACAACAACTAACTACAATAACTAATCAAATCATATCTAAATCAAAATCTAAAGGTTTAAACACCAAACTCATCAAAACCCACAAATGGTTTAAATCTCAAAAACAACACACTATATATACAAATTATTCACACTCAATCATACATAATTGCAAGTTAGAAACTTTCCTCAAGATTGCAGCCTCGGATTCTTGTTGAAAAGATTTCAAGCCAACAATATGAAATATCCTCTTGTCTCCTTTTTCTCGCAAGCTCTCTCTTCTCTCTAACTCTTTCTAGGTTTAGAAACCTAAATGAGAAATAAAAATGATCTTGCAAGACTAATTACCCAAATACATTAAGTCTAATCATTTAAATGCTACTACATAATTAAAATGACTTGTAACATCATAATTAAGTTATAACTAGTCAAAAGTACCCCGAAACCCGAAATAAAACTTGGAACTTAAATTGGCATCCGAAATATCGTTCATTAATTCATGCCCCAACATCCTATTAACACATCAATAATAATTCGATTAGAATATAAGTCATAATAGTCGCTTAAATTGCAACGACGCAACAAAACATAATATGATGCTATTTACATTCACTTAACAGTAAATATGCAAAACTCAGTAAATATCGTCTTTTTAATCACTTAAAATAATATTTACTTCAACTTCCTTTATTTTATATAATTAACCCACTAGGCAAATTAACATAAAATTAATTACTCATAAATAAGGGGTATTACATACTCCCCCCTTACAAGGGAATTTTTCCCGTGAAATTTAGGCGTACCTTCTAAAAAAAGGTGTGGGTACTTCTCTCGAATATCGTCCTCACACTCCCAAGTTGATTCCTCGACATTGTGGTGTCCCCATTGGACTCGGAACAAGGGCACCACTTTCGATCTTGGCCTATGCTCCCTGTGATCTAAGATAGAAACCTGTTGTTCGTCATATGAAATATCGGGTTGTAACTCAATATCATCCAAAGGAATGTGCCAATGAGCTCCCTCACACCTTTTGTAATTCTTCAAAGAAGAAACATGGAACACGTCATGAATCTGTTGTAGGCGATCCAGCAAAATAAGTTGGTACGCTATGGGGCCTACCTTTGCAATAACGGGAAAATGGCCCACATAGCGCGACTCAAGTTTGCCTTTCTTTCCGAACCGCATTATACCCTTCATCGGGGATACCCTCACTAGAACTTGGTCCCCCACTTCCAATTTGACATGCCTTCTATTCGCATCGGTATAGCTCTTTTGACGATCTTGAGAATTTTGTTTGCGGTTTTGAATAAGTTCAATCTTCGAAGAGGTATCTTGGATCATTTCAGGCCCAAGGAGCTTATTGTCTCCTACCTCAAAGCAACAAGAAGGTGATCTACATGAATGGCCATACAATTCCTCATATGGTGCCATACCTATCGTGAATTGGTATGAAATATTGTAAGAAAATTCGACCAATGGAAGGTATTGCTCCCATCCTCCTCTGAAGTCAAGTACGCACATTCTAAGCATATCCTATAATATTTGGTTGACTCTTTCCATTTGTCCATCCGTTTACGGGTGGTAGGAGGTACTCAACTTCAATTCGATCCCCATCGCCTCTTGAAAACTTCGCCAAAAATGGGACACAAAAACTTGTCTCGCTCTAAGACTATATTAATAGGCACCCCATGGAGTTTCACAATCTCAACGATAAAGAGCCGGGCATAACGGGCCATATTTCGATTTGATCAAATGATCGATAATAACCCAAATAGAATCATGCCCACTTTGTGATGTCGACAATCCTGTGATGAAGTCCATTGAGATACTCTCCCACTTCCACACTAGTATTTCTAACGGTTGCAACAATCCCGTTGGTCGCTGGTGGTCTACCTTCACCAATTGACACGTGGCACAATGGGAAATGAACTTAAAAATATCCCTTTCTATACCTGCCCACCAATATTGACGGCGCATATCTTGGTAAATTTTGTCTCCACCTGGGTGTACTGCAAATCTTGATCCATGAGATTCTGTCATAACGTCACATCTCAAGTCTCCCTCGTCGGGGACTATAAGTCTCCCGTGGAAACATAACCCACTCTCAGAACTAATAGTGTAGGACTCCTCTCCCTCGATCAACAATTGGTGTATCCGATCTTGACAATCCTTATCCCATCCTTAAGCTTTTATGACTCGCATTACAATAGTAGGTGTAACCATCAACACTGACATGCAAGCTCAAGCCACAACATCATCTTGGCCTAGTTCTTTCCATTTAGCTTTCCACACCTTCGCCATTTCCCCCATGGGTTTTCGACTAAGCGCCTCTGCTACTATATTCGCCTTGCCTGGGTGATAATGGATGTCAAACTGGTAGTTCTTTACGAACTCCAACCACCGACACTATCGCATATTTAGATCTTTCTGTGAAAATAAGTATTACAACGATTTGTGGTTCATAAAAAGGCTAAATTTCTCCCCTAATAGGTAATGTCTCCATAATTTCAAGGCAAATACCACTGCGGA
Organism: Sambucus nigra; assembly: GCA_949130495.1. Lineage (NCBI taxonomy): Eukaryota > Viridiplantae > Streptophyta > Magnoliopsida > Dipsacales > Adoxaceae > Sambucus > Sambucus nigra. The sequence continues at coordinate 126,494,667 of OX422212.1, read as the reverse complement.
AATTTCCAGATCATGCACAGGATAATTCTTCTTATGGGGCTTTAGCTTGCGAGACGCATAAGAAATGACCCTATGCTCCTGTTGTAGCACACCTCCCAATCCTTATAGAGACGTGTATGTAAAGACCAAATAATCCATGCTCGATCTTAGTGACGCGAGTACACGAGCAGAAGTCAACTTATCCTTTAGCTCATCGAAAGCTAGCTGACAAGATTAATCCCAAACAAATCGCACTCCCTTCTGGGTCAAGTTCATTAAAGGGCCAAGAATTTTGGAGAAACCTTTAATGAAACGATGATTGTAACTCGCCAAACCCAGAAAACTACGGATCTCAGTTGGCGTCATAGGCTGACCCCATTCTCTCACTGTAGTAACTTTGCTTGGGTCTACGAAAATACCCTCAGCCATCATAATATGCCCCCAAAACTGCACTTCCTGTAACCAAAAGCCACATTTTTCTAATTTGGCATAAATTTTATGATCCCGTATTGTTTGTAGGAACAATCGCAAGTGTTCGCCATGATCAGCCTCAGTCCAAGAATAAACTAGTATGTCATCAATTAACACTATAACAAACTGGTCTAGGAAGTCTCAAAATACTCTATTCGTAAGGTCCATAAATACGACAGGGGAGTTGGTTAGCCTAAAAGGCATGACCAAAAACTCATAAGACCCATACCTTGTCAAGAAGGTAGTTTTCGACACATCCTGCTCTCAAATTCGCAGTTGATGGTACCCAGTCCTCAAATCTATTTTAGAGAAGCACGACGATCCCCTTAACTGATCAAATAAATCGTCGATTCGAGGTAACGGGTATCTATTCATGATGGTCACTTAATTCAATTCACGATAATTGACACATAACCGGAGGGAACCATCTCTCTTCTTCAAAAATAACGTAGGAGCACCCCATGATGACGTGCTACGCCGAATATACCCTTGATCCAATAGTTATTAAATTTGATCCCTTAACTCCCTCATTTCCAAAGGAGCTATACGGTATGGAGTTCTCGCAATCGGTATGGTTCTCAGCGCTAAGTCAATTTCAAACTCAATCTCACTACTTGGTGGTAAGCCCAAAATATCCTGAAAGACATCCTCAAATTTTCTAACAATGGGAATCGAATCTAGGGAAATAAGTATTTCTCGCGAAGTCTTCTCCTCAATACTCGAACCTCCTTCTGGAAGAGGCATAACTACCAAAAACATTTCCTTCCTCGGAATGGTAAAGACTATAATTCTCCCATAACAATTCACCATGGCTCGGTATTTCACTAACCATTCCATACCCAAAATAGCGTCATACCCGACCATATCCAGGACGAGTAAATCGGCCTCAAAATGCAAATTACCGAGGTCTATTTGTACCCTTTTACAAATAAAAAGTATAAGTGGACCATCACCCATAGAAGACTCCACACTAGTAAAAGTACTATCGATAGATTTAATCAACCTAGTCGAATGAGCAAAATTCCTAGCAATAAATGAGTGTGTTGCGCCCGTATCAAATAACACTTGACCCACGTATCCATGAATGGGAAACTTACCCTCAATAGATGGCAGCACAGGCAGTGCTGGAGGAAACAAAGCATCCTGAATATTATACACACACCCATACAGAAGTTTCCCCTTTTGTAGAGGGACAACTGAAATAGGTGTAGGAGGCTGATGGGCCTGCTGATTCTGAGGACCTCGGGGTAACTATCCCCAAAATAACTATGGACAAGCTTTATTAAAGTGACCCATGGCCAGTAAAATTTTCTGGATATCGGCCCCAATTGTTGTTCCGAAACTGTCCCGTGCCTCGGCCCTGATGACCTCGACCTCTATTATTCCCTCTGCTAGTTTGGCTCTGCTGGCCGAACTGATGCTGCTGCTGAGCACCATGACCGTGCCTAAAACCACCTCCGCCAAAATTGAAACCCCCAAAATGTTATTTCTTAGACGAGTCCCCTTACTGGAGGTCCCGCTCTTTCTGTTTAGTTCCAGATTATTAGGGAGGGGGTAGTGCTCCACCGGCACCATTTACTCCTTGCTTACTGGATTGACTTGAATCTCTAATCGTCTTACTCCCCTTTAAGTGAAGACGACGATCTTGGCAATGGAGCAAGGCTGCATTCATCACGTCACCAAACCTTTGCAAAGATGGATTTCCCAATAAGTGCTTCCTTATTCTCTAATTCAATCCCCCGATAAATTTTGAAATCCTCATTTCCTATGGAATGACTTCATCCGGTACAAAGTTCATTAGACGCATAAATTCGTCTTCATATTTCGCCACTGACCATTCTCCTTGAACAACATCCTGAAGCTTCCTTCACATCTCCTTCTGAACTGCTGGAGGAAAATACTTTCGATCAAACAAAACCCAAAATTCCTAGATAGTCATGTTATCCCTCTGTTCCGGAGTTGTCACCGACTCCCACCAATGTAGGGATTCTCCCTGCTACATTCCACCATTCGAAGATGGTGTTGCATATCTTTCTTCCAATGATTTTCCACAATTACATCAGCGGCACCCTAAAATTCTGGAGGGTGACCTTTCATGAAGGATTCTCTAACTCTTTCCCATGCGGAGGGTACCATGTTGTCTTGAACCACCGGTGCTATCAGTTGTTGGGCTTGGGGAAACTGTTATCCCATAGCAGTCATTGCAGCATTGACTGCCTGGGTAATAATATTAGCCACCTCCGTCGCATTTATCATTCCTTGCGGTGGTGGGGGTTTTACGTTCTCTGCAGCTCGATTTACTTTTATCGAGAGATCTCTTCTAGGCGGTATCTGAGATGAAAAACAAGTAAATCAGAATACAATTTAAAACAATTTATCTTCACAGAAGATCGCAAGCATGCACAAACAAAACGGTCCTAACAATAGGGCTCTATATCAAAGAACGCTACGGTAGAACGTGATAAGTCCGCATAGATCTTAAGGAGTCTAGAACCTGATGCTCTGATACCATCGTGACACCTCGCTTATTAAAATAATAGGTGGCTAGCCCGATACTCCAATATATACAGGAATCATAGATGGTCCATTCTTAGCACCACTTTTGTAAAAATAATAGTATGAGATAACCACTAATTATTTTAGAAAATGGATGTCAAATAAATTTGCAAGTCTAATAAAAACCATTTCGACAATCTAATTTAAAAGGAAGGTGGATAAATATATGTAGAGACATGTAACAGTTTAACAACCATACCACAAGCAATAACTGAATAAGCTTTCGGTTAATATACTAATACAAACATATTACACCAAGTACTACATTTAAATATCACAATATATGCCAATAAAAAACTTGGGCAACACGCCCGAATGTACAAACTGATCATAACAAGATTATACAAAAGATGGATGCGTCTATATCTAAAATACTACAACATCTGCAAAAATGTTGTAGCTCCCTGACACTGAGAAGGAGATATTAACACGGGCATCCTTGTGGTGGGGCACCTGAGCATAAATAAAATACATACAAAGCATAGGAATATAAACGGGCCAGGGCCCGATTTGATATGATATACATGTGAATAAAATGCATAACAGTTATGAATGCTAACATCATAAACAAGTTAGGTTCGCCCTTCAATATAAGAATTATCCTCACCTCTCATTTAAGTGCACATCCTAGCGCAATATAATTTATCGAGTTAAACTATTCATCAATTTAAAAGAAATAACTAAATTCCATTGTTATATGCTTAAATTGCAGTTTTGTAAAATATGACTTCACAAGTCCATTCCTCATTAGGAAACTTATTCCACACAGTTGATTTATAAATGCATTAACCATTTATGAAATACCACCTTCATGAGAATAGTTACAATCAAAATATAACGATTATAAGACCATCCTTCCGGGAGTCACCCCACTGGATGCGCCCCTAAATTCTATCATCCTCCTGGGCATATAACCAAGACCACCCGGGCACCCTAAATCGCGTAGCATGGGAAGCGGCCATATACCTTCGACAGTGAGTCATAACCATACCTGGAATTACCTCACTTTGAATAAAATAGCATCACAATATAACCACCGGTCCTATGGTCCAGGACTATATTCTCCCTGCATTCAAAGGCCAGGGGATTTACCTCATTCGCGTAACTTCCCTTATGATAGAATTTAGAGAGGTATGTATACGCAAGCCATAAATCACAAGATATGCCAATTTAAAATGTACCTTCATTATATCCAGAACCATATGTACCCAATAACATAAGCTACAAAGTTTAATTACACCCTCAAACTCGACTCTGAGAGTTCACAACAATACGTTAAGCCACCAAGTGTAATATTCCTCATACTAGTCTCTAAAAGTCCTAAAACCTACCACCCAACTCTCCATTGGTCCTAGGCTAGCTTCCTAGACAAACTAAGACATTTAGTTTTACTAAATTTCTCCCGAAATAATCCCAATTACCCCCTTCCTAGCTTAGGGTATTAATCCCCCTAATATAAGACCCTAATACTCGTTATTACATCATATGAGAAAGTTCCTAATCCTTGATACTTAGAGAAAAGAGTACAAAGAAATTCTCACTTTTGGGTTGAAAACAGGGTACCGGATCGATTCGTTTTTCATTTCGCCCGGATCGGTCTGCTAAAATATGCCTTATACAGAAAACTTTGGTGGCCAAATCTATCCGTCTCTTTGGAGGACCGGATCGGTCTGGTACCTGGTAATTCGGTCATCTCCCATTTTTCTTACAAAACCTAAATCTTCAAATTCTTCTTCCACTTCTCTCAACAACATCATAGAATAACTTCACCAAATCATTCTTACACAACAACTAACTACTATAACCAACTAAAATCATATCTAAATCAAAATCTAAGGGTTTAAACACCAAACTCATCAAAACCAACAAATGGTTTAAATCTAAAAAATAACACAACTATATATACAAATTATTCACACTCAATCATACATAATTGCAAGTTAGAAACTTGCCTCAAGATTGTAGCCTCGGATTCTTGGTTGTTGAAATGATTTCAAGCCAACAATATCAAATCTCCTCTTTCTCTTCTTTTTCTCCTAAGCTGTCTCTTCTATCTAACTCTTTCTAGGTTTAGAAACCTAAATGAAAAATAAAAATTGTCTTGCAAGACTAAATACCCAAATACATTAAGTCTAATCATTTAAATGCTACTACACAATTAAAACGACTCGTAACATGATAATTAAGTTATAACTAGTCAAAAGTACGCCGGAACCCGAAATACAACTTGGCACTTATTTTGACTATTTGAACAGTTCCTAGACTAACCGCACCCTCTAAATTGGCATCCAAAATATTGTTCATTAATTCATGCTCCAACATCATATTAACTCATTAATAATAATTCGATAGGAATATAAGTTATAATAGTCGCTTAAATCGCAACGACGCAACAAAACATAATATGATGCTATTTACATTCACTTAATAGTAAATATGCAAAACATAGTAAATATCATATCTTTAATCACTTAAAATAATATTTACTTCAACTTCCTTTATTTTATATAAATAACTCACTAGGCAAATTAATATAAAAATAATTACTCATAAATAAGGGGTATTACAAGTAGGTCACTTCGGTCTCTATCATGACAGATTGTACACTCACTCATAGTAGCAGTGATCTGCCCAAAATATGGAGCAGGGGATAAAGTTTTTTATAACATTTAATTCACGTGAGGTGTATCACAAAGCATTAAGTGCATGTAAGGACTTCCCAACTTATGGAATGTACCTATACATATTAGCCTGCATTTGCACATTCCCAAGACGCAATGAAGGACTTTGAGATGCTGTGTTGCATAGTTAAATACACACATATTAAAGAGAATTCAACCACCACTAATACACGTACAAATATCTTACCATGCTTCTCTCTCATCATTGAAGTGCTTACTTCTCTGCCCTTAAACTTATAACTCTCAGATCCATCAAAATTTACAATTATTGTGAGAAGAAAGTATTTTGTACATTTATGACTATTGTAATACGCATTGCTCATGATTTTTGTATTCTTAAAAAATGTGTAAGTCGGGTTATTGCAATAGAAATAATTGAAGTTCACTTATTAGAATAATTTATTTGTCTGGTAGTGAGTCAAGTCTCTTATTATTACGATTCACACCTCCTCATTTCAAGATATTCATAGACTCTAGTCTTACTAAAATCCTATGAGAAGTACAAAATTATGTCAACTTATGGAAAAAAACTAGAAATGCCCTTAATTTAACCTAGTTTCATCCCCATTCGGTACAATGAAGAACCATCACTCGTAGTGAAAGAAGATTCGCCACGACATAGAAAACCTTTATAGGACACGAACTTTTGAAAATTGAAATACTAAATTTCCTTCGAAACTCCGCAACTAGTGAATGCACATCAAAATTAGCTCTTAGGCTAAATTTTCAACCAAAAACACTATCATTTACTATTATTTTTACTTATAATGATTCATTCCATCCGACATCATTCATTTTTTTGGTTTGCTTTTGAATTTCAATACATATTCAATATTCATACCAAGTTTGAGATTTTTCCCAAACTTACTTTAAGGACTATGATCGTGTGGAAAACCGAGCGTCCGTGCAAATACGCTAATCGTTGTTATCGGCTTCCAACCACAATACAAAAACCTAAACTTTAACTACACTCTTATGGAGTATAGTGGCGAGTCTGGGTATCGAATCCACATGGAATGTTTGATAGATTTTAATTGATTTATTACTTCAAAAAATAAAGTGTAAAAGATGATGATTGAGTGAGAAAGGAAAAAGGGAAAAATAAAGAAGTTAACTAAAACTAATTGGAAAAATTAAGGTAGCGACACAATCCCCCAACCCTAGAGTATTGATGGTATAAAACTAATCGTAAATTTAACTGATTAATTTGACCCGGAATTTAGTACTCCCAAGCATTACGTATACGAGGTTCAAGCCCGCGTCATACTTAATCTGAGGATGAGTAAATCAGTATCGCGATAGTAGCACTCGAATTTCATTCTAAATCATCACGAGTACCCAGAGGCAAACGAGATATAAAGATCTACAATTGTTGTGTAACTACGCAATACGGTCATAATCAATCATTAAATTCAGAGGACTAATATTATACACATGCAATTAACACATCAAGTTGGGTTCATGTATCCCAACCTTTATACCCTAGCCTAACATGGTAAATAATAATAAAAGTGCTGGAAATAAAAGTTACCACGACTGAAGAACAAGAACATGCAAGAAGAAATCAAAGATTGAAGAAAAACCGGAAAAGCTCTTGAATTAATGGTGCAAAATATGTGAATCTTTCTCCTAGATGTTCCTACTTGTTATGGAGCTTTTACATCAATGAAAAATCTCTTTAAAAAGAGTCCTAATGACTAAATATATAGGCTAGAGGTCGTTTAGAAGAGTCCCCAAAACATAAAACTCTTTTGGCTAAAAGATAAGCACAAAATAAAAATCCCGTATCTGCCAATTTGTCACACTTAGAAAGCGTGACTAATTTTGTAACGGTTCTGGAGCGTGACAAATGGGAGAACCGGTTCGGGTTCTGGGTGTACCGGTTCGGGTGAATTGGCTGGTTTCTGGGCCTCTTTCAACACTTAGAATATTTTCCAACTTTCTTCTTTTCTTCCTTGGATTTTTTTCTCAACTTCAAATGATCATAACTCCTTCACCGTAGCTCGGATTTGGGTGCCGTTTTTTCCAGTATTCTCACTGTTACAAGATCTTCAACTTTCCAGAAGGCCCCACCTCTGGAATCTGGCTGAAGAATTACGAAAATGCCCTTGAACTTTCCTTCCTAGCCTTTCTTCTATGATTTTTCCGCAACTTCAAGGGATCATAACTCTTTCACCGTAGCTCGGATTGAGGTACCGTTTTTCCAGTGTTCTTGTAATTGAAAGATCTTCAACTTTCCCTTTGGCCCCACTTCCGGACTAAGGCTACAAAATTACGAAAATACCCTTCAACTCCCCGATTCTTGGTTTCTTTCACTATTTTGAGTTCTCTTTTCCATCTTTCTTGCATGAAATACCTGTAAAACACATAAGAGATACAAAAATACGAAATACTTACCAAAAAGGGTTAGTAGCATAGATATGAGATAAATCCAAGCTATTTACACCGCACGGGATCGTAAAAATACCGAAATTAAGGGGATAAATGTGAAGAATTTATGCCTAATCAGACTACTTGCTTATTAAAGTAAATTTTATAACATATTCTTAAAAGTAAATCTATAATCTTAAATTCAAGATGATTTTGTACAGTGAAAAAAACCCATCACTATGGTATATAAATTTATATTGGACAAATCAGTTTGTTCCACTCCAATAAGTTTGTGGTTGGGAACCCTAATTTATTAAGATGTGACTATTATCTTCGAAAGTCATAACCAAAATGAAATTGATCTAAAATTACTTGAAGATTGATGTATATTTTGATGTACCCCATGAAATGTGTATGTTAAATTCATATTACAAGTGGTTTTATCTCACAAAGGCCTTGGTAGATAATTTTCAATGGATTATTGAAGTTCAAATTAAATAATTTTTTTTTGGAGGAATTCACAATTTATTAGAAATTATTTATCAGGAACCAACCTATATCACACAGACGTTTCTAAAATTTTGTAACCACACAATTGTGAAATATATATTAATGAGAAATTTCACAATTATAAATTATCATTATGAGAATTATTAATTTTTAGCACATGATTTTTTATAGATACAAATATTTGTAGGGGATATCAAACCCACAATAATTAAAATACTATAACTTGGCCAAGTATATAAGGTCGGATTATCTACATACATAGGGAAGGAATTATAGAGATTTATTAATGGAGAAAAGATGAGATGATTAGAGTGTTAGGGTTTCTAACCACGAGAGTGTAGCAAATTAGAACCCAAACCATTGGGGATTTAACTATTTATAAATACAAGTGTCCTATAATTCTAGATCTTCCTTGCGGGTGTAAATTATCAACTTTGATCTTATCTATAAGGTAACAGAACTATAGTAGGCTTGTATTCATCTAAATATGATCAATATCCTTATTAATTATCTATTAGAGGGTCATGATCTTCGGACGACTACACCGCCTTGATGTCTCTTAGCCACGTGGCGTGTTCGGATGATAGTCCCTCTAATATTCCTCGTTAATGGAATTTTACAATGGAACATTTTCTCATTTCTATATTTTACAGTGAGAAATTTTGACAAAAAATGATGCAAACTTTATTTTAATATCTATAAACTATCATCTATATAAATAAATAATTACCGTTAAATCCTTTATAAAAAAATGTTGTCATTAGCATTGGTGATGTGATGTTGTGATTTTTTACTAAAGATCTATGGTATTGACATGTATGAAATCATAAACTGAATGAATAGGTGTCTTGCCTCCAACAATGTATTTAATATATATATCTTAACCCAATTTGTGGTGTCTAGTAAATGTGAAGATGCTTGCAATTAAGTGTAAAGCAATGAAGGAAGTGTTGAGATGGATGTACCGGATGAGATATATATGGATATAGAGGAGGCCAACAAGGGTGGAATTAGAGTCCATAAGAACCTCATGTTGGAGTTAAAGGAAAAATGAAGCATTTGGGTTGTAGAGGATATATCATTGGTAGATTTAAGTGGATGGAAAATACCATTGTCAGTGGCATTTGTAGGTCAGAGGAGGCTTGAGTAGTTCATAAGAGTGCGTATATATATGTGTGGGGGGTTATTTAGTTTGGAAATACAATCAATAGGCCAATATATTCTTGTTCAATCATTTTGTGAAAGGTTAAGAAATAAGCCATCTTTGTGGAGTTTGGCTTGAATTTTGGGCGGGCACTGTTCATATGTTAGAGTACTGTTCATATGCGATTTATTGTCCATACGGGGAGTAATGATCATATAGTGGTTACTGTTTATATGTAGGTTACTGTCCATGGATGGGATATTGTTCTCTTTTTCTTCTTCTATAAAGAGGGTTTCATCCATGGTTCAAAACACACACTAACACCAACAGAGAATCACTAAGTCTTTTTCGTAGGTGAGGGTTTCGAGTGAGATATATGGGTTTTTCCCTCTCACCCATGGGTATTGCTCAAAGGTGGAAAAATGGTATGGGTGTGAGTTTGAGTGTGTCATGTATATTAGGTGTTCTCAAAATGTAATGTGTGGAGAATTTCTCTTTGGTTTACGTGGGAGCAGGATACACCGGATTGGGTTCATGAAAAACACTTGGGAAACACTTGAGGGAAAGATATAAAGAGGGTTCTTGTCTTAGAACTTAGATTCACTTGGTTGGAGAGTTAATATACAATGGTTATCCAGGATTTGGGTAGGAGATTAGAGGTTATGTGATATATCCTTGTATATTCTCTATTGTACTTATAATTTCTACAAATATAGTGGAATCGGGTCTCTCCATGGATCGAGCGAAGTTGGTGAACCACGTATATTTTTGTGCTGTCTCTCATATTTACATTACATGTTCTTTTCATTATTTCAATTTTATCTTGATTATATCTAGGGTCATGGTGAATTGGAGGGTGCCCCCAAAAATTGGGCATTGGGGCACAAAAATGGGTATAAGAGCTCTTGGTGTCCAAAATTTGTAATAAGATTTTGGTTTCAAGCCACTAGTGCTTGGATTCCTTGGGTGTTTTAATTCAATCATGGAAAGGGGTATTCCCTCACAAGTTTAGGTGGAGGGGTTTGATGGTAATAGGTGCTTCTCTTTTGGTGATTAGAGTGAAGGTTATTTTTGTTTAACATGGGTCATGTACTGGGGCTGATGGAAGAACTAAAGCCGAAAAATGATGGAAGGTGTGATTGTTTACCCAAAATGCAATTAAAAAGGGTATGATTTCTATCTTTAAATGCAATTGGAAACAGTGTGATAGACACACGCAAGGTTTATTGGTTATGGTTTGATTTTCACCCGAAAGAAAATTAATTATTAGGGATGTTGTCATGGAAAGTCTAAATCCAAGGATAATGAGCATTGCTACATGTGGTGGAAATGATTCATTTCTTAGTTTCGTATTTGAAACAATAATGGTGGTGGATTTGGAATTACATCAAGACAATTAGCATTATATACTACATTTTTGGGGATATTCTCACAATCTCCAAAGTTATGAATTCCAAAGAAAAAGCTGCTCGATTATAGGTGATATTTATAAATCACACGGTGTTGTATGGATTTTGTGTGATTAGTTGATGTCGTGTCTATTTTGGGAACAAGGTGAACAAGTGAGGAAGGCCTTCTAAATGCCCTCATTTACAATCGATAAATGGATTATATGTTTCGGCAAATGATGATGAGAGGAATCTTTCTAGTGAAGGGGCGGGATCGAGGTATCTCTTTGGAGTCGATGGGTATATTTAAGTAGTTGCAGCTATATATAGGCATTGACCCATGTGTTCAACTTGGAAAGATGTCCAAGAAGAGTAGTTGAAAATTTCAAGGTGAAAAGGGTATATTTACAAGAAAAGATGTAGATTCAAAGGGAGATTTTCATGGATTTGGATCTTTGAAGAGGCATTGAATGATATACGGATATATTTACCTCATACAATGAAGTTCAGTGGTGGTTCTTTTGGTGGCATGGAAAAATAGGGCATTCATATAGGAGTAATTCTCATTAGGTTGAGTATTGGTCGTGGTTTACGGTATTTCTTGCCACGGTGGAGATTGGTGAAGTTGGGCTTGAATTTTAGGCTGGTACTGTTTATACGCAGAAGTCTAGTTCACACGCGGGGTACTGCTCACTTTTTCTCCTTATTTAAGGAGTGTTTCATCCATGGTTTAAGACACACACCAACACTAACAGAGAGTTACATAGTCTTCTTCCAAAGGTGAGAGTTTAGGGTGAGAGGTTAGGGTTTTTCCTTGTCACCCATGGGTATTACTCAAAGGTGGAAGAAGGGTACGAGTGTGAGTGTGTCATGTATGTTAAATGTGCTTAAGATGTAATGTGTGGGGAATTTCTCACTGGTTTACATGGTAGCGGGACACACCAAATTGGATACATGGGAAACACTTGGGAAAATCTAGAGGGCAAGAGATCAAAAGGGTTCTTGGATTAGAACATGGATTTACTTGGGTGGAGAGTTGGTGTACAATGGTTGTGCATGATTTGGGTAGGAGAGTATAATGTATGTGATTTATCCTTGTATATTCTCTATTGTACTTGTAATTTCTTCAAATATAGTGGAATTAGGCCTCTCCGTGGATGTATCCATGTTGATGAACCATGCATATTTTGGTATTGTCTCTCTTATTTACATATTTATGTGCGTGCTATTATTACTATTTTATCTTGATTATCTAGGGTCGTGGTTGATTAGATTGTGCCCCAACAAACTGGGCATTGAGGCACAACAATATTTACATAAGGCATTTTCTAATTTATTTTATTAAAAAAATTACAACGTAATTTCAAAAAGGGCTTTTTGAAGAAAAAATCACCGAGCCTTGGAAAAAAATGTAATACTTACTTGTTTATATATTTAATAAACATGATTAATTAAGCTATTTTGTGGTGGCAAAGGGATATAAGGGGTTTCAATCCCCATTATACCTTCTTTTAATTGAACATATGTATGTATGCTTCCAAGTTGTATTTTATCTCTATAAGTTTAGGATTTCAAACGTTCAAACCTTTTTCTCTTCATATACTTTCTCTGCTATAAAATCCTCACAACTATGTCCATGCACTTAAGGATGTATGAAGTGACATCATAAAACAATTTTGCAAAAAATTTGTACCAGATATCTCATTCCTATAATTGTCACTATCAGGAACTTATTGGATTATGAGGATGTCAGTGACATCGAAGGCGGGGTCATTTTTATGACTGTTGCAATAATATGGTGGGGGTCTATTACCCTCCTCACCCACTATTGGTGAAAGTACTATATTTCTATGGAATACTTCTAACCTAAGCGAACGATATCTTCTTACATGTTGTAATGGGAATGGTAGCCATTAAAAAGATTTATGGGACCAATCTGAGCAAAAAAGAAATCAGATATTTTTATGCCCTAAGGAATTCTCATGGGTCTAGAACATATCATTTCCAACAAGGAGACAAGTACAAAATTTGATAACTTGTCTTCCCATATCATAAAAGACACCAATAGGTATGCCTTTATGTTTTTTGGGTTATTATATAGTAAAAACTAATTAGGTCTTTCTCTTCCAGTCTAGACCGAATCTTCTGGTACATCGTCCATTGTTTACTTAGCTTATTTTGTGAATTTGTCCATTTTTGTTACTAATAAGATTTTTTCTTGTGTGTAGAGACTTATTGTAAGAGAAAATAAGGAGATAAAGATGACAACTTGGACGACCTAAGGGAAGTTGGGTTAGGCGATCACTGGTCGACATTACACCTTATTGAAGAGCTTCTCACATACTTCTTGGATACGAATTTACAATTGTGTCAACTAATAATTTCACATCAACCCCAAAGTCTTTGTTACTCACTATTTGGTAGTTGATGATTTAGTAATCATAATAACCACCCCCATCCCAAGTGAAGTTACTAGAGCGGTGGACGTAGGTGCAACTCTATTACCCACGTACGTCATTTATAATAATTCCGAGGACGACTTGTCTAAAGAAAAAGTATATATTTTCATCAGCCAGTTCGATCCACTCTTCTTATACGAGGAGGTCGACATCTCAGGTCTAATGTTGGAAGAGGTTGAGGAGAAAGAAAAAAATATTTGTGGAAATCCCTCTCCTTTTCGAGGGAGGGGGTAGGGGTGAAGGTATTGCGCCCTCTTCCTCTAGGAGTGATTCGGCCGTCTTCGATGTGGGTTAATATAAAGAGATGGAGTCGCTAGCTTATTTTGCACAAAACAGGAAAAAGAACATGTCACCGACTCAAGAGCGGCATCAAAGACAAACTGATGCTTAAAAAGCCAATAGTTCTGAGGTTCAAGGGCTAAGTTACATAATGGGAAGGTGTTAGGAACCCATATTGCACTTTCGGTCTCTCATGGACTTATGTTATTATTTTCCTTAATTTTTTCGTAAAGTGTGTGTGTGTGTGTGTGTATATATAAATGGATATCGAAATTTCCCAACTCATATCATGGAAAAGATAGAGTGAGGTCATCCATAGGAATGTTCCCAAAATAATATCTAAAAAATACGATGTATGTGCTTATCGAGATATTGATGGTTATGATGAAACAATAATATGTTTTAGATAAAACACCAATATGGATCACAAATATAATATATATTAAATAATGTATAAATGAAAAGGATAAAGATGAAAAAAATGGGAAAATTGAACTCGAGTCTCGGGTTTTAGTTTGAAACGCCTTTGTAGCCTATAAAGGCATCAAAGTCCACATAGTTTGCATGTGACATAAGGGTGGGGTTTATTCCATAGATTCAAATGGGAAGTTTTAATATGAGTGTGTGTGGAAAATGTACTTTTAGTTTTGAGAAATTGTGATGGATAATACTGTTGGGATTTATAGGCGCAACCCTCCTTTTCTTTGTTTTTTTTTTATAGAAAATAGAGTGTATGCAATACAACTAATAAAGGAGAAGATATTAATGTATATGAACTAAAGTAAAAACTATATTAGAATTTATTTAACTAGTGCAAAAATAAAGAAATTTAAAGAGAGGAGAATGTTTGGACATTCTTTGGAGAATTAAGGCTTCATCTTGATCCTTGATGAGCTCCCTTGAGTGTTGGAATGAACGTTGGATGAGAGAGAAGGAGATTTAGCTAAATTAGGTATGAAAATGATGGGAATGAAATATGGGAAGGAATTTCACACAAGGAAACTTTGTTGATTGTACGAAAATGTTGTTGAGATCACAGATATTGATGGATCTGAGGTCTGCCCTGAGAGTGATCTCATGCCCTCTATTTATAGGGTAGGGGGATGCTGATAGGCATGCCCCTATACCTTCTAATCGGTAGGTGACCCTAGACACACTTCCGATAGGCAGGGAAATGGAACTGCCAATCGGTAGTCTCGTGTAACTTTTTTGGAAAAATAGTTCTAGAACGCAATTCATAAATCCAAATTGTGCACAGGGCATATCGTTCGAAAGATATTTCAGATACCTTCAAGATTCCTTTATCTCTCGGGTCCGGGAGTTGATTTTGGGTCAAACGGGGCTTGAAATCCCTCGTCAGTCCTTTGAACGAGAGATCATTCGATAGTAATGGATCGTTTGTCCAAACCATACGTAAAAGTTGTGCATAGGGAAGGCTGTTGGAAAGTTTATGTGAGGTACTTCAATGTTCCAAATAGCTTTGCTCGGTTTGGAGAGTTAACTTTGGTTAAATGGGGCCCGAAAGCGCTCGGTGACCTTTCGAAGTAAAATGGGTTGTTCATCTGTACAGTAAGGTTGATTTATGCATGGCAAAGATCATTACAAAGGGTATTTAGTTCCCTTCGATGATTCATTGAATCTCGTTAGAGCTAAAGAGTTGACCTTGGTCAGACGAAGATCGAGAGTGTCGGGTGGCCTCCGAATTAATTTTCGAGGAAAAATGGATCGTTCGTATGAATGGTTATGCCGTTTCATGCACTAGGAAGACCATTAGAAAGAGGTTTTAGTGACCTTCTTGGATTCATTGAGCTTTCCCTCTGACGATGGAGTAGATTGGGTTCAAACCTGGGCTAGGGAGTGCTTAGTGGCTTCCAAATATTTTTGATAGTAAAATGGTTCGTTCGTTCGAACTGTTATGCCAATCCATGCACGAGGAGAACCGTTGGAAAGGGAATTCATATCCCTTTGAATATTCATTGAGATTTTGATCTAACAATAGATTTGACC
Organism: Sambucus nigra; assembly: GCA_949130495.1. Lineage (NCBI taxonomy): Eukaryota > Viridiplantae > Streptophyta > Magnoliopsida > Dipsacales > Adoxaceae > Sambucus > Sambucus nigra. Next base: position 126,478,823 of record OX422212.1, on the reverse strand, counting down.
AGAGTCAAACGAGGCTCAAAAGAGCTCGGTGGCCTCTACATCAGTACTCGGAGTAGGACCTAGGTTTTGTAATTAATTGGGGAGGTGCTAGGGATCTAAAGAGAGACTTAGGGGGTCCTAGAATGCGATATCTACTGGGACCCTCAAGGGGTGATCTTGGAACAAGTGAAATTCATCGAATAAACATCACATGATGTTTTGGTAAAGAGTTCTATTATGCGGACCTAAGGGATGAGGATGATCGATTCAGAGGGTCAATGTCAATTTTGAAGACCTGAGGTAATGCCAAGGGTATATAATTCTGAGGGTCGAGGATGATTCTAAGGGCTTTAAGTAGGAGCTCCCAATTTTGAGGTTCGTGGTCAATTCTGAGGACCTTAAGTAGGTGTGACCAATTTAGAGGACCGAGGTCAATTATGAGGACCTTAAAAAGGAGTGACCAATTCTGAGGGCCAAGGTCAATTCTGTGGAACTGAGGTAGGAGTAATCGATTCCGAGGGTAAAGATAAATTATTATTACCTTAAGTAGGAGTGAACAGTTCTGAGGGTCGAGGTCAATATCGAGTACCTTAAGTAGGAGAAACCAATTCTGAAGGTCGACATCAATTCTGAGGACCTTAAGTAGGAGCGACCAATTCTGAGGGTCGAAGTCAATTATGAGGAGCTTAAGTAGGAGCGACCAATTTTGAGGGTCGAGGTCAATTCTGAGGGCCTTAAGTAGGAGCGACCAATTATGAGGGTCGAGGTTAATTTTGAGGGATTTAAGTAAGAGTGACGAATTTTGAGTGGTGAGATCAATTTTGAGGACCTTAAGTAGGAGTGACCAATTTTGCGGGTCGAAGATAATTGTGGGGGATTTAAATGGGAGTGACCAATTATGAGGGTCAAGGTAAATAATAAGGACCTTAAGTAGGAGCGACTAATTCTGAGGGTCGAGGTCAATTCTAAGGACCTTAAGTAGGAGTGACCAATTTTGAAGGTCGAGTTTAATTTTGAGGACCTTAAGTAGGAGCGACTAATTATGAGGGTTGAGATCAATTCTGAGGACCTTATGTAGGAGCGATCAATTTTGAGGGTTGAGGTCATTTCTGAGGACCTAAAGTAGGAGTGACCAATTTTGAGGATCGAGGTCAATTTTGAAGACCTTCAATTTTGAGGGCTGAGGTAAATTCTGAGGACCTTAAGTAGGAGAGACAAATTCTGGGGGTAGAGGTCAATTATGAGAACCTTAAGTAGGAACGACTAATTCTGAGTTTCGAGTTCAATTCTGGGGACCTTAGGTATGATGGACCAATTCTGAGTGCCGAGGTCAATTCTGAGGACCTTAAGTAGGAGTGACCAATTCTAAGGGTTGAGGTCAATTCTGAGGATTGAGGTCAATTATGAGGGCGTTAAGTAGGAGCGTGGAGTATCGTTCTCCTAGAAAATTTAGAGACTCCTCTGGGGAAAATATAATAATCCAAGGATTGGATGTAGCCCTTTTGGGGGAGCTTTTTGATTTCTACTGTGTCCCTTCGAGACGTTGTTGGGGAGATATTTGATTGACTTAAAGTTCCACTAGGGAAGTTATATTTGAGAATTCTTTTGGGAAAATAATTCTTGGATTTTGTTTATGAAATTGTGGGGATTAAGCTGGGGGAGAAAATGTGGTATTTAATTGAATTAGGGATTTGAGTTCTTGAAATATGATTTTCTTGGAAAAAAAGTTCTAAAATTTATTTTGCAATTTTAGGAATTTTTGGGATTTTCTAGTATTTTCTTGGATTTTTTGTACAAAATTTCAGGGAGGTGCCGACTGACAGGGTGTAGGGGGTGCCAAATGGTAGTGGCATAATTTTTTGGACTACCTCAGGAAGGAGGTGAAGGGACAATGTCAATCGGTATGTGGATGGGGACTGTCCATCGGTATGCCCCTTTGCCTTCTATAAAAAGGGGAAAGTTTTTTTTTCATTTTTGATAGCTTTCAGATATTCTATCTTTTCTTTTTTAAGATAAGGAAATGGCATATTTTTCAAGCAGTGCGGTCCATATGGTTTGGTTGAGTGTTGATGACTGGGCGCATTTAGAGTGGCGAGCTAGGGTGCCACTAGTATTGGGCAATGAGAAAACCTTTGACTTTTTTGAGTTGTTGGCAAATAAGCGGACTCTTTTGTGTTAACCTGCGCACCATCGATCATCTTTGATGGTGAAACCTAATGGATATGTAAGTGTTAATGACCTTTTGTATTTCCCTTAATTTTTATGTATTTCTTTATGTTTTCTGAATTTTGACAAGGGCTTTTCCTTTTTCTTTGACAAACTGATATATCTGCATCGAGCCTGCATTCCTGAAGGATGATGAGGTTCTAGGAAGTATGGGAGAACCTTCCTTCGGTGGTGTGTTGGGTGGTTTCATCAGTTTGATTTGGTAGTTTGGCGTCTGCATTGGGTGAGCCACTCTGTTCAATGGTTGTCCTCTGTGCCTTGGGAGAAAGGTGGTGGGATACTACCCACACCATGCATTTTGGGTTTTGGGAGATGATAGTTACTCCCATTTATGTACAGTAGCTACTGGGGCTAGACTGGGCGGGGACCCAGATAGAGGTTGATCGCACGTTGAGGGTGACGCCGACTGAGGTGGACGCAGCGCTGGGTGATGTTGGACAGAGATTTTCAGAGGACTCCATCTGTCTTTATCTTCTGAAGGAGGTTTTGTTGAGTCGGTAGATCGACGAGACCAACAGGCTATAGGTGCGACATATGGATTCTTTATTTATTCTTTTATTTCTGGGAGGGTTTCTAGTGTCGATTAGTGGCGACGTCTTCCACTTATGGTTTTTGCCCTTTTTGAGGGTATTTTCAAATATCCCTATCTTTGACTGGGGAAGCCTTAATTTGTCGACCCTTTATTCATCCTTGGATGCATTCAGACGGTGCTGCCGACAGACCTTTACTAAATCCATATATCTTTTGGAGGTATTTTCCCTTTTTGCATTTTCCTTTATGCATTTTGTTTATTTTTTAATTCTTTGATTGCTTTCTTCATATTGACTACCCTTGTCCTTTTGCAGATGTGGTCCTATGAGGTGATTGGTCTTAATGCCTATTTGATAGGTTTGAAGGATGAGTCAGTAAGGTACTTCTTTTGTATGTACCGGTGGAAGAATTCCAACTGGCAATCTCTTTCTTTGGCGGTGGTGCGTCATGTCTTGAATGGCCTGATGAGCGATTGGGTAAATTCTTCTTTCCTTGTGAGACCAATTTTATTCGATGTCTTTTTTGATATTAATTTTTTGTTTGGGATCTTCCCGGTGACCTTCTATCCCTAGGGGACGGCCATCTAGTACATGGGGGTGACTGGGTGGAATGCGCAGCTGCGTCGGCTGCTGGCTCACTAGTTTGTCTACTGCTAGTATCTGGAAGAGAGATTAGTCTGACAGGTAGTGGAGAATGAGGTTATGGTACCACTTGCAATGCCCCCGAGGTACATGAGGTAGGCGAGGGAGATACCGGAGGAGGCGAATGTGGCGGTGATGGTTGGCATAACTTACTCAATGTATACTGACACGGTGGTGACCTACGATTATCTAGATTTTATGTCAAGCTGGATGATGTCGCCTAACATATATTATGTTATGCCTCTTCCTCCTATGGTTTCTGGTAGGGGCTCGAGTCGGCTAATGGGTTCTTCTCACTGTGCGGGTGGTGTGTCGATGTTAGTGGCAGCGGTGACATCAAAGTAACTGTTTCTACTGGTTGATTCTCCCTCTTATAACGTCAAATAATTTGAGGGGGGATTAGTGCGTATGATTCATCACCCCAATGAGATGGATCCAAAGGTTTTAGGTCTGACGGAGGACGTCCTTCAGTCAGAGGTATACCTTTCATTTCTTTGACTTTTGTCTTTCTGACTGGTTGATTTTCTCTTTTCTTATTTTTCCTGCAGTATGTTGGGTGTCAACTACCTGCCTAAGAGACATCCAAGATTGGGTGGATTTCATGATGGCTCATATTCACGATTCGATCCCGGTTCCTTCCTATTTGGTTCCATATGCTTCGTCTTAAGAGGGGTCTAGAACGGGTAGCGAAAGTTCCTCAGTTCGTCATCAGGGAAAGTGTGTACACCGCAGGGATGGTGGTCTTAGAGAGAGAGAGAGAGAGAGAGAGAGAGAGAGAGAGAGAGAGAGCAAGAGATAAAGACAAGGAAGGTGACAGAGAAAATATTGAGATAGATTGTTGGGGATTGGGCTTAGTCCTGTTGTTTTTCTTTTTCTTTTTATTCTGCAAAAGAAATGAAATAATAACAATATATATGCAATGAATGATGTTTTATTTATCTTGCTCTAAATGACTTAATCTACGTGCACTTTTCACTTTGCTTGTTGAGACCATAAAAAAGATTTAGAATTATTATTAAAAAGAAATATAAGGAGAGGAATAGTCCGAATTCTTTTAGAATAAAAAATATTTTTATTGAGATTTTTTATTTTAACAAAAGGGGAAAAATGAAATTTTCTAAAAATAGGGGGACGCCGATCAGCATACCCATTGTCCTACCTATCGATAGGTCAGTGCTTGATTGCACTTTCCTTAACTACTTTGTCCATGATGGGGTAGGGTTTCATTCAAATTTTTCAGGACCCTTGTCTTTAGCCAAGTTTTTTAAGTATAAAAGGGGATAAGGTGGAGGGTATTTCTTCACCCATCCACATTTCCTTTCTTTTGCTTATTTCTTACTTCTTATCTTATCATTTACAACATGTCTCTTCCTATGAGTGCTGAATTCGCCTCTTACCTTGAGGATTTAGAGGCTATGAGCTAGTATAATGTAGACTACGATGCCTTCAACCTGTGTCGGGTTTCTTTATGGAAAAATCGGCCCCTTGACTGGAACATGTTGACAATAAAGGTACAATTCTGGTACCCCGAGGATCATGTCTTTCATTTTGGTTTGGAAAAAGTCTACCCTACTTACGACCATGCCTGAATTCCCTTGGTCCCCTCGGGCACTATTAGCAGAATTTTTCCATATTTCACCCTCGACAGCTCGGTCTTTGCTTATCAGCGAAATGATTTCCCTCCCAGCTGTGCTATATTCTGTGCTTCTACAAGATGTCAATGATGCGGACTATACCGGAGCTGTTGCCCTTATCTTAACTTTAAAATTACTGTTGGAAATCGAGGACTTGTTTGTGGATCATCAACTTGCTGCCATCACTGCATGTTGTCATATAGTCCTAATCTCGCGGTGATGATACTGACAGATACCCTGAATGGTCTATGTGCTTGGCGAGAAGGTCATTCTAACTTTGTGAGAGGCAACCATATTATGCTGTTCATGTGTCTGAGAGATTACTCTTAGCGGTACCTCCTGAATACCCCTTGGTAGTTGTGCTTTATTTCTTCACATGTTATTTTACCATCTTTTCCCTGAACATCGAGAACTAGGTAATCTAGTTCATGGAGCACGGGGCTTGATGTTTATGCTGGTCTGGACCTTGGCGGGGGGAGCTGCAGCCCATTCTAAACCTAGGGGAATAATAGTACATTCAGATAGTTGGCCTTCGGCATATGTCTTTCTACTTTCCTTGGAGGCTTCTACATCAAGTTGGATGGGAACAGATCATGCCTTCTCGTGTTCTGGACTTCTTTCCTATAGTGGATTTGACAGAAGGCCTGTGCATGCAGTTGGGCTCTTTATGGGAGAGTCATCGATCGTCGTCCTGCCCTTCTCAATCTATTGGAAGACTTTGGAATGTTTTTGGGGACTTCATGAAATGGTTATGGAGGAGGGTAGTGACTAAGATATTGGCCGAAGAGACTAGGCAAAGATGGCTTGCCGTGTTTGACACAATGGAGGGAGGTGTTGTAGTTTTCCCTAGGCTGGTCCGGGATTACCATTCTATGGAGCGCCTTTGGTACTCCATCTAAGCAGGGGAAGCTTGGGGACCCCAAGATGTAGATGATGACGGGGCTGTTTCTTCTGGAAACTGCGGGTAGGGTATTTTTGTCAATATGGAGATTATTTATGAAACTTTTGTTGTTTAGTTATGTATCTATTTTTTTTTTATCGGAATAACTTTGGGAAGGTTGTTTAGGAGTAGTTTTGTTTTATTTTGTTTTAGTTTTAGGAAAATAAGGTTAGGTTGGCGGGGGGAAGATGTTTGACTCCCTACGTTGATATTTATAATCGTACTTGAATTTCTCATCAATGGAATAAAGAAGATTTTAATTATATCGTTGTGCTTCTTGATAAGTTTTGCAGTTGAATTATCTATACAAGTCTCTAAGGAATACATAATCCTTTTGTTCATGTAAAAGAAAAAAATGAATTATCTTTCTCGGAGGTAAGAAAATAAAGCATTTTGTGAAAAAGATGGGGGTCGTGATCATATAAAGCGTGTGAGCTACCTACGTACGTCTGGGGGGTTTTAAAAAAGAATTGAGTTTCATTTTTGAAAGTAAAAATATTTTTTTAGAGGATCAGGCCCCACGTAGTTCTAAGTAGAGGGAAATGAAGATTTGTTTTTAGTAAGAATAAAAGGGAGGTGATAAGAGTCATAGCGTGTCAAGATTTTTGAATAAGGGTAGAATTTCTTGAGATGGTCTAGGTTGACTGGGCAAGACATATCTTCTCCATCAAGGTTACTGAGCATAGTGGCGCCACCGAATATGATCTTTTTCGAAATGTAGGGGGCACTCTAGATTAGTCTTGCATTTCCTTTCGGGGTCCCAAACCGGTTCTAAGATTTCTTTAAGGGAAAAATCCCCTTCTCAAAAAACACGGTCCTTGACTTTCTTGTTGAATAATTATGCTATTCGACGATAGTACCCTTGTATATGATATAAAGACTTTAGCCTTCTTTGGTCTAAGAGTGACAACTCGTCAAGACGGCTCTGATGTCAATCTTCCTTGCTGATTTTGCTTTCAAGCATCATGCATAGTCAAGGTATTTCTAGTTCAACGGGTAGGACTGCTTCCATGCCGTGTACCAAAGAGTAAGGGGCCGCCTCAGTATATGATTGAACTGAAGTGCGGTAGCTCCAACGGGTGTAAGGGATCCGATCGGCCCAATCTTGAAAACTCTCGATCATCTTACAAATGATTCTTATTAGAGACTTCAACTGCACCGTTTGTTTGAGGTCGGTGGGGAGAAGATTTATGTATATGGATCCCATAATCCTCGACCTATTCTGTGAAATCTGCCTCAAAATGTAAACCATTATGTGTCACTAGCTCGTGCAGGAACCCATATCAGTAGATGATATTTTCTTGATGAACTTAGCCACCTTTTTGGCATTCATCACTGCATATGACTTGGCTTTGACCCATGGTGAAATAATCAATGGCAACCAAGGTGAACTCATATCCGTTTGAGGCTTCGGGTGTATCTTTTCCTATGACATCGATGCCCTATGTGGAGAAAATCCAGGGAGAGTTCATGTTTTATAATTCTCATGGAGGCAAGTATTGGAGATTAGAAAATTATTGGCATTTAATACATCTCTGAACATAGGCGGTGTAATCTTAAACCATGGTAGTCCAATAGTAACCATGTCAGATAATCTTCTTGACAAGTATAGGGCCATTTATGTGGGGTCCGCACTTCCCGATGTGGATATTTTGCGTTATCTCTTTAATATCATCCCCTATGATGTAGTATAAGTGTATTCCATTGAAGTTTCTCTTGAACAATGATTTATCATAGATAATGTACTGGGCAACCAGCTTCCATTGAAGGGTTGCTCGGTTTTTCTTGCTAGAATTTTGGGGATACCGACCATGCTTGAGGAGGAACCAAATATCTTAATACCAACACTCCATCATATTGGGATCTTCTTCTTTGATGAGCTCGATATGTTAGGAGTGGGTTAGTGCAGCTTGTTTCTAGGAAGGGGGTCATCATTATTCCTTCGGGAATGTCGACCATGGAGGCTAAGGTAGTAAGGGAATTGGTTAAATAGTTATTTGCTCAGGTAAGGTAATATCTATGTGGGAGTGGAAGGGTAATATTTTCTTATCCTTAACTCTCCCTCTTCTAAGGACCTGGCCGATGATGAGGGTTGAATCCTCATAGACATCTAAGCATCAGATTCCTTTTTTGAGAGTGACTTTGAGGCCTACAGTTCATGCCTCATATTTGGTCATGTTATTTGAGAAAGGAAAATCTAGCTTGATGGCAATGGGAGTGTGAGAATCATCAAGGGTGATTAGGAATATCCCAATGCCATATCCTTTCTTGTTGGTAGTGACATCAAAGAATATTTACCACCAGAAGTCTTCTTGGGAAGTACAAAGGATATCTTCATTCGAGAACTCAAAATTCCAAACACCGACTTCTTTCATAGGGTAATCAATAAGGTAGTCAAAGATGACTCTTCCTTTCATGACTTTCTGTGTGACATACACGATATCAAATTCGGCTAGCGGCATCAACCATCGGTCCATTCAGTTAGATAAGTTAGGTTTCTCGGGCACGTATTTGATAAGATCCATTTGGGATATAAGTCTTATGGGAAAAGAGAGAATGTAGTGTCGTAATTTTTGGGTGATCCAAACAAGGGAAACAGATGATTTCTCCAAGGTAGTGTAGTTGACTTTGTATCCAATCAATTTGCGACTGGCATAGTATATGGATCTCTCTTTATGAGATTCTTTAAGGTATTGGGCCAATAAAACCCCAGTTGCGGTGTCTATTAATGTCAGGTATAGGTGTAGGGGTAGACTAGGTTGCGGTGGCATGAATACCATAGGTTGGGTCCGATATTGCTTGATTCAGCCAAATGCTTCCTGGTAAACTTCGTTCCAAACTTCGATAGAATTTTTTTGGAGGAGTTTGAATATGGGTTCACAAATGGAAGTCAACTGACTAATGTACTATAATTTTCCAAGGAATCATCGAACTTCCTTCTCCGTTAAAGGTGGTGGCATCTTAAGTATGGCTTTTAGCTTAGCGGGATCTACTTCAATCCCCTTTTCACTAACCATGAATCCCGAGAGCTTTCCTTTGGTAATGCCAAAAACACATTTATGTGGGTAAAGTCTTATCTGGTATTTCCATAGTCACTCAAAGAACTTTTGGAGAGCGGGAACCTCACCTTCTTGAGTTTTAGACTTTATAATCATATGATTCACATAAACTTCGACTTCTTTATGTATCAAATCATGCAAGATGGTTGTGGCAACCCTCTAGTAGGTAGCCCTTGCATTTTTTAAACCAAATAGCATAACAATGTAAAAGAATGTTCCCCAAGGGGTGATGAATGCGGTTTTCTCTTGATAATCCAGGTGCATCTTGATCTGATTGTATCCGATAAAACCATTAAAAAATGACTTGAGATCTTGACTGGCCGTGTTGTCTATAATGATATCGATATTGGGTAGCAGACAATCATCCTTTTGAGAGGCCTTGTTCAAATCTCAATAATTAACACACATGAGAACCTTTCCTCTGGATTCTGGCATGGGTACGATGTTTTCTAGCCATGTGGGATATTCGATCATCCGGATGAAGCCTACATTCAATTGTTTGACCACTTCTTCCTTAACCTTAAGTGACCATTCAATGCGGAGCTTTCACAGTTTATGTTTGATCGGTTTACATTTCGAGATCATTGGAATCTTGTGTTGAGCTATTTTGGGATCAATGATGGGCATGTCGTCGTAGGACCATGCGAAGACATCAATAAATTCCTTTAGTAATTCTTCGAGTTGCGCGCACTTTTGCTCATCAAGGGTGGATCCTATCCTAATCTCGTGTAGTTAGCTACTAGAATCGAGACTAATAACAATAATTTGATCTTCATTAATTTGAACGCGGTTATGTTCTTTGTTATTAACCTTATTAAGATCAGTTCAGAAGTTTTCATTTGCAAAATCAGCATCATTAAGAGTTTGATTAGAATCAAGATAATTAATGTAAGGCACAACAAGATACTCAAAATATCTGTTTATTTCATTATCAGGAAAAACAACGTTGAGAACCTCATCATAGGAGGTCTCGATTACATTATGATCAGAACAAGGAGGAACAACAAAAGAGGGGGAAATGGGATAAATATCTAGGTTGGGTTGCATATCAGCGGCTGGAACTGGTGAAACATTTAAGTTCACGAGAGGTGCATCAGTAACTTTGATCAGGTAGGATAGATCCGATGATGTAGCGCTTGAGTGGATCATGCAGAGTGTGAGACCCAGTGTCTGCGAGTTGAATGAATGTTAGGAGTCACTTTCCTCTGAATCCTTGGTAATAACTGTAGTCTCTCAATTAGTGGTTGCACATGATGCTGGGAACTTTCGGCCCATGAATAGTTATATGGGAAAAAATATCCATTCCTGGCTTCGTCTTCTTATCCACATGATCATACCACGGTTCGAGAAAGCCACAAAAGGGGAAATATTCACCCTCTTTAATAAATCTTCCATTCAAAGAATCCCTTGAGAAAATCTTAGTACTTTCTAGACTTCTCTTCAACCGAGGTTGGCGAAGCATTCTGAGTTCCTCTGTTGCTTGTTGATAACTGAGGCTACAAGGAGGAAAGGCCTTTTTTAACACTTTGGGTTATGGTATTCCATGTTGTCTTTGTCCCAGCCCCAGTCCGGGCATGAAGCGCATGTTCTTTAACATTTATATCACATTAACATTTCCATGAGGGTTGTACTCTGGACAAACCCTATCTTTGAAATCATCCTCGGCTGGGGTTGGAAGTGGTTCGACTCGAAAACCTAACAAAATCATATCATTCTCCCCATATTTTATCCCTAGTACCTGCTTACGAGTGCTTTCATTCTCAGTGTTATCATCATAATCCTAGATAGTGAAGACTTACCAATTGACAATGAATTTTAGTTTCTGGTGGAGGGAGGAAGACACACCCTTGATACTATGGAGCCATAGTCTTTCGAGAAACAGGTTAAAACAAGCCGGGATGTCAATGACTTGGAATTTAGTAATGGGATTTTTAGGTCCAGCCCTTATTTTAAGCTTCATGGATGCCATCATTTCATAATGTATTATAATAATCACGCATCGCAGTAGAGGTTGGAGAAAGGTTTCTTACTTTCAGTTCCAAACAATTAAGGGTTCTTAACTGGCAAACATTAAGTGCCGATCCATTGTTGCCAAGAAAAAGTAGAACGGTCTTTCCCACAACTTCAATAAAGACATTGATAGCATAGTTGTGATTTGGACCAAACTTAAGGATTTATTCTTTGTAGAAGGAGAGCATTCTAGTAGAGGTCAGATATCCAGCCAGTTTCATTGCTTCTTCTGGCATGGTGGAAGGAGGGACTGTGGGCCTGATAAGTAGTTTAATCAAGGCATTTTGGTACAGTTGGAAAGAGATAAAGAGTCCCCGTAGAGTGATGTTATCCTAAGTTTTCTTCAACTGATCGAGGATCTTGCTCTCCTTAAGGGTCATTTCTAGCATATGGAGTCTTTCAACACCTTTTTCCTTACCGATTTTTCCTGATTGAGGGTTTGAAACCTGGTAATGCCTCCCTGATCTAGTCATATGGTTCAAAAAAGAGGGGAAAAATATAAACCCTGTTTCTTCATCCATCTTAGGCTGTTTGACCACTTTTTTAATTTCTCTTAGCAGCCCCTCAAACGATATCATTCCACATATACTAACTATTGGATTTGTCTTTTCTAGGTTTTTCTCTTCATCTGAACTATCAACTTTGTCCCCCCATTCAGTGAGAATGACAACATCCTTCTATGAGAAGTCAATGCATTGTATAATTTCAATGACCTCTTCGTATAGATCCTTCCACTCAACGGGTATATGTAGAAGTAAAGGGTCCAAGTTCCCTTGTATTTTTAAAGCATCAAGTAGCTTGGACATACTACAAATTTTACCAGTCCGCCGGAATAAATTTTTCATGATCTGGATGACATCATCTGAACTGGCTTAGTCGATAGGTACCACCCAACTATCTGACTCTCGATCCCATTTTTGAGATTCCAATAAAAATGTGTTGAATTTTTGGAAATCAATGGTCATCTTTGAGGGCAATTTCAGCCCGAACTCTAAGGGATGGTTTAATACTGCTGGCAATTCCATACCTTTTCCTCCGAAATGAGTACAAACATCGATGCATACTCAAGTAAGAAGTGATAGGGCCTGATCGTCAAAACATTTGGGATGTAGGAGAAAATATAGGCAAACTTGGAGGGATTTAAAGGAATATATGGGTATAATGGGCGATTTGTTGGGTACAATCTGGGTAGATGGATCAAATTCGAGATCTTCTTCTAGGAAGATAACATTGGATGATTTGGGAGTGGATTGTGGGTAGTGTTTTGTTTAGGATTGACTGGTGGGGCGATGATACCCCGATCAATTAAACCTTCGATTATATTTTAGAGATACAAGAACTAATCAATGGTATGGCCGACATTTTAATGGAAATCACAATGGGCATCATGTTCAAATTTTTTGGGAAATGGGTTTGGCAATGGACGAGGTTCCAATAGCTTAATTACATTTTGGCTCAAAAGGGCTTAGTAGACGTTAGATAAGGGAGCGTGAACCTCGGTGTATTCCTTTTTTACTAGGTTAGGGCAACTTTCTGGTGCCCATGAAGTGGAAGACTAAGAAATTTTAATGATGGCTGAAATTGTGGTATTGGAAGGCTTCTCATACTTTATGGGAGTGAATTGTCTGGATACTTTCTTCGGTTCAACTTCTGCCTTGGCAAGGATTTCTTAGATCTTTACTCTCATGTCTCGAAAGGCTAAAAAATGGGGTTAGTACTATCCTCCAATCATTTCTTGAACATGGGGTAAGAAGTTCATCTTCACAATACTGACTTGTGCCTCTTAGGAAGGTCGGTTGGTCACGGTGGCCTCTTTCTTCCTCCACGTTACTATGAAGTTACTGATAGTTTCCCCGGGATTCGATTTGATAAGTTCTAAATCATAGAGGGTAACCTCCAACTCCTCGTTGTATTTGTATTATGACATGAATTCACTGGCAACATCCTCCCAACTGCGGATTTTGGATTATTCGATGGATAAGAACTAGTGAAGAGAGCTATCCTTCAAAGTTTAATGGAATATTTGTCCTATTGTTTCCCCGGAGGCACCTAGGAGAGTCATGGATCAGTGATAACTTCGAAGATGAAGAATTGGGGGCCCACTACCCCGAACTTCTCAATATTGGGCATCTTCAACTTTTTCGACAACCCTACCTTATGATAGGGAGACATATGGGTGTAATCCATGTAGTTCCCAAAGATTTGAACTTGGTCCAACTTCTTGGTCAACATCTTAAGGTCCTCCTTGACCTTGTTCAATTTTTCTTCCTACGAATCAATGGTTATGTGCAGGTTAACCCCTTGTTGGGAAAGATTTGGTATAGGGAGTTGTGCTGGCAGTGGACTATTAGTAGGAGGGGCACGTGGAGCGTGCTAGTTTTCTTTTGGGGCCCAAATAGGCTCAGGTGCAGGCGAATCCATAGCGGGAGGAAAGAGGACCCCAAGCTCTTTAGGAATAGGGACTCGATTTCGTTGCATCTCATGAACCTCGATTTGAAGGTTGTCAATCTTGGTAGTAAGTTGGGATAGAAACATCATCAAATAAGATTGCACATTCGGTACTTGATATTCATTCCCTATGGAAATTAGGTGAATGTAGATTATGGACTTAGAGGAAGTAACGAGAGAACTGGCGAAGCTTCAAGGCAATTTGATAGAAAATCGAAGCCAATAAGGAACCAGGCAAAGGGTCGGGTATGCGATCGAGCTGAGAAGGAGAAATATTCGTATTTATTTTTGAAAGAGAAGGGAGGAAAACTTATATCATAGGAGGAAAATGTTTTTGACATTTTTAGAAGAGAAGAGCAAAATGTTTTTGGGTAAAAGGGAGGAAAAATGATTTTGACATTTATGATAAAAGAAAGGAAAATGCTTTTGGTATTTTGATAAAAGAAGGGAAAAACATTTTTTGTATTTTGATAAAAGAGAGGAAAAATGTTTTTGACACATTTGGTAAAGATAAAGGAAAAACGAGAAAAGGGTCTCAGCTTGATTATTATTATTAATATATCTAGTTGTAAATTCGTGCGATGCGCGAGTTCAGTGACTATGGATACATGATTAAAAATGTACATATTTTTTGAAAAAAATATTATGATTATAAAGTCAAGGTGACATACTATTAAATTATAACAATTTCATAACAATGTTTTTATATACACACTTTTACCACATGTGAGTTGTTATTAAGAAAAAACATCATTGGACATAGATATTATTTTCTCTAATAGTGAAATCATCACCACCAAATCCAGTCTTGCATTAATCTTAAATTAAAAAATATATCATCATAATGCAAAAAATACTTTTCTAAAATCCTTAAATCTCATAACTATTTTTAAACTACTCCAAATATCAAGTAATATTATAACCTATCATTGGGTCGCGACCGAAACATGAAAATCATGAGTCAGCCTAGACTTATTGCTTGTAAAATACCCATATGTTGAATAAAACTTCCTTTTATGGAAAAGAATTAGGGGTTAACTAAAAAAACACATAAAACAATGACCTGTAAATCTGTAAATGGAAGAAAAATAATTCAAGGATGAACAAGGGGAGAAAATTGTAAACCTAACCAAATCGTAGGATAATCACCAGATTAGAAAAATCTCAATTGAAAACAAAATAAATTACATTACCTTTGCCTATTGTTAAAAACAAAAGTATACTTCCAAAAAAATTATCATACAACCATTTATACAATAACCAAGTAAATGTCATATAACCATCTAGTAATTCTATGACAATATAAAAACTGTATAGTAGTGCTAATGGTACTACCGTTATTAGCTATAGATACTTTTCCTACATAAAACTGTTAGGTAAGATTTGAGACATTATGTAGGACCTTCACATCACTGATGGTTGTTTAAGGAACACCTTTCAATTTTTCAATCATGGAGAGTTTCAACCATTTGAATTACCTATCAAATATTTATCCTACAAAGATAAGAATCAACAACTGAATCAAAGGATAACTATTTAAAAAGTAAACTTCACCTTAACCCTTACAACCCTTGCACATATAAGAATTATACTCTTACACCCTCCCCAAAAAAATTCACACGTAAAGACATCTTTGTATTGTAGAAATTCTGTGGCAGGACACTGCATAAGAGTTCATAAAGATAACGGGTGCTTTCATCAAGTGTTAGTAAGAAAATTCACTTAATACACGACAAAAGCACTAAACATATTACATGATTTACAGTCGTTCGGTCATGAGATCTTATCTCCACTTTTTATTACAAACACTACATAATTTGCATTAACCAAGAAGTCTTTAAGAAGAAATTAAGTTGCACTATGTTTTAGTTCTACCTCAGATGACTTGTAACTAGTATAAGATCAAAGAGTCACAAAAGAACAATATGCTCATTTAGGCATTTTATTTGATACCTTCCATTAATAGATTATTTATTATGAAAAAGTTAGTTCCAATAGTACTTTTAGAGGGAATCTTTTCAATTGAATGGGGGCATCTAAACACCCTCATAAAAACATACATGTATAACAAAAGAGGAGATATGGTTACGATACCAAAGTGACTGCCTGAAAATTCAATTAATTGACATCAAGAGTCCTTATAGCATCCTGGAAATAAACACGGAAACCACTGAATTACAAAAATATATAAAAAGAGCATTTATATGCATTTAAAAAGAATCAAGAGACTTATATTGTAACAGGGTTACATTTGGCAATAGAAACCCGATAAATTCTTACTTACGTTTATTAAATTTCAACTCAATTGCAACTCTTCCCTTCGCATTTACACGTGAAAACTTTGATAAATTCCAATCAAGATAGATTTAGCCCTTTATATGAAATTTACAAGTTAATAAGAACTCAAAAGCCGTAAATAACATAAAAAAGTGTTTTATAGAGATTTATATAGTGTTGTTCAAGATATGATTAGAATACATGGGATGCACTTTCCCTTACAGATTATATATATTGAAAAATGAAAAAAACTTACATCTGGATTTCAACCTCCAACTTGCATATATCCATACACGCATCAGAGAGAGGAAAAGAGATATATAGGGAGGGGTTACAGGTGAGTACCAAGTTATATAGGAAAAAATTATGAGCATATGGTAGAGACCAATTGAACCTCACTCTAGGAACAAAATTTCACTCCAATAACAAACACGCCTTAATTTTTTAAAAAACGTACCACCAAATCAAAACAACAAAATAAATTAGAACCCAAAAATAAGAATAATAATTACCTACCAAACAAGGGCCATTGAAGAAAAATTAAGTAATAATTAAAACCCGTGATGAAAAACATGAAGAGGAAAGACTAACTGATTAAAAAAATGAATTGATTTGGGTGAGTTCAAGGTGTGTTGGTCGCAATTCAAGCAACCAAATGGAAAAAGAAGAATGAGCATTCGAGGATGATAAATTAAGAGATGTCTAAATAGAAATGAAGGCATATAATATAATATAATATAATGCAGTAAGGGGATTACTTACAAGGATGTTGTGCTTGCCCCCGAAAATTAAGGAGACTTTGTCCAAGAGTTGTTCTCATTGGGGTCGAGATGACATGTCGCAAACGGAACCTGTGATGGTAAAGACCTTATGCATCCATTCCTGTAACCGTTGATTGAGCTCTATTTTGTTGCAGGAGCAGGTGTGAACTTTGGCCCTTAGTTCTTCTAGGTCCTCCACAACCGCGTTCCTGGAGTGACCAATTAACACATACTACTATTATCTCGCTTGATAAAGGCACTTGTGAGTTGGTAGTGAGGTGTGGCAATGGACATATGGAGGGGATGGTGAGTCTCATGGTTGACATGTTATACAGAAGTGATTTGAAATTTGAAGAGAATGATGTTTGATGAAAGGCAGAGCAGAGTATTCGAGGTTAGGGGGGTTGATTGGGGGGATATGAATAGGTTGTGTATTAACGGGATCAAAGAAGAAAATGAAGAGGCATACGTTATCGAAGAGACACATTTAAAGGCTTAAAAAATGAATGTAAGAGAGGGGAATATGAATAGCGGTAAAAACGGAGAGATGGTAATATTTTAATTTTGGTTGTCAAGTGGAGAGGAGAGAGAAATGGAATTACACATTCCTACATGGATGGCCTAACTGAGAAGCATATATAAATTATTTGTATATCATTTTATAGTAGCAGTAGATGTAAACTCGCGCTATGTGCAGGCATTTTTCAATATTAACGCATTATTTGGTACCACAAATTAATATCAGTTACGCAGACATAAATCAATATATTGTATCTAAAAAGTTTGAAAATTTCATTAAATAAATGTTAAAAATATATCCACTATAATAGCATCGCAGAAAATCAAGATATCTAAAATAAAAACACCCGGTAATTCGCAATTCATTTCCAAAATTTCATTAAAAGACAAATTTCATGGTTTCTTTAACTTCCGATTTGAATTAAAACTCAATTACATGTCAATTTTTAAAAAAATATAAAGAGAGTACGCTCTCGTGATGACTAAAACTCTATTACATTTTATTTACACCAGTTTTGTTTATCAAGTGTATTACAAAATTTACCTCAATGTATATCATATTTTTACACCAAGTTTTATGTACCAATTGCATTAAACTAATATTCTTTTAGTGGACAATACTTAAATAAACTTTATAAAAAATTTTGAAATAAAAATTTATAACTTAATGCATAAATCTATAAAAAAAATAATGTCCAAAACTCAACTACTTCATCTATACTATAACAAAAAATAAAAAATAGTATTAACTCATTATTTTGTACCACAAATTAATATAAGTTAAGAAGACATAAATCAACATATTGTATCTAAAAAGTTTGAAAATTTCACGAAATATATGCACTATAATAACTTCGCTGAAACTCAAGTATCGAAAATTAAAAAACCCAATAAATCGCAAATCATTTCCAAAATTTCATTAAAAGCCAATAATAATTAACATCACAACAAATACAAAATTATAATACTACTTTTATTACGTTAATATCAATGATGGAAAATATCATGGTTTCTTTAACTTCTTGATTGGACTAAAACTCAATTACTTCGTCAATTAAAAAAAATCTCGTAATGACTAAAACTCAATTACATTTTATTTACACCGGCTTTGTCTATTAAGTGTATTAAAATTTTAGCCTCTATGTATATTAGATTTTTACACCAAATTTTATGTAATAAGTGCATTAAAGTATTTTTACTATAATTTCTGATATGAGCAACCAATTACAAATCAAAATCAAATCCATTACATAACTATATTAATTTTACGAAAACTAAACCAAAACACCAAATTAATAAACAAAATAATATAAGTGGAAAATGAATCTAAACAACATAGCTGTTAAATGAGTGAGTATGTCCTTTGTGGATTGTGACCCACAATCCAAAAATCGATATATGTTACTCAGCATATGGAAGCTAATCTCCAATAGCTGATACCCCTACTTGTATGGGTCCTTATTTAAATGTTATGGAATATGCTTCTAGGCAATGATACGAACAAAGGATGGCATAATTCCACTAAAATCAAGATTTAAAAAAAAAAAGGCAAAGAAAAATTCTGAAAATTTTGCAATCGAAGTGGCATGGATAAAATAAGAGAGATTACTAATCAAAGTGAAAATATGATATTGAAACCAATATATGAGACCCAAAACCTAATCTCAATTATGAAAATAACCCCTAATCTATAAAACAATCTAAAATCAAACCTTAAATTTAAATTTTTGTCACAAAAAAAGGGACAACATATATATTACTCTGTTTTGGCAAGCGACGTTTTGGTCTTCGCGATAGGGAACCCTTATCTGTGGTGGTTGGTTGAACCTTATGTGAGTGATACGAGGGTGAGATAAATAATTATATATATATATATATATGAGTTGGTCTGGCATACAATCGGTCACGCTAATTTTTAGAGGGATTTATAATGGTGCGAATTTGAGAGGGCTATGTGGAGAGAGATAGAGAAGGGTGGGAAATGAATAGACTATTCAAATTTCTACTTTACCTATACCACTTATAATTGTATTAGTTGGTTATCATTGTCATTCCAAGCGTTCTCAAGACAAATAAATTGTCGTATACCCTGGAAGCATGGTACATCATAATTCACATGGCTCATCATGATAGCAATGCAAATTGTGAAAAAGAGGTCCACGTGGACACCTTATATGAGGAGATAGTAGTTTTTGTATAACATTTTATATTATTATAAAGATTATTATGTTCTCACTTGTATTAGGTTTACCTAAATGCATAAAGATATGTCGTACGGAACCCGAGCCTGGGAAAAATTGGGTTAAAAAATATGTAAAACACGATTGGACTTGTTTCCAGGCTCATGGACGGGGTCCTGTTTTGAAAAAGATGAAATCGCGCGAAAATTTAGGCGAATCGACTGAGTTTTGAGTAGTAATCGACAAACTAAATATGAGTGCCCTAGGTTTGATGCCTTTATGAAGGTATGAAGTTGTTGGATTAATTAGAAGGGTTCTCCCTTTAGCGTGACTTCCATGATATACGTCTTGATTTTGAGTGCAATCGGTACGCGTGGACAAGCCATTTGATATACCTGAGTGTACGTGAATTGCCTCACTATATACCTTGTGGGGATAGTACGTGTGAGGGAGAATTTGATATACTCAATGTCTATGAACGAATTCCCTATAATATGCCTCCCGTCATGACTTCGATCAAGCATTATGATGCGGGGGAAACCGTTAGATATACATCGAAGGTACTTGGCCAATGGAACGTGAGAGTCATATTATTTGGGCTAACTACAAGCTTTC
The DNA here is from genome assembly GCA_949130495.1 of Sambucus nigra. Lineage (NCBI taxonomy): Eukaryota > Viridiplantae > Streptophyta > Magnoliopsida > Dipsacales > Adoxaceae > Sambucus > Sambucus nigra. Next base: position 126,459,003 of record OX422212.1, on the reverse strand, counting down.
GGACCAGTGTCCATCACAAAATGACCCCCCAGTTACGGGACAAAATTTGGTCAACAGCCATGCTCTTTGGTGATGTAGTGTGCATAATGCATGATTCTTGATTAGTATATTATGGAGATAGTATTTTATTTAGCATGATGATTTCTATACTAATAGGGAAGAATGTTCAAGTATCATGAAAAGAAAATCAAGCATGGAGCATGAATATTATACTAAGCATGGATATGTGATAGTGAGATATGTGTGAATATCTATAAGTGAATGTGTGGTAGTGAACCTAAACATGGATCAACTGCAAGTGGTGTGTGAAAAGTGTGAGTGAGCATGGATATATACAAGGGTGATAAGTGGAGGTGTGCGTTAGTGACACCTAAGCACAGATATTCTAAGCGGTCTGTAAAACATTTAGGTATAAGTGATCCTACCTGTAAGTAGTGTGAAATGTGCATGGAGAGTATCTACAAGTGTGTGAGTGAGTGAGATGTGATATAAACATGAGGTAGCTATATGCAAGAAATAATAGAGTAGAAAAAAAGTAACATACAAGTAGGGTCATACGCACACAAGTAGAAAGTGATAACACCCATTCAAACAAAGTCCAGCGCTCTTATGATAAATAATGTCCCTAATGGAGTCGTCATTGTGGTGATTCCTCTCCTTATACCGGGGGGGGTGAAGGTCTCGCGTCCTGTTCCTCTAGGAATGATTTGGCCGTCGTCGATGTGAGGTAATGTAAAGAGATGGAATCGCCAGCCTATTTTGAACAAAATAGGCAAAATAACCAGTCGCCGCCTCGAGAGAGCGGCATCAAAGACAAACTGATGCTTACAAAACCAATAGTTCAGAGGTTCGGGGGTTAAGGTATGGACTGGGTAGGTGTTAGGCACCCATCCCTCCCTTTCGATATCTCATAGTCTTGTGTTATTATTTTCCTTGATTTCTTTGTGAAGTGTGTATACGTGTATATATAAATGGAGATCGGAATCGCCCAACTCATATCATGGAAAAGATAAACTGAGCTCATTTAAGAATATTCTCAAAATAATATTTAGAAAATACTATGTACGCATTTATCGAGATATTGATTGTTATAATGAAACGATACTATGTGTTAGATAAAACACTCACAAATATAATATATATTAAATAATGTATAAATGAAAGGATGCAAATGTGAAAATGGGAAAATTGGACTCGAGTCTCAAGTTTTAGCCCAAAACACCTACGTAGCCTATAAAGGGATCAAAATCCACGTAGTTTGCATGCGACATAAAGGTGGGGTTTATCCCATAGATTCAAATGGGAATTTATTATATGGGTGTGCGTGGAAAATGTATTTTTAGTTTTGAGAAGTTGCGATTGATAATCCTGTTGAAATTTATAGGGACAACCATCTTTTTATTTATTTATTTTAATAAAAATTAAAGTATGTGCAATATAACTAATGAAGGATAAGATATTAATGTGTATGAACTAAAGTAAAAACTAGATTAGAATTTATGTAACTAAGGATGATTCGCGCACGAGGCGGACCGTTGGAAAGGGTATTCAGTGGCCTTTAAAGATTCATTCAATATCATTTAAGCTGAAGAGTTGACCTTGGTCAAACGGAGCTCGGGAGCGCCCGTGGCCTCCAGATCAATTTTTGGGAAAAAATGGATTGTTCATCTGAATGGTTATGCCCTTTCGTGCATGGGGCTGACCGTTGGAAAGGGGTTTCAGTTACCTTTAAGGATTTATTGAGCTTTTTCTTCGACAATGGAGTTGATTGGGGTCAAACCGGGGCACAAGAGCGCTCGGTGGCCTCAAAATCGATTTTTAGTAGTAAAATGGTTCGTTCGTTTGAAACTTTTGTGCCAATTCGCAGATGGGACGGATCATTAGAAAGTGGATTCAGAGCCTTTCGAAGATTCATTGAGATTTTGCTTTGACGATAGAGTTAACTGGAGTCAAACGGGGCCTAGGAGCGCTTAGTGGCCTCTAAATCGATACTCTTTTTTTACAAAAAAATAAAATTATTTAAAAACAAAATAGGAGAAAACGCCCCTCTTAGGGCTCTTACAAGTGCTAAAGCATATAAAATAAGGAACATTTACGAAAAATCAAATGAGTAGCAGAAGACCGTAAATTGGGGAGGTTTTAGGGACCAAATGAATTTTAGGGTGTCCTAGAACGTGGTGTTTATAGTGGAATAGGACTTCTGTTTTCCAACCATCCCAAGAAATCTTGAGGAAATGATGGCTCGTTCTTGGAGGACAATTGATCTTGTTGATGTCTGATAAAACCAAAAAAATAAGACGGGAAATCCGAGTAGAACCCCAAAGGTGTAGCATACACTAAGAAAAGAGTGATCTTCCTTCAGGAGAAAGAAGCCCTGGAGTTAGAGAAAAAGAGATAGGCTGAACTAGTAAAAAAGAGGAAGACTGACAATGTATTTCCTCTATGGGGATATTATCATCCAGTGGTTATTGACCCTGGTCAGCAAACCTCTTGTTAGCATACCCCACCATCAATAACGTCCAAGTTTTATCCCTTAGCCTATAATTTTATGAAGGAAAAATAGACAGTTACCACCAACGACTCAATGTATCAAAACATCGAGATTGGTTATTCGGTGGCTTAGGCCGCCATTTTTTCTAGGGATATGGAGGCCCTAAAAACTTTCAATGTGGAGTGCCTTCGTAAGGAAGGTCTCCGCCACAGTGTTTGGGTAAGTAAAATTTCACTTATTTTTTTGTAAAAATTCTTTTTTAATTAAATGATTAAGTTTTATTTTCTTTGTCTTAAAGGCTATGAAAGCCTTGGATGATATGTCCACCTGGGCCGATCACTTGTTGAGGAGGAGTGACATTCTTCATGACCAATACAACATCATGAAGAATGCTCTTATAGAGAAGGCAAGCAAGGTGACTGATCCAGAAGGTAAGATAAAAGAAGATACCAATCGTAAAAAGAAGTGGACGAAGTTGAATGCATCCAACTAGACTTCAACAACGTTAATAATGAGTTACCGATCCTCAGAAAGGGTTTCACCCAAAAGGCTTTGCAGAAGCTGATTTTGTAAAGGAAGAAGAGGAATCTGAAAGCCACTCATGAGGCATACATTGAAAATAATTTTATGAGGGATTTGAGGCTAGGGTACTAGAGGCTGCCACGTAACTGGACTACCACAAGTCAATTAACTTTAATATTGGTTACCTGGCCAGCCTCCAATGGGGTTATTTCTCAAATAATGACCCAACTTACATCGAGCACCCCCCAAATAATCCTATCATAAGGGAAGGTCAAGCCTACCTAGAATTTGGCCATGATGTTGAGAAGATGATGGTTTATCCTGCTTCCCCCCATAAAGTTGTATTTTAAAAAGGCAATGCTAGTACCAATCAAGAGAATGATGCGATTTCCAAATATGAGGAGGTCACCCCTAGATGTTTTCTTATTTTTAAGATGTTTTGGCTATATTTTGTAGAACTTGTTCCACTTTATTCTCATATTAATGAAAGTTTGCTTTATCTTCCATTTTTTTCTTATTTAGTTTTGCATCTTAATTTCTCAATTAATTTGCATGACCTTTTTAACAAAGACTTGAAAGTTAATATCTTTATTAGACTTGACTGTTAATCGATGGAGTTATGGTTTATGAATGACTCTAACGGCTTGTAAAATTTAACTAATGTGTTCATTAATAGACAACCCATCCTACCCCCTCCCCCAAAGAACCTCCTTAGATCCATAGAACTCACTCGTTCACCGCAAACCCTAGGTCACACTCTGAGTACTAATCTAGAGTCCACCAGGCGCTCTCAGGCCTCATTTGACTTCGGTTAACTCTCTCGATTGAGCAGAAGCTCAATGAATCTTCGAAGGGTTCTGAATACCCTTTCCAACGGTCCATCGCATGCACAAATCGGTCTTACATTTCAGACAAACGGTTCATTTCACTATCAAAAATTGATCTGGAGGCCACTAGGTGCTCTCGGGCCCCGTTTGACTCTGATCAACTTTCTCGCCTGAGAGAAATCTCAATGAATATTTGAAGGGATCCTAATACCCTTTCGAACGGTCTGCCCCATGTGCGAATCGGCATTATGATTTAGGCAAACGGTCCATTTTATCCTAAAAACAGATCTAGAGGCCACCAGGTGCTCCCGGATCGCATTTAACTCCAATCAATCCTCCAGCTTGAGTGAAGCTCAATGTTTCTTTGAAGGGATATGAATACATTTCCAACGGTCTTCCTCGTACATGAATCAGCCTTATGAGACGAACGAACGGTCTATTTTACTTCGAAGGTTGACCGAGCATTTTTTACCGCATTTGACCTCGATCAACTCTCCGAACCGAACGAAGATGAATGAAATCTCAAGGTTATCTAAAATACCATTTCCAATGGTCCATATCATGCACGAACCAACCTTATGGTACATACGAACGATTCATTTTCCTCCACAAGCTTCCTATCTAGTGACCAATGGGCACTTCTGTGCCCCGTTTCACCTCACCCAACTCCCAGACTCGAGAGTGACTCATGGATTATTAAAGGGATCTGCATACCCTTATTAAAGGTTCACCTCGTGCCCGATTATGACTTACGAATTGTGTTTTATGACCCTTTTTAAAGAAACCTCCCATACTGCCAAATAGCACCCTTAGGACCCTACCTATAGACAATGGGCCTAAAGTTATATGCCGATAGGCACGCCCATGACCATGCTGATCGGCATCCCCTTAGCCATATAAATAAAGTCCATTACCTCACATTAAAAAGAACCCCTAAGCATATTCATATAACATTCTCTTGAATTCAAAGTTGTTACCTTCCTAAAAAATCACATTTCCCACACTCCATTCCATCACTTTCTTACTTCGTTTAGTAAATTTCCCCCATCTCTTCATACCACTTTCATCCCATTATAAGATCAGCATATCTACACTCCAGATCAACATCAAGCATTCATAAGGAGGTCCAATTCTCCACCCTTCTCCCTAACTCTCTTATTTTTGTATTATTTGCTTTATTTTTAGTTTCACATATTATTTCATTACATCACATATATTTATCTCAAACCTTTAATAGTAGTAGTCTCACATGCTCTATTTTCATATAAAAACCCAAAAATAAGACAAAGAGGGTATGTCCATAAATTCCAAATGAGGGATTCTCACTACATATTCTGACTCTTAAAGAAAGTTTCTCTCTGCACACATAAGAGAAATCCCCCATTTAGATTTATGGATTGAACCCCGCCCCATGTTATATTCGAAATGCATGGACTTTGATACCCCTTGGGCAATGTAGGCATTTTGGGTAATACCGAGATTCGAGAACTCCTATATGCATATTTATATGTTTCCTTGTTGTTATATATATATATTCTTACATGCTCGTGTTTCGTCCGATATACACATTCGCTCTTCCATAGTGACTTGTGATCCTATAAACAAACACTCACATTATATTTTGAATTATTATTTTCAGAAACATTCCTAAAGATTAATTCACTTCGTCCTTTTCCATGACGCGAGTTAAATGATTCCATTATTCATCTATATTATACACATAATCACACACTTCACGGAGTCTAATAGAATAAGATTAACATATTCCCACGAGAGACAGAAAGGGCGGGATGGGTACTTAAAACCTTCCCATTTTGTAACTTAGTCCCTGGACCTTCAAATTACTTGGTTTTGCAAGCATCACACTTGTCATTTATGTCGTTCTCTCGAGACAGTGAAATTTCTTTTGAACGCTTTGTGGAAAATAGGCTGGCGACTCTATCTCTACACATTACCCCATATTAATGATAGTCGAATGCTCCAAGAAAGGGCACAATCCTGCACACACGTCGAAGGGAACCTCTAAAAAGAAAAGAAGGGGGAATCCCCATGATGGACATAGTGGCAAATCTACTGGGGATGTTTGCATTTTAAGAGGACTAGACTCTATTTCTGCATCGGTGTTATTAGTTTCTGCATGTGTACGTATGCACCTACTTGTATGTTTCCTTTACTCCTCTATATAATTTTTATGTATATTTGTCTCATGATTGTATCTACCATTCTCCCTCTCCATGTACATATCACTTTTCACTAACTTATAGACTTTACACACTTGTATATACTCTCTTTGTTCACTTCACACACTTACACTTAGCTTCACTTCTACTCACATGTTCCACACACCACTTACACTATCCATGCTTAGGATTCAGTAGCACAAGCCCACACTTCTCACACTTGTATATATCCATGCTCACTTACACATATCACACACCACTTGTACTTGATCCATGTATAGGATCACTACCACACACACTCACTTGTATATATTCAAATGTCACATACTCACTCACATGTATATGTCCCCACACTTTCCTATCACCATGTTTTCATGCATCATGCTATATTTACTCACTACACCAAATACTGCGCATGGCCAAGGCCTAAATCCCTGACCATTGGTGGTGGGCCGCAAATTTGGTCCGTGACGAAATCTATTATAACCAACATCCGTGGTCACGGGACAAATCCCTGACCTCCACCATTGGTCATGGACTAGGATGGTCATGACCCATGTTCGCGACCCCCTATTTTTTGTCCAAAAAACATGATCACGACCTAAAGCGATGACCACATTTTATCTTAAAAATAAAACAATCATGACTGTGGGTTGTGACTATGTTATTTTTAAAATAAAATGTGGTCATGGCTTTGGGCTGTGACTACCTTATCATTAAAATAAAAGTTTGTCTCGGCTTTGGACCGTGACCACCATTTATTTCAAAAATAAAATAGTCACGACCTAAAGTCATGACTATTTAAAAAAAAAAGCATTTGTCCTCAAATCGAGTGTCTAATCTATCAGTTGCTGCAGTGCCCATTGGATTACATTGGCCCCTTGGGTGACTACGCGATCGGTTCCTACGGGTTACATTTATCCCGTAAAAGTCCTAACAGTTTGCAAATTTTGGTCGTACTCTCAAATCGGGGGTCCCGTGACTACGCGGTCAGTACCTACAGGTAATATTGGTCCTGTGCCAGGTGTCCGTGCCTGTCACGGGACCGTTTAGTGGCTATTTTAGCTTCTCATCCTCTGACAGCATGCGTTTAACCCTAAGTCTAATAGTTTCTAAAATTTTGGTCTTGTTATCAAACTGGGGGTCCCATGACTATGCGGTCGGTTCCTGCGGGTTACATTGGTCCTGTGCGAGGTGTTCATGCCTCTTAAGGGGTCGTCTAGTGGTTGTTTTACATTTTCGCCCTCGAACCACATATTTTAAGCCTAAGTCCAATAATTTGCAAATTTTCGTCGTGATCTCAAACTGGAGGTCCCGTGACTACGCGATCAATTTCTACGAGTTATATTGATCCCGTGGAAGGTGTTTGTGCGTCTCATGGGGCCGTTTAGTGGATATTTTATGTTCTCACCCTTTGACGACATGTTTTTAAGCCTAAGTATAACAGTTTACAAATTTTGGTCGTGCTCTCAAAATGGGGGTCCCGTGACTATGCGATCGGTTCTTACGAGTTAACTTGTTACCGTACGAGGTGTTCGTGCCTCTCATGGGGCCGTCTAGTGGCTATTTTACATTCTCACCCTATGACGGCATGTTTTTAAGCCTAAGTCTAACAATTTGAAAATTTTCATCGGGCTCTCAAATCGGGGGTCCCTTGACTACGCGATCGGTTCCTACGAGTTACATTGGTCCCGTGCGAGGTGTTTGTACCTCTCACGGGGCCATTTAGTGGTTGTTTTATGTTCTCACCCTTTGACAACATGTTTTTAAGCCTAAGTGTAAAAATTTGAAAATTTTGGTTATGCTCTCAAATCGGGGTTCCCGTGACTACGCGGTCAGTTCCTACTGGTTACATTAGTCCCGTGCGAGGTGTTTGTGCCTCTCACGGGGCCATCTAGTGGCCGTTTTGGCGACATGTTTTTAATCCCAAGTCTAAAAGTTTGTAAATTTTGGTCTTGCTCTCAAACCGGGGGGACCGTGACTACTCGGTCGGTTCCCCGTGAGTTACATTGGTCCCACGCAAGGTCTTCGTGCCTCTCACGGGGCCGTCTAGTGGCTGTTTTGGGTTCTCACCTTCTGATGACATGTTTTTAAGCCTAAGTCTACCAGTCTAAAAATTTTGGTCGTGCTCTCAAATTGGGGGTCCCCTTACTACGCGATCGGTTCCTACGGGTTACAATGGTCCCGTACGAGGTTTTTGTGCCTATCACGGGGTCGTTTAGTGGATACTTTATGTTCTCACGCTCTAACGACATATTTTTAAGCCTAAGTATAAATGTTTATAAATTTGGTCGTGCTCTCAAACTGAGGGTCTCATAACTATGCGGTAGGTTCCTCCGGGTTTCATTGGTCCCATGAGAGTTGTCCTTTTTTCTCACCATTTCACGACTTATTTTTAAGACTAAGTCTAATAGTTTGCAAATTTTGGCCGTGCGCTCAAATCGGGGGTCCCGTGACTACTGTAGAATCACTACGGTGGAAATATTGTGATTCTCAAATAAAATCCAATTTTAATTAATTACAAATTTTAGTTAAACCCTAAAAATGCATCTAGATGATTTATACAATAAAATAAAGCATGCAGGATAAAACAAAAAATTTCAAGAAAAATACCCCAAAGGGGAAAACCCTTTTATTTTTACTATAACTTGTAAAAATGGTTACAGATATTACAATGAAAATAAGAGAAACATACGAAATACCCTCAGGCGTCGGTTTCGATGTCTCGGCTGAAATCTCTCGCAGGAACTCCAGGTGGTCAGCAATGAAGAAGAGAAACGTCTTCTCCATAAGTTCGTCAGCTGGAACTTTCCCTTTCCTGGAGGGTAGCAATGAAGAAGAAAGACGACTTCTCCACAAGTATGAACAAAAGCAAAGCAGTTTTCCTGGGTTTCAAAAGATTCACAAAAGTATGAGAATGATGTGTGAATCAAAACATGAGTTTTTGGGACTAAAAAATATGAAGCCTTGAGCTAATAGAATTCTAAAAAACGCCTCTCTAAATCTTATAAAATAACTCCCCCAAAGTTGGCTTTTATAAGGGAACCAAAGATAGTTTTAAAATTCTAGAACTCTACTAGCGTACAGGTACCCCGAACCGGTTTGGGTGTACCGTGAACCGGTTCGACCCCCGAACCGGTTTGGCTTGCGGTTCGAGAAAGTTCGCTGGTGTGGGAAAAAAAATACAAAGCATTCTCCAAAGGTTTTTCTCCCTTTTCAATGGGCCATAACTTCTTCACCGAATCTCGGATTGATGTGCCGCTTCTTCCACTATCTTCGTTGTGGCGAGTTCTTAAACTTTCTAGTTGACTGGACCTCCGTCCAATGGTTATAAAATTACCAAAATGCCCTTGAACTTTCATATCTTGCCTTCTATCACTGTTTTGACTTCTCTTGCGTACCAATTGCATAAAGTCCCTAAAATCATGGAACGTGAAGTCGTTGAGGCAGATTTGGGACACTTAATGGAGATGTTGAATGATTGATTTTGGATAGAGGCCGTCATGTGTGATCGTGAGGTGACGTGCCAAATTTAGTGGCATACGACATACACAAATGTAACATGTTCGACATAAGAAAAATGTCCTTACAAATATCCCCCTATGTCTATGTCGGTACATACATAAAAATATCCGAATTATCAAATACTAAATTGCCTATACAAATCTACCCTCCCATGAACCCAAAGATGGAAAGGTACGAATGAATAAGTCTTCCTCATTTGATCTTCAAATCTTCAAAACTTTTCTCATCAAGGTGTGTAACATATGATCATCAATGAAGTACCTACACACATGAGATAAAGCAAATACCAAGTGACGTATCGAGTTTGAAATGAGAGAAACATATATACCAATTTATGATCAAAGCATAAGTCAAATCTCAAAAACTCTTTCAAAAATCAAACTCCCCCATAAAATGATAATTCTTTCTCCCCCTTTTTATTATGTCCCCAAATAGACAAACGAGAAGAATAAATCAAACAAGCAAAATCAGGGTGTCACAGTATTCAAAACAATGCATAAATCAGATGGCAAATGCTCTCTTGCAAAGAGATACTCAAAAAAATTCACAAACTATTTTTGAATTTTTCAAATTTTTCGCACAAAAATAAGATACAAAAAAAATATGACACAAAAATCACACCATGGATTTAAACTCAAACAATCAAGTCATGAAAATGGAATGAATGGGTGTGAACACATTCAATAGGTGTAAAAATTATGTGCACGATGCGTATATGAACTCCTAACGAATGAACATCAAAAGTATCCTTAGGTGTAAAAATTATTGAATTTATATGACATCGTCTTACGCAAATCAACAAATCAAAGTCAAAGTGATTTCCACACTAACAACGTACAAAACTATGTAGCGCTTTTTCAATACTTTCAAGGACGTGCAAACCCATTTTAATTCTCCATCTAAACTACCTCATATATATTTTCTTTTAGAGGAAATCTAAATTCTCAAACATTAGAGAATTGGGCAAAAACCTAATTGGCCCATATTTGGCATGAATTTCTTTTTATTGCCTTTAAATTTTTTCGGGCTCTTGTAAACCTCTTTGGACCTCGGATAATAAAATTCCTCAATTTTTTAGGTCCAATTTAAATGGAGGCTTAATCACAAAGGATAAAAAATAATCTTTCGTAGCCCTTCACCATTTTTAAACAAAACACACAAATCTCACCAAACAATTCAAAGGTGCACACCTTTTTTTATCAAGTTTTAATGCGCTTGGTTCGTTTTAAGGACATGATTGAAGTGACCCAACCAACATGTGATAAGACAAGAACAATAATCAAACAAATCGGTGCATGTGTGCAATAAAGTAAACATGAGTCAAACATGTAGGAAGTAACACTTAATTACATCTTAATGACTCCAAACATTATAAACCACATGGATGAATTAACCTATTGTCTCAAAACACTATCAAATAGTCACATGAAAAATGGAATGATGTTATGACTCGGTCATCGTAAGTGTTCATCCATAAATGGTGCAAACAAAATACAAAAATCTTTTTGGTTTTTGAAAAAAAATTTCAAAATAAAATCTTTTTGTATTTTCAAAATTTTTCAAATAGAAAAAAATATTAACTACAAAATGATACAACCAATAATAGACATATAATATTGATCCGAGCAACATCCTATGCTACTAAACAATAATCACACAAGAGAATCCACAATGAAAGCAGTTGTGATAAATGAGCAATGCAGTGTTATCAATTAAGCATGGATACCAAGAATAACTGCATATAAACTGGCCAGAAGCAACCCATCAGTACCAAGAACCTAAGCATATGAACAACGGGTACTAAAATCAGAAGGGAAGCAAAAATAGAATTTCCAGACAGGTCACTCAAACGACATATAGATCTCGCTCAAACGAGAAAACCAAAACTTCCCAGAATGCCCAGTAATTCATACAGTTTTGCCCAGTGCAAAAATTTCGTGAAAACAATACCTGTAAGGGGCAAACAGATCCAAAACAGTGCTAAAATAATAGCAAAACACACAAATGCAACAAATAAACCAATGTGCGCTACATCAAAGTGAGTCATAACACTAGAAATAATATAACATGATGTATAGCTAGTGTATGACAAACATCCAACACAATCAAAGATTTCACATGGGGTGAATCACGTGAAAGCAAATAAGAGTTGTGAACAAAAAGACCATAGGCCTCTAAATCTGATTTGCTAACCCAAATAGATTTGTAACGACACGTGGGGGTTTGGGGAATCGAATGTATTCTTTTATTAACATTCCTAGGACCATTTAACACTTTGTAACAAAATCGCCTAAGATGACCTTGCCTACCGCAATGTGTGCAAGTGTAAATCGTGGGGTGTGTATTACCTAAAGGTGGCTAACTCCTCAAATTTCTCGGTTTCTCTCTTCGAATTTGCCTACGTGGAACTCTCCTAATGATCCTAGGAGGTTCTCTCACGATGTTCCTAGGGGTCTCTTTCCTAAAAAACTTAGGTGCCTCTTTCTTAACAATCCTAAGAGGCTCTCTCACATGTGTGGGAATGGGTGCAACATATTTTTCAAGACCAATCCCATACCTATCCATTTTGATCTCGATGGTGCCTAAAATCTTATCAAGTTTTTCAGACCTAGACTCCAAATCAAATTTCACCTTACTTGAATATTTAAATTTCACCTCAAGTTCACCTATCCTAGATTCAAGTACACGTATAGAATCCTCAAACTCTAAAAGCTCCTTTTTCATAGTCTACATCAACCCTCTAAGACTATATCTCTCACCCTCGACGTACTCAAGCTTCTCTTTCAAAATTTTCTCATGTTACCTAAGTTCTTCAACTAAAGAATCATTATTTTTTAAGGCACACTTTATCAATTGAACTTTCAATTTCAAAGTTTCTTTCTTCGTTTTCAAAGATTCAGCATAAAGTTTATTGAAAGCAGTTTGCAAGTCACGCTCATCTACACTTTCATCCTCACTCCCATCACCCTCACTATCATCACTAATCACATGGGTGGGGACCTCTCGCCTAAAATCATAAAAAACTTCTTCTTCCAAATCACTATTACTAAGGGTAGAAACATGAGAAATCGGTTTATTCAATGTTTTCTTTAAACTTGTGGTACACTCATCTAACGTGTGACCAACACCCTCACAACAAGGACACCTCTGAGACTTGTTTTCAACAGAAGATTTCAAATAAGAGTTCGTCTGAATTTTCCAATTAATTTTTTCAAAAATTTGACACTGAAGATCATCAAAACCACCAAAAGCCATTTTTGTGAAAAATAAGGATCAAGACACAATAACTTAGTGGAACAGGCTCTAATACCAATTTGTAAACGCGAGTAGACAAATTGTATCAGAAAGTAAATCCTTAAAAAATCAGGATCACGCGATAAATTAGCGTAACCCGCTCTGATACCAATTTGTAGAATTGCTACAACGGAAATATTGCGACTTCTAAAATAATATCCAATTTTAATTAATCCTAAATTTTAGTTAAACCTTAAAACATGCATCTAGATGATTTATCCAATAAAATAAAGCATGCAGGATAAAATAAACAATTTTAGAAAAGATCCCCCAAGAGGGAAAAACCTTTTATTGTCACTATAATTTGTAAAAACTGTTACACAGATTACAATGAAAATAAGAGCGACATACGAAATACCCGCAGGCGTCGATTTCGTTGTCTCGACTGATATCTCCCATAGGAACTCCAGGTGGTCAGCAAGGAAGAAGAGAAACGTCTTCCCCACAAGTTCGTCGGCTAGAACTTTCCCTTTCCAGGAGGGCCGCAATGAAGAAGAAAGATAGCTTCTCAACAAGTATGAACAAAAGCAAAGAAGTGTTCTTGGGTTTCAAAAGATTCACAAAAGTATGAGAATGATGTGTGAATCAAAACATGAGTTTTGGGACTTAAAATTTTGAAAACTTGAGCTAATAGAACTCTCAAAAACGCCTCTCTAAGTCGTATCAAATAACTCCTCCAAAGTTGGCATTTATAAGGAAACCAAAGAGAGTTTTAAAATTATGGAACTCTACCAGCGTACAGGTACCCCGAACTGATTTGGGTGTACCGCGAACAGGTTCGCCCCCGAATCGGTTTGGCCCGCGGTTCAATAAAATTCGATGGCCTCGGGAAAAAAATACACAGCATTCTCCAACGGTTTTTCTCCATTTTCAAACGGCCATAACGTCTTCACCGTAGCTCGGATTGAGGTGACGTTTCTTCCAGTATCTTCGTTGCGGAGAGCTATTTAACTTTCCAGTTGACTGGACCTCTGGATGGTGGCTTTAAATTTACCAAAATTCCCTTGAACTTTCATATCTTGCCTTCTATCACTATTTTGACTTCTCTTGCGTACCAATTGCATAAAGTCCCTAAAATTATGGAACGTGAAGTCGTTGAGGGAGATGTGGGACACTTTATGGAGATGTTGAATGCTTGATTTTGGATAGAGGCCGTCACGCGTGATCGTGAGGTGACGTGTCAAATGTAGCGGCGTACGATATACACAAATGTAACATGTTGGAAAAGAGAAAAATGTCCTTACAATTACACGATCAGCTTCTACGGGTTACATTGGTCCCACGCAAGGTGTTCAAGCCTCTCATGGGGACTCTTGGTGACTGTTTTACGTTCTCAACCTCTGACGGCATGTTTTTAAACCTAAGTCTAATAGTTTGCAAATTTGGGTCCTGCTCTCAAATCGGGGGTCCCGTGACTACGAGGTCGGTTCCTATGGGTTACATTGGTCCCATGAAAGGTGTTACTGCCTCTCACGGAGATGTCTAGTGGTTATTTTATGTTCTCACCCTCTGACAGCATATTTTTAAGTCTAAGTCTAATAGTTTGCAAATTTTGGTCATGCTCTCATACTGGGGATTTCGTGACCACGCGGTTAGTTCCAAAGGGTTACATTGATCCCGTACAAGGTGTTCATGCCTATCACGGGGCTATCTAGTGGTTGTTTTATGTTCTCACCTTCTGACGACCGAAGTCTAACATTTTGAATTTTTTTTATCTTGGTCTCAAACCAGGATTCCTGTGACTACGCGGTCAGTTCCTGCAGGTTACATTGGTCCTGTGCGAGGTGTTCGTGCCTCTCACGGGGTCGTCTAGTGTATGTTTTATGTTCTCACCCTCCGATGATATGTTTTAAGACTAAGTCTAATAGTTCGCAGATTTTGGTCGTGCTTTCAAACCGTGGATTCCATGGCTACGCGATCGATTCCTGCGAGTTATATTGGTCCCGTGCGAGGTGTTCCTGTCCCTCACGTGGCGGTTTAGTGGTTGTTTTATGTTCTCACCCTCTGACAGTATGTTTTTAGCCTAAGTTTGATTCGAGTTGGATAGAGTATTCAAAATGCGACTCCTCTCATTATGGGGAGTGTGGCCCTCATCAAGAACCACTAATCCAGGACACTCCAATAGTATTTTTCCCAATTCTTGATGTTTCTCATTTACAACATACCTTTTCCATTTCTTTGAGTGTTCTTTCTCCGTGATTTTCTCTCCGACGAGTTTCTCATATATATTATAGCTTACTCCCAGGACACTTTGGTCTTTCTATCATGAATACACCTTCATGACGAGTACAACTTCCTTACCCGCACACCTTTTCTCTTGTATAAGCTTAAGATCTATATTTTCATGTCTAGATTTCTCAGGATTGTTGAGGTTATGAATCGGGTATTTCCAGATTTCCATTTTTTGACAATGTAAACTTAAATTCCCATTTCATAACCTCAACAATCCTGACAATTCTAGAAATAAAAATATAGATCTTAAACTTATCAAGAGAATATGTGTGTGAGTAAAGAGGTTATCTGTGTGACGAAGGTGTATTCGTGACCAAAAGACCAAAGAGTCCTGGTAGTAAGCTATAATTTTTATGAGAAGCTTGTCGGAGAGAAAATCACGACGAAAGAACACTCAAAGAAAGGAAAAAGGAGTGTTATAAATGGGAAACATCAAGAATGGGGGAAAATACTATTAGAGTGTCTTGGATTGGTGGTTCTTGATAAAGGACACACTCCCAGTAATGAGAGGAGTTTTATTTGGAATACTCTTTCAAACAACAATCAAACTCCTCTCATTACGGGGAGTGTGTCTTTAATCAAGAACCACCAATCCAGGACACTCCGATAATATTTTCCCACATTCTTGATGTTTCTCATTTACAACAATCCTTTTCCCTTTCTTTGAGTGTTCCTTCACCATGATTTTGTCTCCGATAAAATTCTCATATAAATTATAGCATACTCCCTGGACAATTTGGTCTTTTTTCCATGAATACAACTTTATCACGCGTACAATTTTTTACTCGCACAACTTTTCTCTTGAAGAAGCTTAAGATCTATATTTTCATTTCTAAATTTCTAAGGATCATTGAGGTTATGAATCATGTACTTTTAGATTTCCATTTGTTGACAAAAAATGGAAACTTAAATTCCCATTTCATAACCTCAACAATCCTGACAAATTTGGAAATGAAAATATAGATCTTAACCTTCTCCAAGAGAATATATGTGCGAGTAAAGAAGTTGTACGTGTGACAAAGGTGTATTCATGGAAGAAAGACCAAAATGTACTGGGAGTAAGATATAATTTTTATGAGAAGCTTGTCGGAGAGAAAATCACGGCGGAGGAACACTGGAAGAAAGGGAAAAGGAGTGTTGTAAATGAGAAACATCAAGAATGGGGGAAAATACTATTGGAGTGTCCTAGATTTGTGGTTCTTGGATGATGCCACCTTCCCTTTAATGAGAGGATTAGTATTTGGAATACTCTATCAAACTCCTCTCATTACAGAGAGTGTGGCCTTCATCAATAACCATCAATCTAGGACATTCCAGTAGTATTTTTCCCCATTCTTGATGTTTCTCATTTACAACACTCATTTTTCATTTCTTTGAGTGTTCTTTCGCCGTGATTTTCTCTCTGAAAAGTTTCTCATATAAATTATTGCTTACTCCCAGGACACTTTGGTCTTTCTACCATGAATAAACCTTCATCACGCGTACAAATTCTTTACTTGCACACCTTTTCTTTTAGAAAAGCTTAAAATCTATATTTTCATTTCTAGATTTCTCAGGATTGTTGAGGTTATGAATCACGTATTTCCAGATTTCCATTTTTTGAGAAAAAAGGGAAACTTAAATTCCCATTTCATAACCTAAAGAATCCTGACAAATCTGGAAATAAAGATATAGATCTTAAGTTTCTCCAAGAGAATAGGTGTGCCAGTAAAGAAGTCGTGCACTTGATGAAAACTGTATTCGTGGAAGAAAGACCAAGTGTCTTGGCAGTAAGCTATAATTTGTATGAGAAGCTTGCCAGAGAGAAAATAATGGCGAAGGAACACTCAAAGAAAGGGAAAAGGAGTGTTGTAAACGAGAAACATCAAGAATGGGGGAAAAACTATTGGAGTGTCGTCGATTGGTGGTTCTTGATGGAGGCCACACTCCCCTTAATGAGAGGAGTGGTATTTGGAATACTATATCAAACTTCAATTAAATTCCTCTCATTACATGGAGTGTGGCCCTCATCAAGAACCACCAATCTAGGACATTCCAATAGTATTTTCTCCCATTCTTGATGTTTTTGATTTACAACACTCCTTTTTCATTTCTTTGAGTGATCTTTCTCCGTGATTTTCTCTCTGACAAGTTTTTCATATAAATTATGTCTTACTCTCATGAACTTTGGTCTTTCTGCTATGAATACACCTTCAGCACGTGTACAACTTCTATAATTGCACACTTTTCTCTTGGAGAATCTTAAGATCTATATTTTCATTTCTAGATTTCTCAAGATTGTTGAGGTTATGAATCAGGTATTTCCAGATTTCCATTTTTTGACAAAAAATGGAAACTTAAATTCCCATTTCATTACCTCAAGAATCCTGACAAATCTGTAAATGAAATTATAGATCTTAAGCTTCTCCAAGAGAATAGGTGTGTGAGTAAAGAAGACGTATGCATGACGAAGTTGTATTCATGGCAGAAAGACCAAAGTGTCCTAGTTGTAAGCTATAATTTGTATGAGAAGCTTGTCGAAGATAAGATCATGGCGAATGAACACTCAAAGAAGGGGAAAAGCAGAGTTGTTAATGAAAAACATCAAGAATGGGGGAAAAAACTATTATAGTGTCGTCGATTGGTGGTTCTTAATGGAGGCTACACTCCCCTTAATGAGAGGAGTTTATTTTGAGAACTCTATCAAACTCCAATCAACTACTCTCATTACAGGGAGTGTGGCCTTCATCAAGAACCACCAATCCAGGACATTCCAATAGCATTTTCCCCCGTTCTTGATGTTTTTGATTTACAACACTCCTTTTTCATTTCTTTGAGTGTTTTTTCTCCGTGATTGTCTCTCTGATAAGTTTCTCATATAAATTATTTCTTACTCCTAGGACACTTTGGTCTTTATGCTATGAATACACCTTTATCTCGCGTACAACTTTTTTACTCGCACACTTTTTCTCCTGGAGAAGCTTAAGATCTATATTTTCATTTCTAGATTTCTCAGGACTGTTGAGGTTATGAATCAGGTATTTCCAGATTTCCATTTTTTGATAAAAAAAATGGAAACTTAAATTCCCATTTCATTACCTCAAGAATCCTGACAAATATGGAAATGAAAATATAAATCTTAAGCTTCTCCAAGAGAATAGGTGTGCGAGTAAAGAAGTCATACGCGTGACGAAGTTGTATTTGTGGCAGAAAGACCAAAGTGTCCTCGTAGTAAGCTATAATTTGTATGAGAAGCTTGCCGGAGAGAAAATCACGGCGAAGGAACACTCAAAGAAAGGGAAAGGGGGTGTTATAAATGATAAACATCAAGAACGAGGGAAAATACTATTGGAGTGTCCTGGATTGGTGGTTCTTGATGAAGGCCACACTCCCTGTAATGAAAGGAGTTGTATTTGGAATACTCTATCAAACTCCAAATGAGAAAATGCATCATATTAAGCCTAAGTCCAGATATTTTGAAATTAACATCGTGTTCTCAAATCAGGGGTCCCATGATTATCCAACAGTAAAAAACCAATAATAAGGCAATAACCAGTCATAATCCTGTACTCCTTATAACATAATATCTAACAATAAGCCAACAACCAATAATTATCCAACAGCTAAACCAAACAAAACCAATAATTATGCTGTACTCCTTCTATCATCTAAAAGATTTAAAAGATAATGCATATCAATTATATAATTTAACTTCATTTTATGAAGACTGCATCAATGAAACTGATCAACAAATGTATATGCATAGGAACACATGGAAATTGAGCTAGGTCAATTTGATCCAATCACAAACTAAAATGACTATATTCTCAAATCGATCTTCTAATGAAATTAACTAAACATTTGACTAAACATACCATATTATCAAAATTTAACTCACATAAATCATATTAAATGTTCGTAAAAGTTAACTCACCAATTGTTGATGAGAATTCTCCTTGGGGTGGTGTCATCTCGTCGGTTGGAGCACTATGTCCATTACCTCTCGACATTATCTACAAAAATAGTAAAAGTTCAATGTGTATATATAATAGATGCACAATTTTGAAGTTCAAAATGAAATTATAACTAGAAAACTAAATTTTATGACCATATATTATAATCTACCTTTTCATGGTAAGACTTTAATAAAAGTTCAATGTGTCTGATCTCCATCCAGTCGGGATTTGTTTTTGAAAACTTATGGATTTTTTCATGTGGACAATTAAGAGGAAGCGTATCTATAATGGATGCATTGATGTCAATGACATGAACTCGAAATCTCATCCTCTTCATCTTATTGGCAAGATTGAGTTTGACGTGTATATGTCACGAGATATCATATTTTTTGTCAATGCTCTTTGTAAGTAATTATATCCATAATGGGTGAATATTATTTTCTTCTTTCTCTAACGGCGTAAGCAAGGTCAGTTCTCTATCTGGATTATGTAAGAAAAATATATGTTGTACAACTTCATCCTAACATTCTGGTAGGGAAAACAGAATACGATTGTTCAAGCACTCTTGCTAGAGATGAACTCCACGGTTTACAAGGTAGTTTAATTATTCGATCTTCCTATTCCCATACCAATAATTCGAAGTACCTTCTGAATGAGGCTTATTAATGAAAGAGGTACGACTGTTGTCCAATTGTAACCTTTCTGACTCTTGTTGCCATTTATTATCACCGTGACTCATTTTTCCTGAGAAAAATGAACGAGGGTGTGAATATGATTCCTATAAATAATGGATCTAATGACTCATTAACTAGTTAGGTTAGTTTTATTTAGGTTTTCAATAATCACTACCCTTCTATTCACCGAGTGCAATTTTAATTTAGGGCAATTTACAATTAGGTCCCTTGTTGACAATTTTTAAAGATTTAATGACAATTTACTATTAACAAACCTAAGTGTTTAAAATTTGTCAAAATTCCTTTAGTGTCTAAAACTTATTTTCAAGGGACCTAAGAGTACTTTGTTATTTAATTTATTAGTTATTATGTATGAGGGCATGCATCCCGTGCATGTTGGATCTCATCGATGTGAAATCCAAATAACAACTCGTCGTATAAGAACCCAAATTGAACTGTATCAAACCATACACATAAAATTCTAATAAACCAAATAACATATACCATACACAATACACACAAACACAGAAATACACACATGCACGTAATATATACAATGTGTGTGTATACCTACTTTTGTATTTATTTTAATTTTTACCCAAATAATTATATATACCTACTTTTCCATTTTTTTTTAAATTGTCTCTAAAATAGATAGACACTGTAAGAGGGTAGTTTAGATAAGATGGAGGTGTAACCCCTTTTTGAGTATGGTGATGACAAGGTTAGTTAGAAAACACCAGTGATTTAGCCACAAGATACAAAGAGCAGTTTGGAATGTATGGAACCCATCTTATACTCACAAATCTCTCGTGTATAACTCACAATATAATGAAGAACTTCAGAAATAACTTAGCTAGAGGGAGAGAGAAGTAAGCAACCTAGATACACCTTGGTAGGTAGGCAAACATACTAAAACTCTCCAGGATCTCTGTTATGTATTAAAAGCTTCGTAATAAATGACAAATGGTGGGTGGCAGAACTTAATAATTCTCTCTAGTAAATAAATTTCTCTAGTAATAACTTTTGAACTCTGAAAAGATCATCCTCTCCTCAAAGGTGGTTGAGGTCCTTAAATAGCCCCCACACCACCCCCGAGGCAACTCAGTCATTAAAGACTATGAAAGACATCCCTCATACTTTATGTCACAACATTAAATGCCTGATGCACTAGTTGTCTCCTACGTCATAGACATTAAATGCCAAGACATGCCTTTTGCCTAACCACTGTGTGTCAGGGGGTTATTGTCGCAGAGGTGGCTCACCAACTATCTGACAGCCCCAAATACCACGGTGGTTTACTCAAGTGCATGTCTGACATTGTTTAGAAGTCTAGTGACATCACCCATAGTAGATGTGACATTTAAGTAGAGGGTTGTTTGGTCCATAACTCAATGCCCGATGGAACTCCAAGCTGCTCCGCTTGAGGTTCCACGGTCAGGGTCCTTCGGTGTTTTACCAGGTGTATCTAAGATGGTCAGGACAAGCCCCAACGGTGCCCCACTTCTCAATCCTCCAAACCAAGTCCCTCTAATGTTCCCACGGTGAGGTTGTTCGATAGAGCATGAAAGCTCTCCCAGGCCCTGCCAAGCCTGGTCTCTCGCGAGTACCGTTCGACCTCACACCCATTCATTATTCTCGTTACAACATTACAGTCATGACATCTCGTAGTCAATATAAACAAAGCTATAATATGGCAAAGTAACAATAAGCTAAAGTACGAGTTGCCACGCCAAGCTACCTCCCCAAGCTGCCACGCTTGAGTTGCCTCACCAAGATGCCACACTTGAGTTGCCACGCTGAGCTGCCTTACCAAGATGCCGCGCTTGAGTTGCCACACTGATCTGCCTCCCCAAGATGCCACACTTGAGTTGCCACGCTGAGCTGCCTCACCAAGATGCCACGCTTGAGTTGCCACGCTGATCTGCCTCCCCAAGCTGCCACGCTTGAGTTGCCTCTCCAAGCTGCCATGCTTGAGTTGCCACGCTGAGCTGCCTCACCAAGATGCCACACTTGAGTTGCCATGCTGATCTGCCTCCCCAAGCTGCCATGCTTGAGTTGCCTCCCCAAGATGCCACGCTTGAGTTGCCATGTTGAGCTGCCTCACCAAGATGCCACGCTTGAGTTGCCTCCCCAAGCTGCCACGCTTAAGTTGCCACGCTGAGCTGCCTCACCAAGATGCCACGCTTGAGTTGCCACGCTGATCTGCCTCCCCAAGCTGCCACGCTTGAGTTGCCTCCCCAAGATGCCACGCTTGAGTTGCCACGCTGATCTTATCCTCAGAACACTGTTGCTAATTGGTGGATTATCCCTAATCCCAGGATTACCTTCAGGCCCCCTCTACATTTGCCCCTTCGTGGAGGGATTTGTTGTGGGAACAAGAAGTGCCTCCACGAAAACTTCTTAATCCGATGAACCTTCTCTGTCTGGCCTGCTGCTTTTTTCCTAATGCTGAGCCTCAACCGTTCCACCTTGAATATCTGAAATTCTCACGAAGAACCTGCTAATATTATCCCCGTAATGTTCGAAAAAGAGAAAAATTCTCCCCGATGTAACTGAGTCATAACTAAACAACGTTTGAGCTTTTGCCGAGGGGACATCGTGGATTTTTTGAACCGTTGGGACACCTTCTTTGTTGGGGGGTTTATTGGATATGTCAGAGATAATCTTGGCGCCCAAAACTCAATATTGCTTAGGAAGGTAACGGTGGTTGTTCCCTAGGTGTCACTTCATTAATTGATGGCAGTTCCCCAGGTGTCACTTCATTAAATGACGTAGCGTTGTCTTTTCCATGTTAGAACACTTCCCGAAGTGCAACGTGTACATTTGAAATGATTGCAGGCGGCCACACACGTGCAATGGTGGGAAACTTAAACGACGAACTTTAAAAAATAAACGGCCAAATCTCCCAAACACTTAAAACCTTTCTTTTTCTTACTTTGCCACTACCTTCTTCAAATTTCCTTCGCTTTTAGAGAGAGAGAGAGAGAGAGCTTCCATTGTTCAGCGTCTGAAACCTCTATTGCTGTTCAAGCTTGTGCCGTCCTGTTCTTGCTCTCATCTTCTACGCCACCTCCTGTGGTTACTCTCCGCCATTGTCGTGCTCAGGCTCCTCTTACTCAAGGTTGTTTTTTATTTGCTCTAACACTTTGTCATGGCGTCTCAAAGTTACCCCACCATCTCTTCAACCAGTGCGCCGCCTGCTACTGCTGTTGCCACCACTACTGGTGCTTCTGCTTTGGACGTTGTCCATCGTGAACAGTTAAGGTTTTATCGTCGCTCTACCATTTTTGGCGAAGATGATAGCTTTGCTGCTGCTTGCAAGACTGTCAACTTTGAATGCAAGTTTGAGACCTTAGTGCTGGGTGATGAGGACGAAGAACCCTCGAAGTGGGGCTTTCTTCCTCCAGAGGGGACTCTCCGATTTCGTCTGGAGCGAGGGGACTTCCAATGGTCCCAAATTGACTTCGAAGCACCAGGGGGTTCTCCTGCCCATTTTGCTTCTTGGAACTCTCACATGGTGAGTTCCCATGGTGATATTTTGAGTAAGATTGGCCTTCAACGGGCCAAACGGTTTGGTGAGTTTACTCTCTCCAAAAATAATGCTGCTCTCCCCATTCTTGTTTCTCGTTGGAACGTGATGACTCACACATTCATTGCTGCGTGGGGCGAGTTTACGATAACCCTAGAAGATGTCTGCGAGCTTCTGGGGCTCGAAGCAAAAGGTCATGAGCCTTATACCGATGAGCCTCTCGATGCCCAAGAGACTGCTAACCGTTTGGCGTTGGACCGAATATGCCGAAGTTGCATCGGTTCTTCAAACAAAGCTACCTTCACTCCGATGATTAACTATTTCTTCAAGGGTTCTAGTGAAGGTATTTCTTCAACTTCAACGGATGCCCTTGGCCAAGGTACTTCGTTAGAGCTCCCTGCTTACATCCTTGTGATTCTTTCCCATTTTCTTTTGACGGGAAAACCAAACGATCAGCCCCGAAGGGACCTTATCAACATATCCCTTCGTTTGGCCCGGGGCATCAAGCTTCCTTTGGCTGAAATTTCCCTAGGGTCCCTCTACACCTGGCTTGACAGAACATTGTTCGACATGGAACGATCACTTGACCGTTATAACCTTGCCAATTTTGCTAACTGCGTCCTTCTAACCAGCTTTCTTTACGTGGGCTTTCCTATTGTACCGGCCAAGGCCAACCGTCCTGCTTCTGGGGAAACCATTCTGCCCCCACGCTCTTATATTTATCACAAGAGGCAGAGCCGAAAAGAGCTGATCGCCTCAATTGATCATTTTGAGGACTTTGTTATGAGGCCTTACGGAGAGGACGCCTTTGTTCATACTTGTGATTTCTTCCAGCACGAACCCAGGGTGGTTCAGGTGGGGGTAGACATTGAAGATCCTCAGTTAGCCGTGGTGCTTCTCATTTCTTCGGGGTATCTGCCGTCCTACGCTGAGTGGGGATATTCCAGCGAATATTATAACCCCAATCGGTGCAGTCGTCAATTTGGGTTTGATCAAGGGGCTCCTCGCCCAGTTTTCCAAACTTCAAACCCAAAGGTTAGCTTCAGCGAGGCATGTTCCTTATTTTCCTCCACTGCTGCGTGGGGGATAAGTGAATCAATGGCTGGGCGAGTCACCATTCCCTCCAACAAGAGGCAATGGAATGTGACCAGTCTATTTTCCACGAAGTTCTGGCCGAAACAACTGGCTAACATTGCTGAATTCATAGATGGCGAGCCTGTGTACCCTCCAGTTCTTTCATTTTCTGCGTTGGAGCTGGGACTTAAAGGCAACTCCGTTCTGGGTATTGAGTTCCCTCTAAGAAAAACCCCTAAGAGGCCTTCCGAAGAGCTTCCTCCGTTATGCCCCATGACTCCTACTGCCATACCCAAAGCGAAAAGTGTTGGGGTATCCAGGAAGACTGCTCCTTCGACTGGAGCCACTGTTGATGAAGGGTCTTTGCAGCCATCGACCAAGAAGGCCAAGAGTGGGGTGGCCTCCACGAAAAAATCAAAGTCCAAATCCCAGACTTCTGTGGCAGCCCTTCCCATAGCCTCCGTTCCTCCTCCCATGTCTCCTGAAAGGGCCGAGAGGTTAAGGAGGGAGGCGCAGGCTGAGGTAGATCGGGTGAATGCAGAGTTTCAACGGCGCGCTGTCGTCATTCCTCCTTCGGTTGCCTTCCCCACGATCGTCGTCGATCCCACTGAGCCAGCTGTAAGGAGGAGGAAAAGTTCGAAGGTTCCTCAAGCCACTGGAAGTGATGTGACAAGGCCAAGGAGGAAGACTTTAGGCACCAAGTCCCAGCGGAAGCAAGCTCCCACGGTGCAAGCTTCTCATTCTTCTTCCCAATCTGAGGTATGTACACTTATCTTATTCTATTTTCCTCTTTGGTTAGAGCAAGCCGGATTTGCTTATATATATTGTTCTTAACTACTTTGGTGCAGGGACTTAAAGAAACGGGGCCTCGTTCTCCTAGCCCCCCAAGTCCCCCCATTAGCCGTTTCGTGGGCGGTCGCTGTGGGGCCATCTCATCCGATACTACCCCACCCCGTTCGCCAATGACCGGGCTTACTTACGCCCGTCGTTCAATCTTACGACGGGAGAGGGAGGCAGTTGTGGAGGGTGAGGTTATAGAGCCCATGGATGTCTCTTCGCCACCAGAGACAACACAACCTGAGATGACTACTCCAGTCCCCTCTGGCTCACTGGCTTCCTCTGAGGTTGTTCTCCCCATTGTTCTGGTTGCTGTAGGTGACCCTGAGGTAATTATTTCATATTTAATTTGTCTGATCTGGCATTCCTTCTCTTTCACCCCGTTCTGTGTGCTGAATTTAGGATGTTGGTTGCCCTAGGTCGAATTATCCTCGCTGCTAGCAAACATTCTTCGTCCAACGGTGCTGGCGAGACCTCTGACCACAGTGCCCCTTTTCAACGTTCTGACTGAGGTAAGTTATTCTTGGATACATTTCGCCCTTTTTCTGTATTTGTTCCTCTTTACTAACATTGGCTTTTATATTGCAGCTTTCTCCTGATCTTTCACCACCCTCATCTATTCCCAATGAACCCCTTGCTCTTGCCTTGGTACCTTATGTGGGCGAGGGAACTATGCCGATGGTTGAGGTTTCTGCGGCCAGAGACCCCGTTGAGGCTGATGAGGTAACAAGTCCCCTCCCAACGGTTCCTGCCACTTTAACCTCCGTGATGACTCCCATTCCTGCCCCTGTTGTGATTCAAGTACTTTCTTAATTCTCTGCATAAACTCCTTCTTATAACGGTGACTTAACAACGAAAACGTTTGTTAAGATTTTTTTTATATAATCTCCACCTTATAACGGTGACTTAACAATGAAAACACTTGTTAAGATTTTTATATAATCTCCACCTTATAACGGTGACTTAACAATGAAAACACTTGTTAAGATTTTTTATATAATCTCCACCTTATAACGGTGACTTAACAACGAAAACGCTTGTTAAGATTTTTATATAATCTCCACCTTATAACGGTGACTTAACAACGAAAACGCTTGTTAAGATTTTTATATAATCTCCACCTTATAACGGGGACTTAACAATGAAAACACTTGTTAAGATTTTTATATAATCTCCACCTTATAACGGTGACTTAACAATGAAAACACTTGTTAAGATTTTTATATAATCCCCACCTTATAATGGTGACTTAACAATGAAAACACTTGTTAAGATTTTTATATAATCTCCACCTTATAACGGTGACTTAACAACGAAAACACTTGTTAAGATTTTTATATAATCTCCACCTTATAACGGTGACTTAACAACGAAAACACTATAATCTCACTGTTTCTTATATCTCTTCTCAGGTTGCTCGGGAGGATTCCTCACCGGCTCTTTCACTTATGGGCACACCACATCAGGAACCTGCTGTTTTAGAAGAATCTGACCGTGCTGACTAAGGTTCCACGACTGGTGTTGAGGCAGAAAGTGAATCTGGGTGCGAATTGCCTCTCCCTGACTTAACTCCTCCTGCCTTTTGCCTAATGGTGCTTCACAATTCCCCCCAAATGCCTGTGAGCCATCGCTTGGTGATTGAGCAGTTGGTGAACCATCACCCCGAGACCTTCACCGTGGACTGCATACGGTCCAATATTCCCGTGATGAGTCATCGACTGCAAGGCATGGCGATCGTTGTTACTGAGATTGCCAATACTCCCACTTCCAGTGTTACCCGAGCCCTCATTAATCAGTTTCTGGGTTTTCTGAAGGAATTGGGCCGTGACGGTTTCCGTTTCGACTGGCTTATAGCGCATTTGAAAACTTTGAAGAGTCAGCAGTTGATTGGCCAGAGGGAACTATTGAGGAAGCACCAGGAGGACCAACGGGCTGAGGAAGTTAAGTTAGCTGAGCTGGCAACTCTTTTGGAATCAGCGGATGAAGAAATAAAGAACTCCGAAGAGGCTCTGCGATTGGCCAAGCTAAAACGGGAGAGACTTCTTATTGAACACGCACAGGTGCAAACCAGGCTAGAGGTTGCTGTCAACGCTCAAAGCTCCTTCGCGTCAGCTTCTTCGGGCCTTCCTGGGAATTTTTTCTCTTCCCTGGACCTATGGTTCCTCTTAGGGTAGCAAACTCTTGTATATATTTTCCTTCTTCGTCCATTTATGTAATTCTTGGGCAATAGTTCCCATTTTTTTGTAATGCTCTCTTGTTTATTGAATGAAAGAATGTATATTTTCCAGTTTTATCTTTGAGTTATGACTGCTTTCATATCAATGTCTATACTTCACGTCATCAATAAAGCTTGTATATTCATAATCAAAGACTAGATACATCGATGGTACAAACTTAATTGTTTACACATGATAGACTTTCAACCATTTATTATTAATTTTGAATGGCTTATCTTCCTCCAACTTAGAAATTAAGCAATAACCTGAATCATGAGCTTCTTCACGACGAAAGATCCCTCCCAATTGGCTGCGAATTTTGGCAGAGGAAGTCCCCTAATGTGTTTCACCGCTGCTTTCAAAATAAGATCTC
Source organism: Sambucus nigra (assembly GCA_949130495.1). NCBI lineage: Eukaryota > Viridiplantae > Streptophyta > Magnoliopsida > Dipsacales > Adoxaceae > Sambucus > Sambucus nigra. Next base: position 126,431,291 of record OX422212.1, on the reverse strand, counting down.
CCTCTACAAACCTCCTTGGTCTTACCAGGTTGTCATATGCCCTAGAGAGCTGCCTTGAATACATTTGAAAATGTTGCATTGCGTTGTCTCTGTGTTCATCCAATGCCTCCAACTGCACATGCCTGTTCTGAGGGAGCATGCTACTTCGCAAGGCGTATCGAGCAGAGGGAACCTCCAACTCCACTGGAAGGATTGCCTCAGCCCCGTAGACAAGGGAGAACGGAGTGTACCCTGTGGGCTTCCTCTTCGTCGTTCGATAGGCCCACAATGCTGCTGGTATCTTGTCATCCCACGATCCTGGAAAGTCCTCCATTGTTTTAGCCAGGATATTAACCAGAGTTTTGTTAGTTGCCTCGGCATGACCGTTCCCCTTCGGGTATGCCACTATTGAAGTGTGATGAACGATGGAGTACTTGTCTGTAAGCATCGTTACTTCTGAGTTGACAAAGGGAGTCCCATTATCTGAGAGAATAACCTTTGGGATCCCAAAACGGCAAATGATATACTCTCTGATGAAGTTACTCACTACCCCAGCCGTTGCCCTCCTGAGTGGTATTACTTCAGCCCATTTTGTAAAGCACTCTGTTGCTACCAGTATCCATATCTTGCCCCTCGACGAAGGGTGTATCGCCCCCACGAGGTCGAACGCCCAAGTGTGGAAAGGATAAGGCGTTGCCAGAGAATGTAAGTCCACCGATGGGGCATGGATCATATTTCCATGAAGTTGGCAAGCTTTGCATTTTCGAAAAAATTCGGCAGAGTCTTTCTCCATCGTTGGCCAATAATATCCCAACGTCATCAGCTGATCATATAACTTGGCCCCTCCTATGTGAGCTGGGTTATGGGCTTGTTTGAGGACCTTAGTTGCCTCTTCTTTCGTGATGCAACACAATGGCTTGTTGAAGTACCCCCTTCGATAAAGCTGCCCCTCTTGGATATAGAACCTTGGGGCCCTTCGCTTTAGTCCCATCGCATCCACTTTCTCCGTTGGGACAGTTCCATCTTGAATAAAGTCGATATAGGGCTGCCTCCAGTCTGTTTGGGCTTCTATGAAATGGCACTCAGCTGCTTCGAAAAATAGCTGACACTTATCACAATTTCGTTGTAGTTCTGCTGCATCCTATTTCATTCTAGGCCAAAAATATCCCCCTCTTTGAATTCTTCTATAGAGAGGTATCTCAGTTGTTTCGCAATGCTCCTCATGTGTTTTCTTCAACCTCCGCTCTGCTTCCTCTGGCCCAATGCATCTCGATAACCATCCCCCTGCATTTCTGTAGTAAATATTTCCCTGGTTTGTAAAGTATTGGGCTAACTCTCTTAGTCCCATAGATCCTTCTCCAGATTCTAGTTGCTTCCTGATCTCTCCTCTCCAATCCGCGTCTCCCTCCATCGGTAGTATTGACTGCACCACCGAAGGAGCTATTCTTCGTTGGATCGTAACGATAGTCGTATCGCTCCTCATGACCATCTTTTGAGCAATAGTGGCATAAGCGTCTGGATGACGGTTCATCGTTCTGGGATGTCTTCTGATTTTGGTCCGGTGGAACTGGCTGAGGAGCCTTTGAATGATCGTTCTGTACGGTGCCAAACTCATGTGCTTCAACGCATATTCTCCGTTAACTTGCTGAATTACTAAGTTCGAGTCACCCTTGATGCAGAGAGAACGAATTCCCCTTCGAAGAGCCTCCAGCAACTCTAGCACCAACGCTTCGTATTCTGCTTCGTTATTGGAGCAAGGGAAATCTAGTTTGTAGGAAAGGCAAATCTCCTCCGTTCCTTTTGAAAGGATGACCCCTGCCCCTCCTTTTTTCTCTACCGAAGACCCATCAAACTGCATCGTCCATTCCTCATCGGTTGCATCCAGATAGTTGGCTTGTAAGTCGTCTCCCGGAATGTCTTCTTTAGGTGGTTCAAACGTTCTTGATGGAAAGATTTCCAACAGATCAGCATACGCCTGGCTCTTGATGGCACGAGGAACTACACACTTTAAATCATATTCGGAGAGAATAAGGAACCACCTAGCTGCCCTGCCAATCAAGATAGTTCTAGCCAACAAATACTTAATAGGATCACATCTAGTTACAATATGAATTGTAAAAGACAGCATATAATGTCTAAGTTTTTGTGCTACAAAGACTAAGGCCAAACAATGCCTTTCTAGGCTGCTATATCTAATCTCTGGCACATGTATGATCCTGCTGAGGTAATACACCGGTCGTTCTTGCCCGTCAATCTCTTATGCCAGTAAAGCTCCAACGGACCTTGTAGTTGAGGTGAGGTACAGCTGCAACGGTACTCCTGCTTGTGGAGGAACCATGATTTGTGGTGAAACGAGCAGCTTCTTCAACTCATCGAGAGACTTCTGGTGGTCTTTTTGCCATCTGAACTTTGTGTTTTTTTGCAGCAGCTGCATCAACGGGTGTGTTACCTCGGCCAATCCTGGTACGAATCTTCTGAGGTAGGAGACTTTACCGAGGAAACTTTTTATCTCCTTCGCCGTTCTTGGGCACGACATTTCTAAGATCGGGCGTTGTTTATCCTGGTCCATCTGCACCCCTTGTCGATCAACCACAAAGCCTAGAAACTTCCCGCATGTTACTCCAAAGACGCACTTCAATGGGTTCATCCTTAATTTATACTTCCTACATCGAGTAAACACCTTCTTTAAGTCGTTTAGGTGGTACTCCTCGTTCTTCGATTTGATGACCAAATCGTACACATAGAATTCTACAAATTTGTGGAAGAAATCGTGAAAAATGGCCATCATTGTTCTTTGATAAGTAGCTCCCGCGTTCTTAAATCCAAACGGCATTACTTTGTACATAAAATTGCCCAACGGGGTTCTGAATGCCGTTTTCTCTGCGTCCGCGGGGTCCATCTTGATTTGGTTGTACCCTACGTACCCATCCATGAAGCTATACATCTTATGCCCAGTCGTGGCATCTATCAGGCTATCAATGGAGGGTAGAGGGAACTCATCTTTGGGGCAAGCCCTATTCAGATCTCTAAAATTCACACAGATCCTTATTTGTCTCTTGTCCTTCTTCCCTACTGGCACAATGCTAGATAACCGCAGGGGATGCTGTATTGGTTTAATGAATCCTGCTGCCAACAAACGCTGAACCTCTTCCTTAATCTTCAAGTTCAACTCAGGTTTATAAGTCCTTGTTGCCTGTTTCACCGGGATGGCTGAAGGTATCACGTTTAGCTTGTGGTAGCTCTCTTCCTCATCTAGCCCTTCCATTTCGGTATACTTCCATGCAAAGACATCTATGAACTCATGGATTAGCCCAACCAGGGCTTCTCGCTTCTCCTTACCGAGATCCTTCGCGATGAAGATGGGCCTTGGGTCTTCCCCTTCTCCTGCTAAGTTTAACTGCTCCAACTCTTGTGTCTGGGGCCTTGGTTGATTTGCCATGTAGTCTGGTTCTTCAGCGACCTCCTCCACGAACTCCTATATGTTGGAGTTGTCTATCACCATGCACTGTCCCTGCTGATCCACCAAGAAACACTCATATAACGGGTCAGCCCCATCCTTGGTTTCTTCGGCCGCCCGCTCACATCGTTATAAACGGTATACCACCTTCCCCTCCTCAGTGACCACCTTCTTGCATTGCCTGTTGGTAGCTGTTGCCACGGCCTTCCTCTTTCTTTCTCTCAAAGCCTCAGTGATCCTTCCCCCTGAAAAGCGACTCAGCACACTTTGCCATTGGACCTCATGCTCCATAGGATCCAATCTAAACCTTACTTTGCTTTTGAGCTGCCTCGTGGTACTTTGGGGTCGAGGGATCACCTGATGGGTTTCTTCGGTCCTTACCCCCTCGTTACTCGTGGATTCTTTTCTTTTCTCGTTCAGAGGCCCCATTCTATCTTTGATCGAGGGAACACATGCCCCCTCCATTCTTCTCGTTAGGACTCGAGCATCCTCTTCCAACTCCGTATAAAAGGCCGCCTCTACAAAGTGAGCTTCCTCGATAGCAAAAGGTCTTTTTGTAGCCCTAATGGTCACTTATGTTCCTTTGACATTCGCCTTGGCGCATTGATGATATGTTGAAGGAACTAAACCTTGATTATGCATCCACACTCTTCCGATTAGTAAATGATAGGAAGTTGCACTTTCTATTACGTGGAACTTGATGTGGGAACTCAAATTTCCCATTACAATCCCCACATTCACATACCCAATGGATTTGGAAGATTGGTTGTCATACCCTGATATTACGAGAGGCATGGGGACTAACCTTTTTCTGGGATATCAGCTGCGTGGAAGGAGTTGATCGGCATAATGTTGAAGGAAGCACCCCCATCCATAAGCGTTCTTGCCAAACTAACCCCGTTGATATTAGCTGTCACATACAAGGGCCTGTTATAAGGGAACCTTACAGCCCTATCTGCATCGCTTAAGGTTACCTCTGATAGGAACTTTTTTACCAGCCTCGCCATGGGTCCCCTCCATTTCAACGAGGGAACCGCGTCCTTCTTCGCGATGTCTAGGATCACCTGATTTATTTCCAGTCTGCTCTCCTTTGGTATCCCCACTTAATCAAAGAACCAAGAGAATTTTGGGGATTTTGAAACTGCGCTGTATTCAACGACTGCCTCCATTTCCTCGCCCTCAACGCTGTATACGTCTTCCACGTCTCTAGTGCTTGCTTCATGGTAGGCTAAAACTACGTTAGCCATTCCTGTGGTGCAATATTCTAGGGTTTCTTCTAATTCCCTTTGCTTCATTGTTGACCTTCCTCCTTCTCCTTCCGCCTCATCATCGTAGGCCATCACCAAGTTGTCCCCATGCGCTGGAAGTGGGTTGTTGTTAACGTTCTGTGGGGAGATCTGCAGCGTCCTCGCCTTCATGTACTTGTCAATGATTCTTCTTAGTGTGAAGCAGCTCTCTGTTGGGTGCTGGATCTTTCGATGAACCTGACAATACCTAGGATCCGCCTTCGTTGCGTCGTCGGGTTCCTCCGAAGGAACGCCTTTTGGCAGGTAGACCGTTCCACCTTGGACCATGGCATTATAACAACTCACTGCCTCTTCTATCGTGCATGGTAACGGTGGTGGGTCTTCCCTATCCCTTCCGAACTTCCTTTTGTTGTCCTTCTTCGCCACCTTACCCCCATCTGTTCCTTCAGTGTATCCCACCCGTGGGGGTTGAGGCCTTCCTCCCCCAGGTTGTATCAGCTATCTGAATATCATAGGCACCGCCACCGGGTTTGGTCGTACGACCAATGAGATGTTCCTTGCAGATTTTAAGAACGCCAAAAAAGTTCCCTCGCGCGTCTCATTGATAAGATGGCAGATGTACTCCGGGAGTAGTCCTTCGGCACAGATTTGTAATAGTTTGGATTCCTTGGCCTCCTCTCTCACGTCCAGAGACCTTTCCCTGAACCTCCGAACGTACGCCACCACGTCTTCTCCTGGTCGTTGCTTCTCTCTCCCTAGTTGGGTCAGAGTGAATTCATCCTCTGCTAGAAAGAACTTTTGGACAAACAGCACATGCATCTCTTCCCACGTGGAAACACTTTTAGGGGCCAAATGAGAATACCACGTGTATGCTTTATCGGTTAGGGATTTGGAAAACTCCCTCAACTTGAGTTTCTTATTGTTGCAATGCGCCCCTAGGTGCTCAATAAAACGTTTAATGTGCTCTTTCGGATTCCCACCCTTCCCTGTGTATTTTTCAAAGATGGGGGGAATATAATCCCTCGGGTAAGGCTCATTATTGTATTACTGAGGATAAGGTGTCCTAAAGTCATCATAGACTGAAGCTACCTCGCCTATAAACTGTGAGGAAGCCTGCACAAACTTAACATCTCCTTTTGCATTTCTCTCCTTATTTCCTCCATGGGCGATGGGGAAACGACCAACGGGGGTGTTGGCTGAATGACCGTTATAGTTGGAGCCATCGTTACGGCTGGCGCCATTGATACTCCGGAGATTCCCATTGCCGGATTCACGACGGAGGGTATGCTTTCCGAGGCTGCTCTCGTTGTACCTGCGCCCGGTGGAACCCTTGGAGCTGCCCCTGGTGTTACGAAGGAATTGGCCTCAAGTCCTTCCAGCACCGTTGAAGCTACAGGAGTTTGCAAAAACTCATAGAACTTGCTCATGAGGAGGGTCATCTGGGCAGGTCCCAGCCCGATGCTCATGGAAGCCGGCGTCACTCCTTGAGCGCCCGTTGTTGTCTGAACTGGGAGCACTTCTATTCGAGGAGCTTCGCTCCTTAAAGCCTCCAATTCTACCGCTGCTTGATCTTCGCTATGCTGGATATCATCAAAGTTGAGCCTTCTACTAACGTTATCTTTCGCCATACTCCTTCCTTAGAAGAATTCCTCCCCAGGAGAGTCGCCAAATGTAAGAGGGTAATTTAGATAAGATGGAGGCGTAACCCCTTTTTGAGTATGGTGATGACAAGGTTAGTTAGAAAACACCAGTGATTTAGCCACAAGATACAAAGAGCAGTTTGGAATGTATGGAACCCATCTTATACTCACAAATATCTCATGTATAACTCACAATATAATGAAGAACTTCAGAAATAACTTAGCTAGAGGGAGAGAGAAGTAAGCACCCTAGATACACCTTGGTAGGCAGGCAAACATACTAAAACTCTCAAGGATCTCTGTTATGTATTAAAAGCTTCGTAATAAATGACAAATGGTGGGTGGCAGAACTTAATAATTCTCTCTAGTAAATAAATTTCTCTAGTAATAACTTTTGAACTCTCAAAAGATCATCCTCTCCTTAAAGGTGGTTGAGGTCCTTAAATAACCCCCCACACCACCCCCGAGGCAACTCAGTCATTAAAGACTATGAAAGACATCCCTCATACTTTATGTCACAACATTAACTGCCTGATGCACTAGTTGTCTCCTACGTCATAGACATTAAATGCCAAGACATGCCTTTTGCCTAACCACTAAGTGTCAGGGGGTTGTTGTCGCAGAGGTGGCTCACCAACTATCTGACAGCCCCAAATACCACGGTAGTTTACTCAAGTGCATGTCTGACATTGTTTACAAGGCTAGTGACATCACCCACAGTAGATGTGACATTTAAGTAGAGGGTTGTTTGGTCCATAACTCAATGCCCGATGGAACTCCAAGCTGCTCCGCTTGAGGTTCCACGGTCAGGGTCCTTCGGTGTTTTACCAGGTGTATCTAAGATGGTCAGGACAAGCCCCAACGGTGCCCCACTTCTCAATCCTCCAAACCAAGTCCCTCTAAAGTTCCCATGGTGAGGTTGTTTGATAGAGCATGAAAGCTCTCCCAGGCCCTGCCAAGCCTGATCTCTCGCGAGTACCGTTCGACCTCACACCCATTCATTATTCTCGTTACAACATTACAGTCATTACAACTCGTAGTCAATATAAACAAAGCTATAATATGGCAAAGTAACAATAAGCTAAAGTACGAGTTGCCACGCCAAGCTACCTCCCCAAGCTGCCACGCTTGAGTTGCCTCACCAAGATGCCACACTTGAGTTGCCACGCTGAACTGCCTCACCAAGATGCCGCGCTTGAGTTGCCACGCTGATCTGCCTCCCCAAGCTTCCACACTTGAGTTGCCACGCTGAGCTGCCTCACCAAGATGCCACGCTTGAGTTGCCACGCTTGAGTTGCCTCTCCAAGCTGCCACGCTTGAGTTGCCACGCTGAGCTGCCTCAACAAGATGCCACGCTTGAGTTGCCACGCTGATCTGCCTCCCCAAGCTGCCACGCTTGAGTTGCCTCCCCAAGCTGCCACGCTTGAGTTGCCACGCTGAGCTGCCTCACCAAGATGCCACACTTGAGTTGCCTCCCCAAGCTGCCACGCTTGAGTTGCCACGCTGAGCTGCCTCACCAAGATGCCACGCTGATCTGCCTCCCCAAGCTTCCACGCTTGAGTTGCCTCCCCAAGCTGCCACGCTTGAGTTGCCACGCTGATCTTATCCTCAGAACACTGTTGCTAATTGGTGGATTATCCCTAATCCCAGGATTACCTTCAGGCCCCCTCTACAGACACAATATTCAATACACACACATATACTCAGTATACACATATACATAAATAATACACACATACATACACAATACATGCACATATGCATATACACACATACATACACACACATATACATAGAAATACACACACATACACATAGATTTCTATAAAAAAAAAATAGGGTTTGGAAGATAATGTCAGTACCTTTGGGATTGAGATTGATATTGAAATGGGAGATTGAAATTGGAAATCGACAAAATTTCTGGAGAGAGGGAAAGTTGAAGGATTTGGAAATTTTCGAGGGAAATATGAAAATTGGTTTGGGGATTTTAGTATAAAGACATTGGTCACATCCCTGAGCCGTGACCACATGCCATAACCCATTTAAAATTTAACACATCAACCTGGAAATAAGCACGTCGTCATGGACCAATGTCATGACCATGGCAGCATGTATTTTTTTGTTGGTCACGGATATAGACAGTGACCCCATTCGCGACTAGCTTGGAGGGAAATTTGGAGAGAAATTGGTGCCACAATGGTCATGCACGTGTCATGACTATGGTCCGTGACCCGTAGTTTCCACGGATGTGAGCTATGACCAACTTCAATAGGATCCATGACCTTGTTGGTTCATGGAATTGGTCACGACAAAGTTTGATGTGGTCATGGCTTTTGGACGTAACCAACTAGTCATTGATTTGGGCCCTGACCCCCAAGTTGTGAGCATGCGAAGGATTTGGTGTAGTGACTCTCCATAATACTTGTATATTCTCTTTCATTAGTATAGTACTCCCTTTACTCATCATGCAAATACAAAATAATATACTCTCTCTCTCCATAATACACTAATTGAGACCCATGCATTTTGGCACACTACATCACCAAGAGCATGGAAATATTGACCAAATTTTTTACCGTACTTAGGGGTTACTTTGTGCTGGGTGCTAGTCCTATGGAGCGCAGTTACCCTAAGAGATATGAATCACACCTTCCATTGGCTTCGTACCTTCGATGTATATCAAATGGCTCCCCTGGCATCGTACCGCTTGACCGAACTCACAACATGAGGTATATAGTAGGGAACTCACTCACATATGTCGAGTATATTGAATTTTCCCTCACACGTATCGTCCTTATGTGGTATATCGTGAGGTAATTCAAGTACACTCAGGTATATCAAATGACTTGTCCACACGTACCGATGAATAATTTCCTTTATTGGGAAGAGGTATATCGTCGAAGTCATGCCAAAGGGGGGAACCCTTCCACTAACTCCAAAAGTTCATAAACCTCATATAGTCACAAACCTAAGGTACTCATATTTATTTTGTCAGTTACCATGCGAAACTCTGCCAAAATATTTGGGTCGGCATACTGCCCAAATTTTTACGCTATTTCGCTTTTTTTCAAAACAAGACCCTCAAGTTTGGGATTTACCTTCACAAAATCTTCATGGAAAACACCGACCAAGCACTGAATGTACAACCACATCTCATTAACATTTTAGACCAACTTAGTGGAAAGATTGACAACCTTAAAATCGAGGATAAAAATATATAGCGACATTAGGCCCAAATTTCTGAAGAACTTGAGGTCCTCTTTACTTGTGTTATGGGACCACTTGATCTTGAGACTATTTGGGTCCAGAAGAGTGACAACATGTTTTGAATTCCCCACCTTCCAATGGGCCACCACCTGCTTAACTCTCGATTCCAAACCTTGCCCAATTGGAGGCTGATCTACTGGTACCTGCGAATCCTAGAGAGGAGAAATCTAACAAGGTCAAGGAAGACATCAAAATACAATTAAAGAAGCTAGACCAAATCAATATATATGGGACTACATGGATTACACCCATATGTTTCCCTATCCTAAAGTTAGACTTCCAGAAAAGTTCAAGATGCCAAACATCGAGAAGTTCGGGGGAAGCAGATCACCAATTTTTCACCTTCGAATATATCACCGATCCATGACCCTCTTTGGTGCCTCCGAATAGATAATATCCCTGATGGTTCACCAGACATTGAAAGAAATCAACCTTTGATGGTTTCTGTCCCTCGAAGAATCCAGGATTCATAGTTGTGAGGATGTCACTAGAGAATTCATGTCTCAGTAAAACTATAATGAGGAGTTAGAGGTTGCATGACAAGATCTAGATCTTCTTAAGAAAAACCCTAGGGAAATAGTTAGTAGCTTCATAGGAAGGTGGAGAGAGAAAGACACCACCATAACGAATAGGCCCTCTAAGGAGGAACTAGTCAGTATTGTGAAAAATAACTTCTTTCCTCATATTCGAGCATCCATGGGAGGATAGTATTACCCACACTTTTGAGACCTTCGAAAGGTTAGTATAGAAATTAAGGAAGGTATCACCAAAGTGGAGTCTGAACTAAAGAACGTGATCGGACAAGTCACTCCCCGAAAGTATGAGAAGCCTACCAGTGCTGCAGTCTCAACCATCAATAAGATATCCCAACCCATAACTTCTTAGGCACCCGAAAGTCACCCCAATCATGCCAAAAAAGAATACACCGAACTCCATGCTCCCCTGTCCAAAGTCTACCAGATCTTGTTAAGACAAAATCTTATCAAACCCTTGAACCCCGTCCATTACCAAATCCACTCCTTAAAAACTTCAAAATCGTTGCTCGTTATGATTTCTACCAATTCTCTAGTCATACCAACGACTAATGCTCCAACCTTAAAAATGTGATCCAAGTCCTAATTGACTGAGGTATCACCTCCCCATCAGCTAATCATAAACCCAATACCACTAATAATGCTCTTCTAGAACATATAAATGCCATCTTTCTAAAAAGTGTCTTAGTGTTTGACCCATCTACTCAAATCGTGCCCATCAAAACACCCATCATCCCTACAGTCTCACCCAAACCTCTCAAGGTTTTCCCATCCTTTCCCTATACCCTACCTGCTTCATCAATAAATATTTGGCACTCCTTACAAGGGCTTGAATCATTATCCACACCCTATCTGAGGGGGGAGGCCTGGAGCTACCTACTTTATTGAACCAACTCTTAAAGTTTGGGCAGAAATTGCCCATCGAGATACGCATCAATTATTAAAAATTTAGCATCTTATTCATTAAAGCTCAAGAATCAGACGAATGATTAGTTCCTATTGAAGAAGTCAATATAAGTTATGTGGTACACATCATGATCGATATGTTACATAAAATGAAGGAGATCTGCAGCATCTATGAGTTGCTCACTGCTTTGAAGCTTCAGGTGCAGTTGATCCCTTCACTCCTGCACTTCCCACTGATTTGGAAGACTTATACGATGAAGCCATAGAGGTTGTCGACTGTATTAATTACTCTTGGTAAGAGGGCATAGTCTCTACCGAATGGGGGAATGATTCTGACATCTCAGATAATGAAGCAATTCAGGAAGAATTCGGTCTAGTAGCCAGCCTATGTGGAATGATATCCTTTAAGGATTTATTGGGAGAAATCAATAAATTTTTCGTTCATTCCGAGAGAGATAAAGTCACAGGCTTCTTTTTCTTCCCCGCCTCAGTGAACCACATGACCCGATCAGGGAGGTACTATAAAGATTCAAATCCTTAGTCACTAGGGGGAGATAAAGGAAATGGAGTGACCTAATGACTTCCAATGCTATAAATGACCATTGAGAAAATCAAAGTCCTTGATTAGCTCAAGAAGACCCAAACCAATATCACCCTATGGGGACTATTCATGTCCTCTCAGTTACGCTTGAATTCCTTGATAAAAATCCTCATCAAACTCACAATTTCTCCCTTTACTACACCTCAGGAAGCTGTAAACATGGTTGGATCCCTGACCTCTTCCAGACTCATCTCCTTTTCTGAAGAATAAATATCAAAGTTCGGCCCTGATCATAATTATGCTCTCAATATCTCCGTCAAAGTCTTAAGAAGGAAAATACCACTATTCCTTGTCGATAATGGATATTCTCTCAATGTCTGTCCGCTTAGGACCTTCAACTGTTTAGGACTAAAAGTCTGTTATCTCACTCCCACATCTGTTATCATGCGTGCGTATGATAATACTCTCAATGTCGTCATGTGTGCGTATGATAATACCCTTATCAATCCTATCACTGAGTTCCAAGTCATCGAGATACCTGAATGATTAAATCTACTCCTTGGACATCCATGTCACCATGGCATCTGAGGAGTATCATTTTCCCTTCATCAGAAATTGAAGTCCTTCACCAAAGGTCAGGTTATCACCATTTTGGGGGATGATGACAACACAGATAGTACCAGCACTAGTATTCCAGTATTGGAGATCCATCATAGGAACAATGGCATGCTCCTATGCAGTCTTATAATTAATTTACTCCCCCTCCTAGCAGGGGATAAATTCAAAGATCGAGTCTGTCCAGAGCACAATCCTCATGGCGATGTCAATGTAATTCTGATGATCAAGAACATGCACATCATGCTTGGAATGGGGTTAGGACGATGTCAATAAGGAATACTTGAGCTCGTAGTCCTGAAAGAGGCCTTCCCCCCATATGGCCTAGGTTACCAACCTTCATCGGATGAAATACTATTACTCCGTAAATCGAGATAAAAAAGAATATTGGAAGATAAAAAGACTATTTCAAGAGACTCTTTGAACAAAGGATTTATCAAGGAGGGTGGAGACTTTCCCTTTTGTGGATATCTATGTTTCCATCTTGTTTATATATATATATATATTCTTTATAAGTTCATATTCTTACATGCGCGTGTTTTGTTCGATATACACATTCGTTCTTGTATAGTGACTTCTGATCCGATAAACATTCATATTATATTTTGAATTTTTATTTTCTGGAACTCCTAAGGATGAATTCACTCCATCATTTTCGATGATGCGAATTGAATGGTTCAATTATTCATTTATATTATACACATAAGCATATACTTCACGGAGTCTAATAGGAGAAGATTAACGCATGCCCATGAGAGACCAAAAGGGTGGGATGGGTACCTAACACCTTCCCATTTTGTAACTTAGTCCTCATACCTTCAAACTACTTGGTTTCACAAGCATCAGTATTGTCCTTGATGTCTCTCTCTAGATATGGAAACATTTATTTTGCCTGTTTTGTAAAAAATAGGCTGGCGACTCTAAATCTACACATTATATCACATTGATAACGACCGATTGATCTGAGAAAGGGTGCAATCCTGTGCACACGCTGAAGGGAACCTTAGAAAAGAAAAGAAGGGGGAAGCCCTGGGATGGCCACATAATTGACTAACCAATTAATTAAAGCTTGTTATTTAGCATTCTTATTTAACTTAGCTGGTAGTCGGTGGTGTTGTAGTTTGTGGTCAACTCATTTAACTTATAAATCTTGATTAAAAGATTAATTGACAAACCATTTTTAATTAAAGCTCATAATTTGGCACTTTTATTTAATTTATTTCAAAAGTTATACCACGGGGTCATTGGATTTTATTCATATTATAGGCCAAGAAACTTGTTTTCAAGTTTTACCACCCATTCTTAAGTGTATTTCATGCCTATTCTAGGCTGAGCAACCCAAGTTGGGTTGTACCATCATTTTCAGGTGGGTTTGGTGCCACATCTTAGGTGGCCAACTTATCTCTATGTTGAAACACCCATTCTTAGGTGGGTTTCTATGCCCATTATAAGTCGATCAACACAAGTTAGGTTGGGCAACCACTTTCAGGTGGGTTTGGTGCCCAATATTAGGCGACGAGCTTATCCCTAAGTAGTATGACCCATTATTAAGTGGATTTTATGTGAATTCTAGGCCAACCAACCCAAGATGGGTTGTACAACCATTTTCAGGTGAATTTTATGCTTATTCTAGGCTGGCCATCTGAATACCACCATTTATAGGTGGGTTTTATGCTAAATCTCAGGCAACTAACTTATTTCTAAGATGTACCACTCATTCATAGGTGGATTTTATGCCTAATATATCCCCAATAACCTAAGCTCTATTGCACCGATGTTTTTAAGTGGGTTTTAAGAAAAATCTTACGGGACCAACTAATCTCTAAGTTATACCATCCAGTCTTAGGTGGATTTTATGTTTATTCTAGGCTAACCTAAAGATGGGTTGTACCTCCATTCTAATGTGAGTTTAATAATGGAGTTCTTACCTTGGAGGAACAATTATAAGGACAAATGTTTATTACCATGAATCATCTTCATTTAATTTAAGTACTTGTAAAAAGTAACCTATCTACTTAATAATAAAATTTCCTAACTTTAATGGCATTATATGGCCTAGGTATTGCTATGCCATTCAAATTTTCCCGGTGGTATGACCCACTTCCTTCCTTTGACACTACTCTATATTGACCTTGTCAATTCGATGCCAATTTTCCATTAGAGGATTTCTTAGTGATTGGTAGGGGTGGAAATTCGTGTTTTGGGGTCGAATCACGGGTCGACACGACACGATGCGACTTCGTGTATTTTTTATCTAACACGAAAACGATCGAAATAGAACACGACACAACACGACTAATATGATTTCAAAATTTTTTACACTAAATTAAACATAAATATACATGAATACCTGAAAACAACACGATTAACACGATAAGAAATGACAACAAGACTAATACGACTCATAATTTTTACACAAACACGACACAACATGCCTTTGTCTTAAAAAAGTTGATACGAACATGATCGGAACACGAAATATCATGCCAATTTTGGGTCAGTTTTGTGTCGTTTCTAAAATTTCCACCCCTAGTGACCGGTGGGAGTTTTTTGAGCATTAGATCACCAAACTAGAACTATTTAGCCTTGACCTTCTTACTATGGTATTTGGTGAGATCTTGTTAATATGGTGCAATGTGAATGAGAGCATGATCTCTTAATTTCTCTTCTAGATGAAGTTTATGAGTCAGACGGTCATCGTTGTAGCCTTGCTCAAGGATTTTAGTCCTTATAGTTAGAAGACTAAATTCTAATGGGATGATGGTTTCAGTACCACCAAAGAGTATGGGCTTATCATATTTATTGTTGGGCATTGTGATGTAAGAACAAAAAAATAGAGGCTCTTCCACCCATCGTCCCTTCGAATTCTCTAATCTCCATTTGACCCTAGTGAATAGAGCCTTGTTGATGATTTCTACATGACCATTTCATTTTGAGAATACCATTAAGGCATAGTAAACCTATGCACATACTATATCTAGAAATATTTAAAAATTTCGTTGTCTAACTGAGTACCATTGTCTGTTACTAAGGATATGGGATTACTAAATCCAGTGATAATGTTTCTTCACATGAATTCCTTTCATCAACGTCTCTTATGTGAGTTAGTGTCTTAGCCTCCACCAACTAGGTGAAGTAGTTTTTGATAATTATTAACTACTTACTATTCCCTGAATTATGGGTAGAGGTCCCACAATATCCATGCCCCATTAAGTAAAAAGCCATAAACTAGTGAGAGGACTGAGATCACTGAACGATTGTTATATGATGGTAAAGAACTCTTAACATTTTAGGCATTTGTGAACGAACTATGGCATCCTTTTCATGAAACACACCAATATTATTAGGATATTTCCTTATAAGGAAGTTATATTTCACCTTCATATATTCCATAACTTCCTTCATGCATTTCACTAATTATTCCCCTTACCTGGTCTGGATAGATGAACTTAAGCACACGATTTTTGAATGATCATCGGTTTTGTTTTCATTCAATGTTTAGGAATAACCTCGAAAAATGGAGTTTTAACTTGTGTGCCTCTTTACTTTCTTAAGGAAGATATATGTTCTTAAGGTAAACACCAACAAGATCCATCCATGATGGGGATAAATGCATGTGCAAGACTTTTGGGGAAATCTCCAGAGCATCAATTCTTAGTCGCTTGATATACTCAACTGCAATCTTCCTTTATTAACATGGTTGTTGCAGTTCCTAGACATCTATTCCATTGACACCGAATTAAAATTCTTCAAAATTCCTCTTACCTTATCGCAGTAGGAGAACATCCTTGGATTCTTGGGTTCATGCTCTCCACTGAGTTGATTAGATATCAAATTGGAATCATTATAAATTGATACATCTTGTACTCCCATGGTGATCGCCCTTTGTAAATGAAGGATCATGGCCTTATATTCTTCTTTATTATTTTATCCCTTAAATTAAAGTCGAATTTCTTTCTTGATGAGACACCTTTATGGGGTAACTAAGACAATTCCCACACCTTTTCCTCACTCATTGGATGCTCCACAATTGAGTAATTCCACTTCTATTGGTGATCTTCCTTGTGAAGATCGAACATCTCTAAAATAGGTCTTGGTTGGATCTCCTCTCCTTTTGGGGTGATTGAGAACTAAACAAGGAAGTAGGTTAAAACATTCCCCTTAATAGACTTTAGTATTTGTAGAACATGTCGAATTGCACAAATTCCAGTGATCACTTGGTCCTTTTCTTAGATATAACGACCTTATTGAACACTTTTTTATTGGCAAAAAATTAGGATGACTATAGTGTGGGTGTTGAAGTAATGGCACATCTTCCTTGAAGATGTTAATGAGTTCTAATACAAGTTTCTAAATAGTCACGTACCTCCCTTCTTACTCATGAAGAGTATGACTGACATAGGAAACTGGTGGTTGCTCTTCATTTGATGTTAGGTTAATGCATTGTTGGATGCATGTTGAGAAATTTCTAAATATAAGTGGAGATTGTTACCACTAATAATGGTTAATAATAATGGAGGATATTGCACGTACTATGTAATTTTTTTCAATGCTTGGTCACATTCTTTCATCCAGACTTCCTCAAAGCTTGGAAAAAATGGGCGACATTTGTCAGATGACCATGACATAAACCTATTAAGGGTGGATAATATCCCAAATAATGCCTAGACTTCTCTAACAGTAGTCGACTTCTTTATGTCCTGTAGGGACTTAATTTTGTCCGAATTGGCTTCAATTCTTCTTTGTGTGACAAAATTTCACCAAAATTTACCACAAATGACTCTGAAGATGCATTTACAAGTTTCAACTTCATTATATAATTCTTGAGGATTAAAAATGTCTTGGAAATGTCTCTGATATGAATGCGTGTCTATTTTATCTTGACATGCATATCAACAATATAAATCTCCATAGTTGAGACAGTTTGATTGTTGGACATCCTAGTTACGAGGCGCTGATATGTTACCCCATCATTTTTTAGGCCAAATGATATGAATTTGTAGTAGTAAAGCCCCAAACTTGTGATGAACAAGGTTTTCTCCTTATTCGGGTCCAAAAGAGTGAAAGAGTGTCCCTTATGCTTGTGTTTCAAATCAAACCAATTTTCACAAAAAATTATCCAACTTTTAATTAGCACCAAACCAAGTTGTGAAAAAACAACTTTTATCCTGATTAATCCTAAACACGCATCTAGTGATTAAAGCAAGTAGAGTAAAGTAAAGTAGAGAATACTCACAATGCAGGATGTACGAGGAAAAATCCAAGACGGGAAAAAACCTCGGACGACACAAGCCAGGCAATCACTATGAATATGGAATTACAACGAACAGACAAAAGACTCATTCAACGAATCGATCCCCACAGGTCTTGATGCTCTTCTAATCTTCAACCACTTCTCTCACAGTGCCCACGCATAAAGTCCTTCTTCCACGATACATGTCCACAACACACACGTCCACGTATGTCTCGGTGTCCACCGAATGGCTTTGATACGTCTACGATGTCGAATAAAAAGTCCTTGTCTCTTCTTCACCTCAAAACCCATATGTTAAAATATAGAACATACCTTCTTGGTGAAGCAAGGTCACATAAACATATAGTAATGATAACTCGGATCTTTGCAACTCTAAGGATGCGATTAAGCTTTGAAACCATAGAAAAACATGTGCAAAACTCGTATTGGATTGAAAACTGTTTTCCAGATTTCACGTCTTTTTAATTCTGATGAAACCATGCTTTAAATAGGAAAAATTAACCGCCTCGAAAAATGTGTCGCTCGAATGAGATTGACTAGTCGTTCGCGCGACATAGCCATCTAGCTTGAACGAGGTACAACTGTCGTTTGAACGACGCGCGTGTCAGTTTAACTATTTCTTTACAATGTTTCTTCTAAAAGAGATCCAATTAAGCCAAACTCTTTTTCGAGTTTATCAGAATAAAACGTAGTGTAAAACATTTAAAACACTTTTAAAACATTTTTCCTTATAAAAATTCATCCTCATCCTTTTATAAAAATTATTCCGAGCTCCATTAATTATAAGCATTCATACCTGTGTGATCTCAGAATGCAATAAACTTGAATACGAATAAACTTGCACCAATTAAACTTCGACATCATTAATTCTTTGAAGATTTTCGGCAACGTCTTTAATTTCTTCAATACGTCATAGACTAAGTGGGATCGTGACAAAAATAAAATCTCACTAAGACATATTCCAAACACAGTTTTGTTCACGGAATTAAGTCAAAATAATACAGGGACTCAATTGGAAATTTATGTCCTTACATAGAGGTATCTAATGATAGCCTAAGTAAGCGTCATTGAAACTCATAAGCTGATGCCCCATCGTGGAATCAAAGATCTAGTAAATCCTAGGGATTAGAACGTTGTCCTTTGAGCAAGCTTTGTTCAGATAAGTGAACTTAATGCAAACCCTCCACTTTTTTCTATTCCTATTTACTATGATTGTTTGGAGATCCAATATAGTAATTGGACTTCACTTATGGAGTTAGCATAATGTTGATTCTCAACTTCTTTCTCCAATACTCTGAATTTTGGGGGTTAACTCTATTGGATTCTTCTTAACTTACTGATATATTCAGTCTCAGTGGAAGAAAACTAATACTGTTTGGAGCTTCACTTCTAGAGATACATGCCAGATCTATGTGTAGTTAGTGACAAGATATGTCAGGATCAATTATTGAGAGGTCATAAGGCTGCCTAGTTAACACATTCGCATTCATCTTGAGAAAGGGAATGAGTTGCTAAAGGGAAAGATACCCCTAAATTTATTATATAAAGGAGAATCAGCCTCACCTAGATGTCATTTACAAGAATAAAAGAATGACTAAGAAGAAACTTTGAAAACTTTCCTAAACATTAAAACAAAACAAATTAAACTATGAGATTCTAACGCTTGAAAGACCTTGTCTATCTAGATTAAATAGACCTTTGATGAGATGAGGAAGTTGGTGGAGGTCTTGATTATATTCATAGACTTTTGATAAAAAGGAAATTTTGGGCAACCCATCTGTTATTATATTACTTTGTCTCCATATGTGTGAGATATAGATATTCTTAGCACAAACCATTGAAGCAATATATTAGAAGTACTTACTCATGGACCATGGAGATTTCCAAATACCTAGAGCCATATTAACAACTGCCAAAGAATCATATTCCACATAGAGATGTTCAAAACCAATGTTTGTGCACAAATGTATACCTCTTTTCACAGCTAAGAACTCTGCTGATGATACCAAAAATGGTATCACCAGGTCAAGATGTATGTAATATCAAACTAGACAACAATGGTGTACAAAATATATAAATATATAGACAGAAGGAGATGAGGAAAATAAGAAGATTATACCAAATATAAGTGGTTCAATCGGAGCCTACGTCCACTGTGCAGTGTAAATGGTGGTTTTCATTATAAGTGTGGAACTAATGGCCTGTAAATACGACACTCAAGCTTTTCTCTCTCTTCTGTATATTTTGATAGAGTTCTGATAGGTTTGTGAATTATGATCCCCTTTACAATATAGAAGATGAAAGGTTTCTATAGTGCTTAGGGGATATAGTGTACCCTCCAAGCATGTAGTATGCATGAATGTGCTGCTCTTAGCCCATCCAGTGGAGACACCTGGTTATGACATATGTAGATCATGATGACCAAATATTCCCTCACATGAGGGAATGATCTGGTTATAAGGGTCTCACCATGTGGAGTATGTGTCCTACGCACACTGATCCACACATCTCCCAAACCACACGCTATGATGAGTTCACCCTCGGCCCATATGCCAAAGCCAAGGCCAAGGCTTGTTATTCAAGGAATTACCTGTATCACGAGCTGTAATGTTTAGAGAGGGTCGGCTGTAGTCTTACATTTACTTGAGGCCGACAGGGGGCTTTAGGCTAGGCCGAGAATCTAAGCTAGGCCTAGATCTCAAACCTCAACTAATAGAAAGTTTGAGGTCGTCTTATCATTGAGGTCGAGGCCGATGGTGATCTCAAGTATGACCCTCCCCCTTAGCCAGTTGAGGTAGCCTGCCTTAATTATGACGTCGGCTTAGACTAAGTATACTGGCGGCTAAGTTAAGGGTATATTTTGGCATATAAATCACCACCTAGCCCTTATCCATTGATTCTATGAGATGGTTAAGGGGTATTATTGTTTCCTTAGTTATCAAGTTGATGAGGTTCCAAATTAACACTTATCCACCATTAGGTTGCTCCTTCCAAGAATAACGATTGTCAGGTATACTTAGGGCATAATGCCTTAATGATGATATGCATTGGTAACTACGTGACTTTTCATTTATTGTGCCAAATCATTATGAGTTATTTAAACTTGGAGAATATCTTTAATTTCTCTTTCTTCTCCACTCATTTCGCACGTTTCCCTCTCTCAAGCTTCCGCCACTTTCTCTCCTCCATTGTTGTTTTCAAAAGAGGTATTTAGAGCTTACGTCAGGATCTTAGCTTCTCTTCCACCTCCAGGTAACTTTCCTTTTCCATTCTCTATGATTTTCCTCCATTTATGCATAGTGTTTGTAGCTTTTACCATTGTTGGCAACTTATAGCTTTTTCAACGACTTTTTTTTCCTTTACCAGCCGCCTATAGCGGCTTTAGGGCTAGCTTTAGGAAGCATATTGCTAGTTATTAGGTTGCAAATAGCATTAGTATCCTGTCTAGGCTCACACAGAAACCAAAAATCACATAGTTGTAAACTCCAGTTGGTTCTGGTGATCTCTTCCAGTGACCTTCAACAATGTTCTTCTTTGTTTAGTTTATAAACGATTCGTTTCTTTTAGTTTGATCTTTTAGTCAAACTGGTTAACAACCCCACCTGTTTGTTTTTTACCTTATTTTGTCTTTAAAAACTCTTCGAGTCTAAGGTCATCTCTTGAATGCTACAAAGTCTTTATAAGTTCGCCGAGGAGTTTCCCACCTTGAGAGATAAGTGTTTTCAAGAAATTCATAGGGTAGAAGCATAGGTCGAGGCCAAACGCAAAGCCGACCCCATTTGGGTATGACCCATCTTTCCCATTCCATTAACGATAATATTACCCACGTCTTCAGAAACCTTCAGCTCATCCCCACCTCAAGACGAGGGTCATAATTTCAAAGAGGCAATGAATGAACCACAAACCAGGATGTCATCCTCCTCTGAGGCTGAGACATCTGGGTAAGATGACCCCTCAAATCATGTTCACGCTGACTGAGTCGATCCCACACTTAATCCTAATCCTATCCCTATAATGGCTATGTCTCCTCGTGAGTTTAAAAAAACTTCGCAGATGGCTCTCTTGTTCTTAGTGATGTCAAGGCTGTAGAAGCCGAGGCCGAGGAGGTTGAAGCCAAGGATGAGTAAGCTAAAGATCAGATTGACGCTTAGTATGATTCTTCCTTCACCTCATTCGTTAAATAACGCAATCTCCTCATATGGATACATTCATTCGGCATCAAGCTCGACATTACAATGAGGGTCCCGGATGGGGACGCGAGAGTTTTCCAAGGACAAGAGGGAGAGGTCATTGTGTATGAGCAAATGTTTAGGGCTGGCGTGAGACTTCCTTTTCATCCTGCTTTCATTGCCATTCTATCTACTTTTGGGTTTTATCCCACACAACTACCTCCTAACTCTTAGAGTATCATCCTAGGATATATTTCCTTGTCGAAGAAGACTTTCACAGATGAGACATCATCCGAACTATTCTTGGATTGTTACAACATTTCTTCATCATCCAAACAACCACGCTACTTCCACTTGGGTGCTAGGAAATCTGATAAGAAAATCTTCCAAGTTACCCAAACTTCAAACCATTACTGGAAAGAAATATTTTTCTTTGTTTCAGGAGCCTGGTAGTTCCCGGATGAAGCCGACCCCTCTGAGGACGAGTAGAGGGTCCCTTGATCTTGGTCCAACCCTTCTATGATGTAAAGGTCAGACCCTTTGTCACGACCTCAACCCAATAGTAGTAAGGAATGATTTTCTTGACAAGCCTCCAAGGCATTCAATATTCCGGCCTTAAAATATTTTTTAAAATAAATGCAACGGAATACATTCACATGGTCATGAATCGTAAACTATTGAAAAAATGGAATTACGTCATCAGAGCTTTCTAAAAGTAAACTTCATATATATTAAAAATATGAAAGAATTACAACTTATGCCAAAATTAAAAACCTATTACTAAAGAGCTAAACATGCTCTATCTCATAAAAACAAACGTTATATTTAAAAGTATAACAAAAGAGCTCCTTAAGCTAAATATTCAACATAGTCCTTCTACAGTTCATCCTACAGTCTAATTATTTCCTAAAAAATCGTTATTTATACAACGTTAGCTAAAAGTTGAATAAGATTTAATCTCCCGACATTCCAAGGTTTTTAGAAAATAGATACCTATTCAATTCAAAAGAGAAGGCATATACATATATGGATAGGAACTTGCAGTAAATAGATACATATTTTGAAATTATAGTATATATATCAAAATTGGATAGCTCGGAATAAAAAGAATGCAACAAATTAAATGTGATATATTTTTCTTTCAATCATATCATTTTAATGTCCAAGTACACTCTAATACCGTGTTCTTCTACCATATTACACCCCAGTAGTTGAGGGTCAATAGAACTAGGTCGTCACAACGCCTTATTTAGGGCACACTAGCGATAACCTAGCTGGGAAGGTCAGTCAGTAAGAGATGTCCCTTAGGCTAAATCTTATTTCCAATATTCAATCTTATTTTCAATATCATTTAAAATCAATGTGTCTATATGGAGAGATATAAACATATCACAAATGAATCAATCATCGGTATCAGGTGCATTTTGAGAATAAAAGCAGTTCACAAAATACATAGTTTGCATAATATCATATAATTTAAATGTATAAGAAATGGCATAGAGTACTCACCTTAAATAAAGGTTAAAAAATATATATTTTGAGTCTTGGATCACACGTTAATCTAATAAATACAATAAAGGTTTAATTACGTATTCTAAACAAAGACCAATTATAAATATTGTGTTTTAATTCTACAATACTTGCTATAAAAGGTAACTAAAAACCATTTTCTTAATTTTTTTATACTCATTAATAGAAATAGAAGAATTCAATTCATAGTTCTTCCTAATCAGTCGATTCCCAGTAGAGATAGAAGGTCACGGGGGGACCACTTAAATACCATCTCATCGAGATAGAATATTTCCGGATTTATTCCCAGTAAAGATGGAGGGTCACAGGGGCACCACTTATATACCATCTCAACTAGACAGAATTTCACTCGGACTGACTTTGGAATTACTTAAATGAGATTCCATAATAACGAGAAATTAGTTACAAAAAGCGTATATATATTTTCAAACAAGTTTACATATTTTGAAAATAAAATCAATTTAGATTGTTTCCAAATTTTAAATTTTCATTAGTGGAGACTTTAGTGTAGCATAACTACTAGATAAAGCTATAAAACATGAAATTAAAACTATAAAAATGCATTACAACATATAAATAAAACCATACCTACGAAATGAATTATTTCTTCAAAATTATAAAACTCCTTAAGATATTTCCCAAGCTTTCTATCACTCTTTCTTACTATAACTCTCAAGGAATCGGTGTGAGTTATAAATGACCACAACCCTATTTATCGGTTTGCAAGGATATTACGGTGTTGACATGTGTTTAATGACTAGGCTTTTTGAAGTTGTGATTCAACGCCGAGGTGTCGCATTCCGGAGTGGTATTATAGTGTTAATATCACCAAATGTTGACAAGTGTTTTAGCTTTCTCTCTAAAGACGACATGTGTAAGGTGGAGGTGACCAGCATGTGGTGGAAAGGTGAGAAGGGTATAAGGGTCATTTTACACATGAAGGGTATTTTGGTAATTTCATACTATATATTTTCAATATTTCTTAGAGGGTCTTGAAAATATTTTATTTACAAAATGGCCCTTTTTATATTTTTATTGTAGTCCCTAAAAATTCATAAAATTATATTTTCTACCCCAAAACTTATTATTTACCTTAAGATACGTCAGAAGACTTGATTTGATCCAATTTACAGTTGATTCTTCATATTTAAAAATGGGGTTTATTATATTGATAGCTAATAATACCACATATTTAATAATATAACATTTATAAGATAATAAGTAACGCATGAGTGTAAAAACAAACTATATATATGAACATAAAAAAGTGGGGTCATTACACCTTGGCCTCAGCCTTGCTGAAGGGTATGTGGCCAAATAATTGGGAGAGTAAGGAGTAGAGGGTGCTCTTCCAAAATTTGAGGACTTAATGACCCCTGAGCTCCTTAAAGAATTTGGTCTGGGGGTTGACCCCCTTGAAGAACTATGTGAGTTATTGTAATTTTTTTCTTTTCAAGTCTTCCCTCGTCTCATAGATTAATTATACTAACATGTAATCTTCCTTCTTGCAGATCCCCCTCCTAACATCTCAGTCAATATTTGGGAAATGACAGCTTTGAGCTTGCTGGCTGGTCTGGGGAAGAAGAATAACAAACAACCACCCCCAAGAAGACCACTGTCGGGGAGCCAGTTGTCGAGGCCACATGCTAGAGGAAGGGGCCTTAAGTCCCTACTGACACCCAGACCAACCCTGCGATGAGGCCGATGGTGGGGGCTATGAAAACAACATCATTCTCTGACGTCGACTTGTCATCATCCTTGGGGGTATTCTGGTCGGCAAACCTATCCCAGCTTAAGGCCGACCCCACTTCCCTGATTGCTAACATCAGGGTTGCAAAGGCCGCCATGTTTGTAGCTCCCTCTGCTGCTGACTATGAGTTCTTTGCCAAGATGCCTTCATCAAATATCTACGACTTCGACCTTTACCATATGGTACAGGTATCATCCTTGTCCCTCTGATATTTATCACACACTTGCCAATATTTTGATCTTTTACCTAACTTCATATTTGTTTCTTACAGTCTATTTGTTCTTTGACCTCAGCCACCAAATGAATGGCTGAGAACCAATAAAAGTTTAGGGAGGACGAGAGAGAAATTCAAGCCAAAGATGACCTTAGAACCCAGTTGGCTAACCTCAAAGCCGAGCATGAGCGGGGCATAAGATCTCAAACTTTATCACAACATCCAGTTGAATCTTAAAGATGACATCATTACTAAAAAGGATGAAGCTTTAAGGAACCAGTCCATAAAATTTGAAACCGACCTTGTTACAGCTGTAAAGAATGCTGGGGTTGATGATGTTGAAGCATACAAAACCTCAGACGAGTTCCAAGGCTTTGGGATAGAGTACTTGGATAGGGGGATCAAGACGGCCTACCGATGGGTCGTCTTGAAGTTTGTTAATGCTGTATCTTCTATCCGACCGTCGCTGGAAGTTGTCGACCTCGAGGACCCTCTAATGGCCAAGGATCTATCTCATGTTGACTTTTTAGGATAGAATGAAAGTGAAGGGACATCTGACAACCCTCTGGTGGCCTAGGGGGGACATGCAAAAGGATGGCCTACCGCCACTGCTGGTGATGGGGCCGAGGCTTTGATTCACACTAATCCAACTCAATAGTGTGGTCGTCTGTGGTCAATACCCTTTTCTTTGTACCCATTTTAATTTTTAAGAATGTGAACATTTCTCCCTTTGTCCTGTGGCTCTTTCACTCAATGAAATCTTTTATATTTAACTTATGCTATTTTTGCCCCATCGATCACGCTAACCGCACTAAGTAATTTTAGGCACAAGTCCTCGCTCGTCTTTTTGAGAGTGTATAGAGGGGTGTCCCATCCTCACACTATCGTCTCAGCCAAGGGAGTGAGTCCACCAAGTTAATGATGTTTAAAAATAATCAACCATGCTTAAATTATTTTAAAATTTGCACCCACCAAATTATGGTGTTTTAGGCATTAAGTCCTACCTTGTATTTTTTAGAGTGTATGGAGGGGAGTGAGTGAGTTCGCCAATTTAATGATGTTTAACAGTAATCAACCACACTTAAGTGATTTTATAATTTTCACCCACCAAATTATGGTGTTTTAGGCATTAAGTCCTCCCTCGTCTTTTTGAGAGTGTATGGAGGGTCGTCCTATCCACACACTATCGTCTCAGGTGAGGGATTTAGTCAACCAAGTTAATTATGTTTAACAATAATCAACCATACTTAAGTGATTTTAAAATTTTCACCCACCAAATAATGGTGTTTTAGGCATTAAGTCCTCCCCCGTCTTTTTGAGTGTATGGAGGGTCATCCCATCCACACACTATCGTCTCACTCGAGGGAGTGAGTCCACCAAGTTAATGATGTTTAACAATAATCAACCACACTTAAGTGATTTTAAAATTTGCACCCACCAAATTATGGAGTTTTAAATAAATTTCCTTTGATGTTATTAGCAATCTATGGACGAGGCCAACCCCGTCCAGACTGTCATGTCACCGAAGGCAACTTAAGCTTACTTCACCACCAATGATGTTTTATAGATTAAGACGAATTGACATAGAGACACATATCTGAGTTAGTAAACAATAGGATGAGAGGGAACACTGATATTCAATCCTCTCAATCTTGTACACTTGTATTACAATAGGAAGCAAATAAAATAGGAAAGCTATAATCTTATTGGTAATATTTCTTAAGATGATCAACATTCTACGGGTTAGAAAATGGCTCTCCTTCCAAGTTTTCCAATTGGTACATTCCTGGAACAACCTCTTCAACCACTTTATACGGTCCATGCCAAGCTGGATGGAGCTTATTGGATTTTTGCAATGTCTTTTTCAGTACCAAGTCTCCTACTTTCAGCGGGCTTGCTTTGACTCACTTGTTGTAGAATTTTATCTTTCTCTGCTGATAGGCAGCTTGCCTAACTTCAGCGTCTTTTCTTCTTTCTTTAATAGATCCAAATCAATCCTCTCATCATCAATGTTCTATTCAGGGTCATAGGTATGAACTCTATGTGTAGTCAGACCTATCACCATTAGCACAACTACCTCTGAGCCGTATGCAAGCATAAATTGGGTCTCCCCAGTAGGAGCCCTCTTTGTCGTTCTATAGGCCCACAGCATAGCATACACTTTTTCAATCCATTTCCCCTTTGCATCTTCCCATTTCTTCTTAGTTCCATCTAGGATCGTCCGGTTTGTCACTTTCGTCTGCCCAGTAGCCTGGGGTCGATCAGGGGTGGAAAATATTTGTTTGATGCCGAGTCTTACATAGTACTTTTCCAGGGAGACGTTCTTAAATTAAGTTTCATTATCAGAAATCAAGGTATTTGGCAAGACATATCTGCAAATGATGTTTTTCCAGATAAACTAGAAGGTCTTCTGCTCTGTAATCATAATCATCGGCTCATCCTCTACCCACTTTCGAAAATAGTCTATCACTATAATCAGGTACCGATGATTGTTCACTGGTCTGGGAAAAGGTCCTACTAGATCAATTCCCCATACTACAAATGGAAATGGAGACATAATGGAGGTCAGAGGTTGGTGAGGCTGGTGACGAATGGTATCAAGCCTTTGGCACTTGTCACACTTCTTGACATACGCTGCAGCATCTTTGTCCAAGGTCGTCCATAAAAACCTCATCCACCAATACTCCTTCCTTAATGTATCTAATGAGGGGATCCATCCATGAAGCTCCCATGTTCAAATTCAGATAAGACCCAGAAGTGCTATCATCCTCCTCAATGGTTGGGCGATACAAGATTTTTACCAATACAATCCTTTTTATCTCCATACTTATAGCTGAGGCTAGTCTTGCAAGTGTGTCTGCCCAACCATTATCCAACCGAGGTATCCTCTTTAGCTTCACTTATTTGAAACGCTTCAACACCGTCCTTACTTTCTCCAAATATTTGGCCATCCTGACGTCTTTTGCCTCATACGCCCCTAGAATTTGATTCACCACTAATCTTGAATTACTGTGAATTAAAAGTTGGCCGACATTCAGAGCTCGAGCCAAGGAGAGGCCTACTATAAGAGCTTCGTATTCGAACTCATTATTGGAGGCCTTAAAACTGAACCTCAAGGCGTATTCAATATATGTTCCATCTGGTGTCGACACCATCAGTCCTGTGCCACTTCCATTCTCGAAAGAGGACCCATCAACGAAGAGGTTCCATGTTATACCATCCTTAGAGAAGTTACCCTCTGTTAGGACTCCATGTTTGAAGAGATATCGTTCTTCTACATTTTCAAGTACTTTACCCCTAACTGTGATTATCTCGATCTCATTTGGAGAAGGGTAGACACTTCTCCCATACTCACCATATGTAGCCTCAAAACTTTCACCATCGGACCCATCTGAAGTGAACTCAACCACGAAGCCTGCTAACTCTTTCCCTTTGATGGACACCCTAAGCTGATAGATGATATCAAATTCTCCCATCTCTATTGCCCAAGACATCAGTCTCGCTGACTTCTCAGGCTTGTGGATGACCTGTCGGAGTGGGGAGTCCATTAGGATAACCATTGTGTGAGCCTAGAAGTATGTCTTCATCTTCCTTGAGGTGTGAATCAGAGCATAGGACAAATTTTCCATCCTAGGATACCTTTGTTTATCCCCCTGGAGCACCTTATTATTGAAGTATACCGACTTATGTACTCCATCCTCGTCTCTTATGATGGCAGCACTAATAGCCGACTCTGAGACTACTGGATACATATAAAGTTTTGCCCCTTGGACCGGCCTTAAAAATAACAAGGGGGAGCCCAGGTTGGACTTCAACTATTAGAAGGACTTATCGCATTCCTCATTCCACTCAAAATCTTTTCTAAAAAATTTAAAAAATGGAAGATACTTATTGGTGGCTCTGGATATGAACCTCTTAAGTGATGCCACTCTTCCCGTCAGCCTCTGCAGATCCTTGATCGAAATTAGGGTCTTCATATCTACCAAGGCCTTGATTTTATCTGGGTTAAACTCTATTCCCCTCTGATTTATGATGAAGCCCAAGAACTTACTAGCCCCTACGCTGAATACACACTTTGTGGGGTTGAGCTTTATCATGTACTTATCCATCGTATCAAAGGTTTGCTTGAGGTCGGCCCTGTGAAAGTCAGCCCTGAGACTCGTAGTCAACATATCATCAATTTAGAGTTCCATCGTCTCCCCAATTTTATCTTCAAACATCTTGTTGATAAGACTCTGATAGGTATCTCCAGCATTCTTCAAACCAAAGGGCATGCCTTTGTAGCAGTAGGTCCCCTTATCGATTATGAAGGAAGTCTTCTCCTCATTAGCCGAGTGCATGTATATCTGGTTATAGCTCAAGTAAGCATCCATGAAACTCATCATCTCATGGCCTGCTGTGGCATCAACCATCTTATCCATCTTGGGAAAATGAAAGATGTCCTTAGGGAAAGCCTTATTCAGATCGATAAATTTTACACACGTTCTCCACTTCCCACCGGCTTTTGGAACTATAACAGCGTTGTCCATCCATTCAGGATATATCACCTCTCTTATGAAGTAAGATTTTTCTATCTTTTTACCTCTTCTCGTATGACCTCACACTTCTCCCAAGAATAGATCCTCCTCTTCTGTCATATCTACCTAGCATCGTCAGCCACATTCAATTTATGGTAAAAGAGTTTAGGATCTATGCTCGATATATCCTCTTGACTCCATGCAAAGATACTCTGCCTCTTTCTTAAAAATTTGATCAACTCTTCCTTGATATCTCCTCTCAGGGCTTTGCCATCCTGGACGGTTTTTTGGTCTCACCCTTATTGAGGACGATGGATTATACCTCTTCTGCGGCCTCCCCTTTCTTTAATTTGGTCTCATCTCTGGGATCCAGGGTGTCAATACTGTAGGTTGTAGTTGATTTCTTATGAACCTCCCTCTCCTCGGCTGAGTTGAAGTAACATTCACGTGCCAATACTTGATCACCTTGGACTTCCCCTACCCCATATGGGGTTGGTAATTTTACCATTTGGTGTATAGTAGATGGTACGACCTCAAATTCCTTGAGGTCCACTCTCCCATGATAATATTATAGACCGAGTATGCACTCTCATCCATCACAAAGAAATTAACTGTCTTTATAAGCCTCTTAGGCCAAACATCTCCCATTCTAACATCCATTTCATACATTCCTAATGGGTGAACCTTCTCACCGTTGAACCCTATCATAGGGTGATGATAAGGGATGAGCCTCTTCTTGATGAGTCCCAAACCTTTGAAATAATTCCAGAACATAATGTCGGCCGAATGATTTGTATCAAATATTGCATATTTCTTTCCATTATTTTTATGTATTCTAGCTCTTTTACGGTCCTTAATGCCTATATTTATGCTCATTAACCAAACAACCTTGGATTTGGATATATACATGTTTTACAGGGGTTAATTGTGCTTTTGTAGGTATTGGAACGCTAAAAGTGAGGATTTGTTGCATTTCGGAGAAGTTCCATCGTTGGATGCTACTTCAAGGGCATTTTAGTCAATTCATATTTCTTATACAGCTCATGGAAATTCCACGGATGCGTATTTCATTGAGTTAGCGTCGCATGGCCATAAACGGTGCGTCATTTGTAGTTTGAACGAAGAAGTTATGGTTGTTTCTGTTTGCATCCATTTCCCTCCTCTTCATGGACCAAAGGCTGCCAAAAACAGAGTACCAGTCGACCGGGCTTAGGCCCCCAGTCGACCGCGGTTTGAAATTTATCCTACGAATTGAGACAGTGGGCTGGGACCAATTCGATCGATCGATCGATGGTTTTGATCTATCGATCAATGCCCATCGATCGATTGTTGGTCTTTGATCGATCGATCGATCATACCAGATATTTGGCAATTCGTCCCTTTTAATTTCTTTTTCCTTTATTTTTTTATAACTTACTATATAAAGGTTTTTTTGTGTAAATATCAGATAGATTAGATTTTAAAGAGTTTTAGGTCAGGGTTTGGGGATTTTAGAGCTTCTTCTTCCTCTCTTGGTTTGACACCAATTAGGGTTTGTAATTGGTACTTTCATATTCCCTCTCCATTAATATAGTTTGTATTTCCTTAATTCTTTCTTTCTAATTTAGTTTACATGATTTCATAATTAGTTTTACATGCTTTATTTTCGTGCTTTCTAGTGTAGTTTTATTGCTTTTATTTTCTGCGTTTATTTCTCGCTTTTTTAATATGCTTTCTATATAAATTAGTCTAGGTTGTGTTTGAATGGAACTCACTCGGGTTGACGTGTTTCTTTGCTTTGGTGATGGTGTTAACGGGTCTATTTCGGGTGTGTTGTCCTAGTTATTACACCTAGGAGATTTGATGGGGCATATCTTGTATGTCCCGTGCTTACGACCTTGCGTGTATAATTTCCAGGGTATTTGTTGACGCCAAAATCGTATTAGGCTTTTATGTGGATTTAGGGGTGTGATAACCCTTGGTTGAATTAACTGTCGAAACGAGACGCATTTATAATAACTCGTCGACCGATGTATCCATTTTATACTAATTAACTCGGGTGAGGGATATTCGACGCAACCTATAGTTTTTACTCCCTTTATTAGTCTAGCTTTATTTTCCCTCGCCTAGATTAAATATTTCCCTTTTATGCATCTTTTTCCTTTTTAGTTTGTAATTTATCTTTTACCCTTTTATTTCTGAAGTATTTAATCCTATAAATTCTAGCAACTCGTCTCTATGGATTTTTGATACCTGACTTACCGCTATACTTGTATCGCAAGTGTAGTTGTAATTTAGGTCTTTTTTATTATCACGGTGAAACGAAAATAACAATTGTGTCCTTACACAAACACACCTTTCACGCGTGATCACCTAACTTCCCCCGTCGACTAGAATCCTCTATACCTCATACCTATGCACTCTAGTCGTGATCACCAAAGGTTCATCCTGAGGAGCTAGGATTCCCTTGAGGTCGAGTCTTGAAAATCCCACAATTAAGTTTTTTATATCTACCTTCTTTCTCTTCTTTGACTTTTTTCTTACTTCAATCGAGTTAACGGCTTCAACTTTGGGAAGGGCCTTAGCCTCGGGTACATGCACCTTACGGTCAACCATCTCTGTACCACCTCCTTCCAGGCCTTCGCAAATCATCTTCACATCAAACGACATTATGTGGACTCATCCCTTCGGATCATCGCCTATGGGTGGCAGGTCTGGGTCGTCGTCATCATCGTCATTTGAGGCGTCATCTTTCTTCCCTAGGTCATGTTCCTTGCACCTATCAGCCCTTCTCCTTCTGGGGTTATCTCGTCCCCTCTTTGGGCCATCACTACTCGCATACTTCCTTAGCTTCCCCGCCTTAAGCATCTTCTCAATCTCATTTTTCAAGGAAAATAACTTTTCTCTCAAGTGCATGTGGTCTTGGTGAAATTCACACCATAAGCTTTTATTACTTTTGTGAGGGGGATCTTTCAGCTTCTTAGGCCAACTTAGGGACGTGTCATTCTTGATCTTATTCAGAATGTGCTCGCAGATGACCATGAGATGAGTATACTAGGCAAATTTATCATCAGCCGATCTCTTCTTTCCATTTTTATTATTCTTCTAAAACTTTCTCCTACTGTTATCCCCCTTCTCATCCTCATACTTAGCTGCCATAGCTTTCTCGGCGGACATGACCTTTTTTTCCATCGCCAATAGCTCGACCAAGGACTTTGGCAGGTCTTCAGTAAGCTTCCAAAGAAACTTCCTTTTCTACAAACCTCCTATTAGCATTGTTATTGTAATACTTTCCTCATAATCTTCAACTTCCAACTTCTACTTATTAAACCTCACAATATATTCCCTAAGACTCTCATTCTTCCCCAGATTAACGTAGAATAGGTGAGTAGTCTTCTTCTAGGGCCTTACACCAAAGAAAAAGTTATCGATGAACCATTTTGCAAGTTTCTTGAAATTTTCAATGGAGTTCTTCGAAAGCAAGTTGAACCATATATGGGTAGCTGCAGTCAAAGTGCTTGAGAATGCATAGCATTTCATCTCATCTAAGACGGAGTAGATAACTGTAGCCGACTGGTACATCTCTACATGGTGAACAGGGTTGGTACTCCCATCATATTTTGGTGTAACCACTGGTGGCTTAAATTTGGCAGGGGTTAGGAAGTTGACTATTTTTACCGTAAAAGGATAACCTTCTGAATATCCCCTCTACAAGGGGTCACGACCCTTAAGTATGTCTCCAATATTATTTTCTAGACTTTGAATTGAGTCATTCTACGGCCTTTCAGCCGCTTCAACATCGACCTAGATTATGTTATCCCTTGCCACCTCAACTGGCCCAATAAAGGGCTCCCCTGTTGCTGAATTATTTCATCTATTCACCTCTTAATGGACCTCATCTCGGTCGTACGGGGGTCGACCAATTGCCCCCGCCCTCCTTGAGCTAACATTGCTCCTTCACATGGATAGCCTTTCTCTCAAATCACCAATTGGGCGGAGCCTTTCGAAGGTCGTCCCTTAACTTAATCGGTAAAAAGTCGAGCCCCTTGGTCGAGCATCTAGACTCGACCTCCTATCACACCCTCGACTTCCTTCTATGGTGCGTACCATATTCCTAAATACTTTGTATGTCTCCCAGTAATTAATTTGAGCATCTTAAGCCTCATAATCATTATATCGGTCCTTAGGGCAGGGTTAACCTTGCACCCCTAGGCGTAAACGCCTAGGGTCTGCAGCGTCCCTCTACCACTGAAGAGGAGGTAGATCCTTGCGAGGTGCTTAGGGTGGTCCCCTGGTGATGCTCCCCCACTGTCGGAGTAATCATCTTTGGTGGGGCTCTAACTGGCCTGATTACTATATTCTGGCTGAAGGCAACCAACTGATCTTGTATCTCTTGTTGGCTTACTGCCAAGGATTTCAATGCGGCCACCACTTCAGCCATTTCTGACTGAGGAGAGGCGTTGCTGGAACTAGGACCACCAGCAGGTGGTGGAGGTGGCGAAAATTATGATGCCATGTTAAAGCCTAGTGGAGGAGCTTAAAATCAAAGAGTGGAAACCTTGCAACTCAGGAGGAACTCTTACAATGGTGAAATAGCTCCATAGAAGGGGAGGATTGGTTCACCACCAGAGACTCCGGTGAGGACAAGCTAATAAAGGTAAGAGATTATGCTTCTCGTTCCCACAGACGGCGCCAGACTGATGATACCAGAAATGGTATCACCAGGTCAAAATGTATGTAAGCTCAAACTAAACAAAAATGGTGTACAAAAGATATAAATGTATAAACAGAAGGAGATGAGGCAAAGAAGAAGATGATACTAAATATAAGTGGTTCGACCGGAGCCTACATCCACTGTATAGTGTGAATGGTGGTTTTCACTATAAGTATGGCAGTAATGGCATGTAAATACAACACTCAAGATTTTCTCTCTCTTCTATATATTTTGCTAGGGTCCTGCCAAGGTTGTGAATAATGAGCCCCTTTACAATGTAGAAGATGAAAGGTTTATATAGTGCTTATGGGGTATAGTGTACCCCCCAAGCATGTAGTATAAATGAATGTGTTGCTCTTAGCCTATCCAGTGGAGACATCTAGATGTGATATATGTAGATCATGATGACCAAATATTCCATCACGTGAGGGAATGATTTAGTTATAAAGGTTTCGCCCACGTGGAGTATGTGTCATACGTGCACTAATCCACACGTCTCCCAATGAAAAACTGTTACTAAAGCCGTTTATTAAAAATAAACTATTTAAGTAACTCCGATCTGTTTTTTGAAGAAACTCTTTTCTTAAAAACCAAAACTATTTGAACACAAGATGTGTTTAATAAAAATAGTATGTACGAGATCTATGCAAGATTTGATTAACAAGTTTATAAAACAGTTTAAACAAACTTTAAACTCAGCACAAACAAGAATGGGATGAGAAGATGTAGGAAGATTAAGATCACGATTTTTAAGTGGTAAAACCTCAACCCACTTGAGGAAACATCCACGACTCCCTCTACGGAGTAAAATAAAAATCCACTAAAACAAATTTACCAGTTACAAATTATTTAACTAACATGCATACAACTCAGACCTATATAAGTTTAGGAATGTACCCTCTGGTGACCTTATAACTTCTTTGCAGTTCTGATTGTTGATGTTGTTCTCCCAGTTTGTAAACTTCAGATTTGTTCGATCACTTTACGTCGACTCTTGTTCACAAGATCTTATTACCAACACTTTTCATGTGGTAGGGTGAAAGTGTTTGTGGGGGTGCTTTCTAACACATGCATGCACACACACACACACACTTATTAAGTACAATCAGTCCTAGCAAATTACATATAAGGCTATATGCAGTGATTTTATTTTTCTCTTTTCTCACAAAACTTTGAACCTTTTTTTACCTTTAAATCAATCCCAGAATCCACGGATATCTTGCTTAGAAGAGAGTTAAGATCTTAATCAATCTCAGAGTTTTGAAAAGATTTTCGAGATTGAAAACCTCCAAGTGTGATTCCAAACTAGGTCAAAGGTTTAGTTTTAAGAGAACTAGAAACATAAAACATTTATTGTTGATTTCAAAGATTAAAAATGATTTTCAGAAACGAATCAACAATATATTTCTCAAGATGAGAAATAAACTATTTAACTAAGTGTGATGTAACATGAATAACTCAGATCTGAAATTTCTATTGAAGCAGAAACTAGATCTAAGAAAATAGTTTAAGTTGGGAACAAGATCTAACGAATAAGAGGTTACAGCAACAACAACAAACTCAACTCAAACTCTCAAACACTCAAGAACACTCAGGGTAGTGTTTTGGATATGTAGGAGTTTTTGAAGAAGTGTTTGGTTTGAAAGAAACTTGACGAACAAGGGTTAGGGTTTCTAACTCTCTCTCTCTTTCTGGTTTCTCTCTTCTCTCTCTCCTTTCTCTCTCTTCTATCTACTCTCTCTTTTTTTTTCAAAAAAATAAACTGGCCAAAAGTCTTAGACGATAGAGAGGAGGGTCCTTTTTTAAGGGTGAAGAGAAGGATCGAGAATCAGGTTAAAAAACAAGGGTTAGGATTGAGTCAAGCTGTTTTGACTTAAATCCAAGGGCTCACAGAACGCGGTGGTTAAAAAAACATCTGATTGGTTCAAAAGGGATACATAGGGATTACCAAAGACAACATGCAGATCGTCGATAAGATTTGATCTAATGGCTGTAAGCATACGCGATTGTATACTCAGTAAAGAAACACAAATCCCACCAATCAGCAAGCAACAGGTGGTGAACAATAAGACGATATAAAACGCGTGTTTTAAAATAATTACAATCACACCTTGAAGTCTCTTCCCTTTTGGTTTCTACCCAAACCAACTTTATGCCATTAAACCCATTAATTCATAATTGTAGATTGAACCCACAAACTTCTAAAATCAAATTTTAATTAAAAAAACTTTATTAAAAAATGTTTATAAAATCCCAAAAAATATTTAAAATTCAAATTTAGGAATTTAAACATACTCAACATATGTACACACGTTAATAAGCAATATGACATGTATATGATGCATTCTACTGTGTTTGAGTGTTGGTAATTAGATCTAGATCACTACAAGATATATGAATGATATAGCAAGTCAATCTCTGAGGTTCTTTGGTTTCTAGGATGGACATAATTTTGTCATAATTTCCAAACTAGATGAGCACTTATACAATATAGACTCAAGTGAGTCAAGAGTATAAGGGATTCAATCTCCCCCTTTGGAAATATGAGACAAAATCTCCTTTGAGTCATCTAGAACTCGTAGGGCGACAAAAAATAAGAAAAACTTATTCCTATAAAGATTCTATCTACCCAAATCCTAGAAAATAAAAGTACATAACTCAACTATTTACAATTGAATACCCTATTACATCAGTTCAGAGTAACTGTACAAAAACCTGCAATGAATCACTAAGATCAAGCTATTTAACATATATACAAAGATTCATAGAGACTTAAATTTCTCCCCCATTTTGTCTCAAATGGACAAAGGGAAAAAAACTTGGATAAACAGCAAAGTTATTATTCAGCACAAACCATACGAATAGATTTACGCAAAGAAATGAATTTATTATAATCTAGAGGTTTGGTAAACATATCTGCGAGTTGCAAATCAGTAGGAAGATAATTGATTTCTAATTCCTTAGTTTCAACTAATTCGCGTATAAAGTGATGTCTTATTTTTATGTGCTTTGTTCGCGAGTGTTGAACAGGGTTTTTAGAAATATTGATCGCACTTTGATTATCACAATAGAGATGCAATTGGTTTTCTTGAACACCATAATCACTCACCGTTTTCTTAAGCCATAGTAATTGAGCACAACAGCTGCCAGCGGCTATGTATTCAGATTCAGCTATTGAGAGTGATGTGCAGTTTTGTTTCTTACTACTCCATCCTACCAAGTTATTACCTATATAATAACATGCTCCTGATGTGCTTTTACTATCATCAGTACACCCATCCCAGTCAGCATCAGTGTACCCAATAATAGTGCTTGGTGTGTCATTAGTGTACCAAAGTCCTAGATTCAGAGTGCCTTTTACATATTTAATAATACGTTTAACTGAATTCAAATGGCTCTCTTTAGGGTTATTTTGATAACGTGCACAAACACACACAGCATACATAATATCGGGACATGAGGCAGTAAGATATAGTAAGGTTCCTATTATACTACGATATAGAGTAGGATCTATGGATTTTCCATTTTCGTGTTTAGAAAGTTTTATCGTAGTACTCATGGGCGTTCTAGCATCTTTAGCACTCTCAAGGCCAAATTTCTTTACTATCTCTAAAGCGTACTTGGATTGCGAGACAAATAATCCTTCTGAATTTTGTTTGACTTGAAGACCTAAGAAAAAT
Organism: Sambucus nigra; assembly: GCA_949130495.1. Classification (NCBI taxonomy): domain Eukaryota; kingdom Viridiplantae; phylum Streptophyta; class Magnoliopsida; order Dipsacales; family Adoxaceae; genus Sambucus; species Sambucus nigra. The sequence goes on along the minus strand of OX422212.1, from coordinate 126,393,299 downwards.
TGCAACTCCCCCATAAGAGACATTTGAAATTCCTTATGCATAGTTTCAGAAAAGGATTTTACTTCTGAGGGAGAAGTTGATCCAAAGATAATATCGTCAACATAAACTTGAGCAATAATGATGTGTTTGTCAAAATGTTTGACAAAAAGGGTTTGATCATTTCCACCTCTTTTGAAACCTTTATCTAAGAGGAGATTGGAAAGACAATCATACCAAGCTCTAGGTGCTTGTTTAAGGCCATACAATGCCTTTTTAAGACGAAATACATGATTTGGATATTGAGGGTCAATGAACCCTTTAGGTTGTTCTACATAGGTCTCTTCAGTCAATATTCCATTAAGGAATGCAGATTTGACATCCATTTGGTAAAGTGTAAAATGCATGTGGCAAGCTATAGCAAAGAGCAGACGAACAGATTCTAAACGAGTAACAGGAGCAAAAGTCTCGTTAAAATCTATTCCTTCAATTTGAGAGTATCCATGAGCAACTAATCTAGCTTTATTTCTAATTATTATCCCACTTTCATCAGACTTATTTTTAAAAATCCAACGTGTGCCAATAACCTTTTTGTGATCAGGACTTGGAACAAGATACCAAACATCATGAATGACAAATTGAAGTAGGTCTTCCTGCATAGCAGAAATCCAGTAAGAGTCATTCAATGCCTCATTTACAATCTTTGGTTCCACTAGGGAAACAAAACATGCATAATGTGCATAGTTTCTTAGTTGGGATCCTGTACGCACTGGCTCACTAAGGTTACCAACTACGTTATTTATGGGATGATCTTTAGAAACCCAGTTAGGTACTTCAGGTATCTCAATTGTTAATGAATTATCTATCTCCAAAGAGTCATTTTCATTGTTTGTGAGCTCTTCTTCAATAGTTGATTCACTAGTCTTACTCTCTACAGTAGTGTCACTTATAATTACATTAATGGATTCCATCAAGGTTTTAGTCCGAAGATTATACACTCGATAGGCTCTACTGTTAGGCGAGTATCCTAGAAATATAGCTTTATCTCCCCGGCTCTCAAATTTGGACAAGTATTCCCTATCTTTGCATACATAACAAATACTACCAAAGGTTCAAAGGTACTTAATATTGGGCTTTTTATTGTACCAAAGTTCGTAAGGAGTTTGTTTGGAATTCTTTCTAAGATAGACCCTATTTATTATGTGACACGCAGTACGAATAGATTCTACCCAAAAGTATTTAGGTAGATTTTTGGCATGTAACATAACACGTGCCATCTCTTGAAGTGTACGATTCTTTCTCTCGGCGATTCCATTTTGCTGAGGAGTCTTAGGAGCACTAAACTCATGTTTGAAACCATTATAGTCACAATACTCTATTATACCAGTTTCTTTGAATTCTCCTCCTCTGTCACTACGGATTCTATTTACTTTAGTGTCCTTTTCATTTTCAATCCGAAGAAGTACTTTTAGAAAAGTTTGAAAAGTGTCAGATTTTTGTTTTAAAAAGGATACCCAAGTAAATCTGGTGAAGTCATCAACCATAACTAAAATATAACTGTGTCCACAGAGACTAACAGTTTGGGAGGGACCCATTAGGTCCATATGGATGAGCTCCAAGGGATTAGAGGTAAGAATATCATTAACTTTCTTATGAGGTGCCTTAAAAATTTTACCTTCCTGACAAAAACCACAGACAATGTTAGGAATGGGTTTGATTTTAGGGACTCCTCTAACTATTTCCTGAGAGGTCAGTCTACTCAGATTATCATAATTTATATGACCCAGTCTATTATGTCATATCTCGTTGTCATCCATTCTGGCAATATTACAGATTTCAGAATTGTTCATGACAGTATAACAATTGTCAGAAGTCCTGAATCCTGTAATTATGCATTCACCTTTTTCATTTAAAATTTTGCAATTGTTCTTTGAAAAGGTAACAGTATGATCTGAGTCACAAAATTGGGAGATACTAAGAAGATTGGCCTTAAGACCTTTAACTAGAAGGACATTTTCAAGAACAGGAAGTCCATCTTCTTGGAGAGTTCCTTTGCCTATGATTTGAGATGATACTCCATCACCAAAAATGACTTTACTACCAGCGAAGCTGGTTTTGTTCAAAAGTTTAGTATCATCCCCAGTCATGTGCTTAGAACATCCAGAGTCTAAATACCAACCAGATGATGTGTGCTCAGCTTTTAAGGTAGTAATAACCATATTACACTTCATCTGGGGTAATAGATCTTCTTTTCTAACCCAAATTGCTCTGGTTTCATTTTGCGCTTATTAGCTCTCAATTGATAAAATTTGCGAGCATTGGATTTTTGTTGAAAAATATTTTGCGCATGATTTTGAATTTTATGAAAGACATGAGCATTTGGTTTAGGAAAGTGCTTAGGATTCCTTCTAGGAAATGTTCTTTCAGGTTTGGTTTTTCTCTTTCTATAATTAGAGTTTTTATTTGGTTGTCTAGGAAGTATATAATTGTTGTGGCTCCTCCTAGAATAGTTAAAGTTCCGATAGATAGGAGGGTAATAGATTGGTTTATCAAGTCTCCTAGCATAGCAACCATCAAAAGAGTGACCGTATATATCACAATAAGAGCAATAAAGATTGCTCAGAATTGGGGTCTCCTTAGGAAAGTCCCTAAACAATGGTTTTGAGGAATTTTGGGGTTGAACTCTATTATTAGGTAGTACAGGTTTGAATGAGGACTCACTCTTTCTAATAGAGGGGCAGACGTATTTAGCCTTAGGTGAACTTTCATGTTTAGAGTAACTTGATTACCCAATGTAAAAATTTTGACGTTTTGAATCAAACTCAGTTTTTAGAGAATGAAAGTTTAGGCAAGTTTCAATAGGTCTTTTACCTCCTGACACAAATTTAATACTTTAAAAAGATTTTTTTCGTGTCTTCAAATTGGGGCAAAATCCTATTCCAGTTCGATCATCAGAATTGGTTTTTGATTCAGCAATAAATTCATCAAAACAGTTTGAGTTGTTTTCAAATTTTGTAAATTTTTTGAAAACAGTTGTTGTCTTTTCTTTAGTTTGTTCCAATTCTAACAATGTCCCTTTGTATTTTTTTCTCCAGAGTTTCATTTGTTTCAGTCAAATCTTTGAGTTTCTGATCAAACATTTTAATTTCACTTTCATGAGTTAAACATTGGGTAGTATACTCTTCAGCATTCAGTTTGACCATCAGGCTTAGATCTTCCAGCTTCTTGGTGAGATCTTTCACAATTTTTTCTAGTCTAGTGCTTTTCTTGAGAGTTTTAGCATAAAGTGTGTGAATGTCTCGGAGGTCTTCATTGTCCGAGTCACTAAGTGTAGTGTGTGAAGTGACCCCTAAGGATTCATTCTTTGAACTCACACACCCATTGACATCGTCATTATCGCTTTCCCTTTGACTCACACACCCCGAAGAGGAGATAGCAATATTCTCAGTAATCAAAGCATCTAAACCAGTAACAGCAATATTCGAAACATTAGACATAGAATTACTAGATTCATCCTCACTAACAAACACAGGTATATCATCATTATAGATAATTTTGGCAAAGAAGGACATGCAAGGGTAAAAAACATTAGATGACTCAGGTTCCTCATTTTCAGAGTCACTAGAATCATCCCATGTTTTGCAAATGTTGGCTCTAGTGTGTTTATTTTGAGTGTTCAAGTTAACTCTACAGTCTTGTGCAATGTGTCCTAGTTTACCATATTTATAGCATTCAGTCTTCTTAAGATCTCTGTTAGGTCTAGCATGAGAGTCCTTGTGATTTTTGTCATGGCTTTTCTCATGAGGTCTGGAATTAAAGGGAGTTTGATAATTTGACTTGCCTTGTTTATTTGCCATGTTGTTTCTAAACTTAATAATTTTCTTAAATTGTTTTGACATTAAGGCAATCTGATTGTCCAAACTCTCTATATTGCATTCCTCATCAGAATCATCATTGGAAGTGTTAAACTCAGGCTTTATCAATTTAGAAGAAAAGCTTAGATTGAAACTAGTCTGTTTCCTATGGGACTGGGTCAATTGTTTCTTAAATTCCAGTTCCATTTCCATAGTTCTTAATTTACTACTGAGTAGTTCAGGAGTGAGATTATTATCACACATTTCCTCAATAGCATATCTTTTGTTATCAAATTTCTGTGGTAATGATCTCAGAATTTTAGATACAATTTCTTGTCTAACATAAGTTATCCCATTAGCATGCAGTTTTGTCACAATATCAGTCAGGTTCATATAGAAGTCATCAAATGACTCAGTCTCAGACATAATTAAGGAATTATACTGTTGAATGAGCATTTGAGTTTTAGCAGCCTTAACTCTAGTGTCTCCTTCATGAGCAGTAACCAAAGTGTCCCAAGCTTCCTTAGAAGTGGTACAAGATGAGATTCTTTTGAACTCATGTTCATTTATGGACATAAATATGGTATTCTTTCCTTTGTTATTATTTCGAGAAACTTGTTTATCTTCTTGGGTGAACTCACTTAATACTTTCTTAACCCTCTCATTACATCCTTCAGTGGCTGGTTTTGTAGGAAAAATGTAACCATTTTCAACAATGTCCCAGACATCATCTCCCTGAGTTCCCTGAATGAAAGCAATCATCCTTACTTTCCAGTAAGCAAAATTGGTTCCATCAAAGATTGGAGGTCTGGTCAAGTTACCAAATCTTTCATTTTTCTCGTCCATATTTAATTTTCAGAAACACAGGATCTCTTTAAAAGTAGTTTACCAAAGCTCTGATACCAATTGAAAAACTGTTACTAAAGCCGTTTATTAAAAATAAACTATTTAAGTAACTCCTATCTATTTTTTGAAGAAACTCTTTTCTTAAAAACCAAAACTATTTGAACACAAGATGTGTTTAATAAAAATATTATGTATGATATCTATGCAAGATTTGATTAACAAGTTTATAAAACAGTTTAAACAAACTTTAAACTAGTCACAAACAAGAATGGGATGAGAAGATGTAGGAAGATTAAGATCACGATTTTTACGTGGTAAAACCTCAACCCACTTGAGGAAACATCCACGACTCCTTCTACGGAGTAAAATAAAAATCCACTAAAACAAATTTACCAGTTACAAATTATTTAACTAACATGCATACAACTCAGACCTATATAAGTTTAGGAATGTACCCTCTGGTGACCTTATAACTTCTCTGCAGTTCTGATTGTTGATGTTGTTCTCCCAGTTTGTAAACTTCAGATTTGTTCGAGCACTTTACGTCGACTCTTGTTCACAAGATCTTATTACCAACACTTTTCGTGTGGTAGGGTGAAAGTGTTTGTGGAGGTGCTTTCTAACACATGCATGCACACACACACACACTTATTAAGTACAATCAGTCCTAGCAAATTACATATAAGGCTATATGCAGTGATTTTCTTTTTCTCTCTTCTCACAAAACTTTGAACCTTTTTGACCTTTAAATCAATCCCAGAATCCACGGATATCTTGCTTAGAAGACAGTCAAGATCTTAATCAATCTCAGAGTTTTGAAAAGATTTTCGAGATTGAAAACCTCCAAGTGTGATTCCAAACTAGGTCAAAGGTTTAGTTTTAAGAGAACTAGAAACAGAAAACATTTATTGTTGATTTCAAAGATTAAAAATGATTTTCAGAAACGAATCAACAATATATTTCTCAAGATGAGAAATAAACCATGGAACTAAGTGTGATGTAACATGAATAACTCAGATCTCAAATTTCTATTGAAGCAGAAACTAGATCTAAGAAAATAGTTTAAGTTGGGAATAAGATCTAACGAATAAGAGGTTACTGCAACAATAACAAACTCAACTCAAACTCTCAAACACTCAAACACTCAAGAACACTCAGGGTAGTGTTTTGGATATGTAGGAGTTTTTGAAGAAGTGTTTGGTTTGAAAGAAACTTGACGAACAAGGGTTAGGGTTTTTAACTCTCTCTCTCTTTCTGGTTTCTCTCTTCTCTCTCTCCTTTCTCTCTCTTTTATCCACTCTCTCTTTTTTTTCTCAAAAAAATAAACTGGCCAAAAGTCTTAGACGATAGAGAGGAGGGTCCTTTTTATAGGGTGAAGAGAAGGATCGAGAATCAGGTTAAAAAATAAGGGTCAGGATTGAGTCAAGCTGGTTTGACTTAAATCCAAGGGCTCACAGAACGCGGTGGTTAAAAAAACATATGATTGGTTCAAAAGGGATACACAGGGATTACCAAAGACAACATGCAGATCGTCGATAAGATTTGATCCAACGGCTGTAAGCATACGCGATTGTATACTCAGTAAAGAAACACAAATCCCACCAATCAGCAAGCAACAGGTGGTGAACAATAGGACGATATATAATGTGTGTTTTAAAATAATTACAATCACACCTTGAAGTCTCTTCCCTTTTGGTTTCTACCCAAACCAACTTTATGCCATTAAACCCATTAATTCATAATTGTAGATTGAACCCACAAACTTCTAAAATCAAATTTTAATTATAAAAAATTTATTAAAAAATGTTTATAAAATCCCAAAAAATATTTAAAATTCAAATTTAGGGATTTAAACATACTCAACATATGTACACACATTAATAAGCAATATGACATGTATATGATGCATTCTACTGTGTGTGAGTGTTGGTAATTAGATCTAGATCACTACAAGATATATGAATGATATAGCAAGTCAATCTCTGAGGTTCTTTGGTTTCTAGGATGGATATAATTTTGTCATAATTTCCAAACTATATGAGCACTTATACAATATAGACTCAAGTGAGTCAAGAGTATAAGGGCTTCACCCAAACCACACGCCATGATGAGGTCACCCTCGACCCATATGCCTGAGCCAAGACTGAGGCTTATTATTAAAGGAATTGCATGTATCATGAGATGTAAAGTTTGGAGAGGGTCGACCGTAATCTTACATTTTCTTGAGGTCGACCCGAGGCTTTAGGCTAGGTCGAGATCCCCAACATCATCTAATATAAAGTTGGAGGTCGACTTATCACTGAGGCTGAGGCGAATGGTGGTCTCAAGTATGACCCCCCGGCCAGTTGGGGTAGTCTGGCTTAATTGTACCCTCGGCTTAGGCTGAGTATACTGTCGGCTAAGCCGGGGGTATATTTTGGCATATAATCTGCCATTAAGCTTATGTTTTGACCAATGAATTCATGAAAAACTGAGACAAAACACCCCTTTTATCTCTAATGATACTTATAATACCATTATCTCCTTTATTTCCTTTACTTGATCCATTTACATTGGGCTTTAGAAAACCTAAAATAGGACATAACTATCTAGCGTTTCTAAACAAGAGTTTTCTAATATGAATTCTGAGATGGAGTTTAGCAATAAAATCAACATGATATTAAACAATAGGACTTGAAAAAACAATTGATCTGGGGTTTTTAGAGTTCATCTCTATAACCCTCCTAATAATTATTTCAGAATTCATTAGGATACCATCATACACGTTGCTGTATCTATCATTCCAAATCTCCCATAACACCATCATAGGGATATTTTGATGAATAAACTTGATGAAGTCCTTATTAAACTTGAATAACCAATAGATGAGAAGAGACATATTGGAATTGAAGTTAGGAACAAATTCAACTTAAGAACTTAAGTGAGACCAAATCTTCTATGCCAAGAATATATGTTGGACTATTTCTATATGATTGAGACATCATTGACACCTAAAAACAACTGGGATCCTAATTCTTTGGATTTGATAATCAAGAGGAAAGGAATTATGATGAAGTTTCCATATGAAAATGGATACTTTGGGAGGACTAATTTAGGACCAAATGAATTTCCAAGAAGAACTAGTTGTGGTACTATTTAGGCAAAGTTGATAGGCTATTTTGAAAGTGAAATCTCCAGAAGATGAAGGCATCTAAATAGCTTATTGAGCTATGATCAAAGTGTTATCTAGTACATGATACTGAGAAGCCTTAATTCTCTTAAAAATATTTAAACCAAAAGATCCAGAACTAAAAGAGTTTTTATACTTATTCTACATAAATCTAGCCCAAATGACTTTAAAGTTATTCACCCTCCAAGTTAACTTCAAGACAAAAGTAGTACGGATGTCAGACAAGTCTCTAACCCCAAGACCTCCTCCATTGGTAGATCAGTAAATTATTTTCCAACTGATCCAAGCATAGATATCCCCTATTTGCACATTTGAGTCCTAAAAAAATAGGCTGAAGATATTATGATTTCTATTAATAATCACTTTACGAGGTTTTATAGGCCAATGTGTAATTTTTTATAGAAGATAACACATGTTCAATAAAAATTAGTCTGCCAGCTGTTGAAATATACCTACTTTTCCAACCCTTGAATTTCCTTCTGATTTGACCCTAAATATCTTTGAGAACTAGTTGATTTTACTCCTACATTTAAATATGGGACAATCGATATATTTTATTGGGAGTTTCTTGAAAGTCGGGTCCAAAATAGATCTTATAATAGATATCCTCTCAAAAGGAACAAACGAATCAACTGAGAAGCTGCTTTTTTACTTATTTATCGATTTTCTAGAAAAAATTTCATATTTAGCAAGGAATGCCATTAAGTTTTATAGGTTCTTTTTACAACCATTGGAAAATAAGATTGTATTATCTGGAAAGAAAATAATAAAGATCCTAAGGCTACCTAGAGGATGAGAGAAAGCCTTAACCTTCTTAGACATTATAAGATTATACAAGCCTATACTCAGAACTTCAACTAATATGACAAATAGAGATGGAGAAAGAGGATCCAATTTCTTAAGACCTATTAAGGAATTAAAGAAACCATCTAGGCATCCATTGATTAAAATGGAGAACCAATTATTTGAAATGATCCTCCATATGAAATCAATCAAGCTCTGAGAGAATCCTAATTTTCTGAAGACTTTTAGAAGGAAGAACAAAGAAACCTTGTCATATTCTTTCCCCATATCAAGCTTGATTAGCACATTTGAGCCAAGATATTTTATTCCCATGTAACTAGCCATCTCATAAGATAAAAGAATATTATCTTGTATTCATCTACCCTTTATGAAGCCATTTTGTTTGGGAGAGGTAATGAGAGGAAGAATTTTAGAAAGCCTAGTGTTAATTTTGGATAGGATTTTGATTAAAAAGTTACACAGACTTATAAGTCTAAATTGGAAGCATCTAGAAGGAATAGGAGTTTTTAAGATGAGCATTATAAAGATACTTGACTAACTTATAGGAATTTAGGCTCCTATAAAAAGATTGAATGGCATCTATAAAGTCTTGTTTGATAATGTGCTAACAATTAACATAAAAGGATCAACTAAAGCCATCAGGGCCATGAGAACTATATGCATTGAGGTCTTTAATGGTTGAGATTATTTCTTATTCAAATGGCATTATTGTAAGAGCCCAATTCATTTTCTCAGTAATCAATGAAGGGATAACCTCCAAAATGTTTGTGTCTACAGCGTAGGAGTTTACCTTCCATCTATCTTGAAAGTGTTCCATGAACACTTTATCTACATTTTCTTTGAAATACACCTACTACCCATTACAATCTTTAATTTTATGAATTTCCATAATTGATTATCTATCTTTAACAGTAGAATAAAAAAAACTTGTATTCAGATCTCCTTCTTTGACCAGGTGGATTTTAGAATTCTATTGCCAATGGGTCTAATATTAATCCAAACCTTTGTTCAATTTCCCTTAGATGGCCTACATCTCCATTCTATTGTGAGAAAGACATATTTTTGGAATTTAAAGGATTTAGGGAAGGAGTTGAATGGAATTTTAATGGATGAGAGGAGAGGGGAGTTATCACTGCAATGTTTAAAAAGATGAGAGATTGAAGTATTAGGAAACAAAGACTTCCATTAAAGATTGCAAATCCCCTTATCAAATCTGGCATAAATAGCATTGTCTTCCCTTCTATAATATGTCCAGGTGAATCTAGAGCCATTATAGCCAAGATTAAATAATCCACAATATTTAGTACAGTTATTAAAATTATCCATAGGTTATTGATCAATCATGTTGCCTCATATTTTTTCACTTTAGTTGTCCACTAAATTGAAATCACTTATAAATAACTTATGGTAGCCATCAAAGTAGTTGCTCATGATTTCTAAATCTCTCCATCACACCACTTTTTCATCTTTAGAACATTTAGAATAGATCAGAGTGAGAATAATCTCATATAGTAAGCTAAGATGGGTAAGACTTTGATCATCATCCAAAAGAACAGTAGTAGACATCCCCATCCTACAGAAAAACCATATTTTGTTGAACTTATTACAAAGAGTGCCATCAAAGCTCCACTACAACTAGCATCTATACAAATTAGAGAAATTAAGCTTAGGCTCTAAAATAGCTAAGGCATGTAGAGAATGTCTTTTCGTAAGTCTTTTAATCATCCAACTGGTGGGCTTATTAGTTACTCCCCTTTAATTCCAACATAAGAAGTTAATCATTAAGCTTTGAAAGGTAAAGAGTTCTTTCTAGCTTTGTCTTTGGATCTTATTAATTTTCTAAACAAATGATTCTAGGGGTGTTTTTAGTGGTAACTATGATATGAACATTGTAGTTCTTACTCAATTCCCGTTAAATAGTTGATTCTTGAACCTTCTTTTTACTCATTTCTAAAGTTTCACAAATGCTACTTCACTTTATCTTGAACACCATAAATTCTTCTTGCATGGAAATGTTAACCTTCTGCTTCTGATCAGTATTTGCAAGGTATCTTCTGTGTTTAGCATGATGTAACTCATAATTTGGCTTTGGGTGAAAGAATGATTTTATCAATAAAGAGTGTTTCATCTGAGGAGATATCATAATGTTGTATTTTCAAGATATGGTCAGCAATTTTTTAGGATTTAATAGTTATAGGAATAGGGATAATATTGGACTGGGGAATGACTTGGGCTGTTAGGAGGTCATGATTGATAGGACTTTAGGGGTAATTAGGGATAGCAATGGTGTTATATGGCTCAGCTATGTTCGCTACTTTAGTGGGGGTGTTTGTAACAACTAGTTTAAAGGTGGTTTTAACATTAGGTTTAGGAGGGGTTTTATTGCTTTGCCTTTATCTTCATGTTGATGCTTTAAGAAAATGCAAGAATCTTCTATGTGCCCTTTTTTCATGCAATACTTACAATATTTTAGGAGGTCTTCAAACATCACATCATGTAAAAATCCATTATCACAAATAGCTATCCAAAGTCTTCTTAGTCTGCCGCGAGTAAGATTTAATTCGACACAAACCCTTGATAAACTAGGTCTTGACTAATTAACTATGTATGGAAGCATCCAAGTTTAGCGGGTTCCCAATCAGTTGTGCTATTGAGAATAAAGAGGATTTAGAAAATAAATGAATCAGTAGGTTAGGAAAGTTAATCAAAGAAGGTAAAACATGACTTTCTTCATCAATTCAGAAGTTAGGTGACCATTGAAACGTGTGCATAGGATATTTTACAAAGAACCATTATTATCTAGTCCATATTCGAAAAAAATCTTCTTCACATCCATGTTTTATAAGGATATGTTTATAGTACAATAATAATACAATGCATGCTTATTTGAGATTTAATGTTAATAGAGTTTTTCTAATATCATCCATTGCAGGTCTACTATGTGAAATCTTACCAACTATCGAATGCTAGAAAGGTTATGCCAATACATGAATATCCTTAGAAGAAAAATGAACTACAAGATCTTCTTTAAACATCAATTGAAATTTGAGTCAATTTTCTTTCTCAGAGTTGTTAGCCACAACATCTGCAAAAAAAATTCCCATATGTCGTGTTGTTCAGGAGGTTTAGGGTTCATGGGGTGGTCATACGTGGACGTGGAGGCCAAGTAAACCCTATGAGCTTTGTCTCCCTAATAAACACGACATTATATAATTCATAATGTGTTAGTTTTGGCAATTCAGAACAAATCATAAAGTTTTTTTTGTATGGAATGAGTCTAGAGGAACAGTTTATAGATCCTCCATTACCTGATTGGTGGGGAATATTCTGTTTTCCTCTACCCCCTACCGATCTCCCTTTAATTTCTATTTTGGTTGCTCTCCCTCAGAATTATTGCCATTTCGAACTTTTTTAGGCTAAAATTTCTTAGATTTAATTGCAACAACAAAACAACTGCATGTTGTAAATTGATCTCCTCTGAATTCGGAAACCCCTTAGTCACTCAAAGGCTTCATATTTTAATGAAGTGAAGATGACACATCTTTCATAGTTTTGAGCCAACATATTTCTAGGATGGAATTGTAGTGGGGCTACTATTGATTGATATGAAACTAAATCTTATTATTGATAGGTTTAACCTTGACCGGTAGTTTGATCTTCCCTAATGGAGTCTCCACTTCTCTATTGAAATCAGTTAGAGGACCAACCTTAATGTCCAAATCTTAGACATTTTCTTCGAGTTTGGGAAGCAATTTGATGTATGTGATATGCGAAGAGATCCCTCGATCAAGTAATATATTTTTTGTATAAAAGTTTGTCACTCAAAGAGTAAGGACCGAATCTCCTTTATATGGAAAATTTATGCTGATTAGATACTCATTGGTGAACATAATTCACCGATCAAAATAAATGTCCTTGCACTCTCACTTTGTAAGGATAGGCTTTGAAACTTCCACTTGGAAAACTTCATGTATGTAGGTTGTGATATTTACCCAAAAGTTATAGTTTTCCAAAATAATTTAAATACCATTTGTAGCATGAAGTAGAAACAAAGACCATTGATAAACTAAAGTAAAGATCGACATGAGGCATCCTCAAATACTAATATCTAATGAATAAAAGTTGATTGCATCATGAAGTAAAATCTATAATTCCTGACAACAACTAATACATACAAATCCTCTAAAATTCAATTTATCTTTTACAATTGAGTACATGTACGGAGAATAAATTAAACCTCGCATCTCTCAAAATAAATAAAGTATATTTAAGTAGGTATGGCCCCTATATCTTCAAACCTCGGTGATTAATGGAACGAAAGGCAATGCTCTTGAGTAAGAAACTAGATTGGGACACAGGAGCACCTGCAACAACGCGATGGGCCAATACTACCATAAAAAGAAATTAGATACACACTCAAGTAGTAAAAACATCAATCATTAGTATAAATAATAAACTTTACATTTAGTAGATTGACTGTTTTCCATATAAATCTAATATTCATACATATACATGTACATTGATCTACTTGTCTATATTGAGTATACCAAACCCATGTCTCAAAGTCAAGTCATGCAACAATATTTATTAATTCGTAATACGCCCATAATGTGTAGCCAATAAGTATACAAATAGTTTCTTTAATTCGTTAATCATTACACTTCCCCCTTACGCATAAGGTCAATAACGCATATACTATCCACAAATTCTATCTGAATATTTCATTTTTGTAAAAAACATTTAGAATATTATTATTTTCAATCACTATATATAAAAGCACCCAACATTTACCATATAAGAAAAACTTACGAAGTAAAGGGGAAGTTCTAAAATTTATTATACGATTCCTTGAATGTAAGTATGTTATAAACTCCACTGGATCTGTGGGCATGGTATCACATCTCTATTGTTCGCACACCACCGTTTGCATAGTAAAAACATAGTCATACGCATGTCCCGTTCACACAATTAAAACCATGTTCATTTGCACGGTGCATGAAAACCAGGGTCTCCTAGAAACGGATCTGTACACCCCCCATCCCAAACCCATAATTCAGGTAACTATTTTCTTCTTAAAACAAAGTTCTATCCCCCATACTTCCCAAATATGGTCTAGGAGAGTTGTTAAAGTCAGTGCATACTAACTAATTTCACTTTCTCATATATACTTTTGAGATTTCAATATATAATGCCATAACCAAGCGTTACATTAAAATTCGAAGGGAAATATGTCATTAAATGTAAAGCTATGGTCCACCACATGATTCCATTTAAATATAACATCGAAAAGGAAATATATAATTCTCTACCCAATTCCATTAAACTAATTTTAGAGAATATGAAATTTCAAGAATTAGTAAACTAATTTAAACTACACATGAAATTTCGAGAATTGGGTTTATTCACTTATATACAACAATCCCCATTTTTTTCATAAATCAAATAACCTAATTATTTCTACACCATTTTTATAATTTATAAAAAAAACTTGTTTATCTAGAAATCATTATTTATATTATTATTGGAGAGAGTATAATCACCTCTCCTTGAATGATTAATATTAAATCCCAAAAGAAATATATAATAAATCCCTTTGAAAAATTCCTTGAAATTACTCTTCAAAATCCTCAATTTATGTAATGAAGCTCTCAATGATGTAAAAACGAGAATCCCTGAGAAAATAGTTGAATTGTTCTTCCAAAAATTATAAGGCTTTTGTTTCGAATAGAAAATAGATAGTTTGTGGGTTAGGAGTTAGATTATGAATTTTTGGTGGTTTTAGGGTTTTCCTTAGGTTTTTATATTAATTCTCTACTTCTTATGATTTTACTCTTTTTTCCTTTACCCTAGATTTCTCTCTAATTATGCTTCATTTCCCTTATTAACCTTATGCACCCAACTAATTACATTATATAGTTTCCAAATAATAATTCAGAAGTCCTTAAATATTTTCAATTTCATTATTTTCTTAGATAAAATCCGAATTCCAATTAAATCTAAATTACTTTCAAAGTTTTCTTATAAAAATTATTTTCCAAAGTTTAGAGTTCATTTAAAATACTTTTTTTTTATAATTTTCTCAATTTTTATTTTGATAATCCCATTTAAATCCTAAGAATCCAAAAATCTGAATTAATATTTACTTTAATTAATTAAATTCTTTTAAATTTAAGGGGTATTGCAATCTCCCTCCTAATAAAAAGATTGTTGTACTTGGAATTCATAATAAATTTCTTACTCATTTGAGTATAAAATTATATTTCCTCATACAACCTGAGTTAGAAACCATCTCCTCATATAAAATGAGTCAAACTATCTCCTTGTATATAATGAGTCAAACTATCTCCTTGTATAAGATTGCGTTAAAATCATCTCCACATATTGAATGAGTTAAAACTATCACCTCATATAACATGAGTTAAAATAATCTCCTCATATGAGTATAAGTTAAAATATATCCTCATATAGAATGAGTTAAAGCTATCTCCTCATATAAAATGAGTTAAACTACCCCCATATAAAATGACTTAAAATCATATCCTCGTATAAGAATGAGTCAAAATCTACTAACAACTCATATATATGAGTCAAAATAGATGGGGATATTGTTGCCTCATCATGTCTTCAAGCTCCCAAGTGGATTTATCCTCATTGTGATTATTCCACTGCACTTGCAAGAATGGTATCTCCTTGGAATGCAACTTTTGGATTTGTAGATCCAAAATACTCACCGTCTTCTCACTGTATGATGCATCCGAATCTAACTCAATATAATCCAAATCAATATGATGATATGCAACTTTAGGGGGTAAAAACGGATGGAGTAGGAAGGCATGAAACACGTTATGCACTTTGTCGAAGTGACACGGAAGTGCTACATTGTATGCGTCCTTCCTTACCTTATCCATAATCATGAAAAACCCAATATAATGAGGGGCTAAATTTCCTCTTTTTTGGCATCATTACCCTTTCATAGGGGAAACCCGTAGTAAACCTTGTTATCCCATCGAAATTCCATCGACTTCCTATTCTTATTAGCACAACTTTTCTATCTATCCCGAGTGATTTTTATTCTCTCCCTAATCAACTCGATCTTCTTATTTGTCACTTGGACATATTCCAGTCCCAAATGTCTACCCTCACATAGGTCCAACCAAAATATCGGTGATCGACATGATCTCCCATAAAGTGATTTATAAGGGGCCATGTAAATGGACTTACGATAACTATTATTGTATGCAAATTCCATTAGTGGTAAATGGGCCTCCTAACTACCCTTGAAGTCCTTTATACAAAAACACAACATATCTTCTAACACCCGACTAATGCTCTCGATCTAGCCATCCGTCTGTGGATGGTATGCCCTGGTAAGATGCAGCTTAGTTTCCATAGCCTGTAGGAAACTCTACCAAATATGTGCCACGAATATAGAGCCCTGATCTGAAATGATCGATAATGGAGCCCCACGTAAATGAAAAATATTAGCCATATATAAACGTGCAAGTTGCTCAATTGAATAATCGATGAAGACAGACAAAAAATATGCCACCTTTGTAAGTCGATCAGTAATCACTCATATAAAATTATGTTGTCGAGCTAAAAAGGGTAGTCCTGTGATGAAGTTCATCAAGATGTTACCCTCTTCCACTTGGGAATGGGTAGAGGTTGAAGCATACCAGAGGCTTATGATGGTCCACCTTCACCATCTGACATGTAGTGCACTTCGATATGAACTTGGGCACATCCTTTTTAGTACCGACACACTAATATTATCGCTTCATATCTTGGTACATTTTATCCCCTCTCGGGGGCACTGTAAAATGTGAACAATGCATCTCCTCCATAATTGACCATCTCAATTGTTCATCCAAGGGTACCACCGACCTACCCTTATAACGTAACCCACCATCATATCCCACAAAAAAGAAAGGTACATCGATAGAACGAAGATCCATAACCTGCCCTTGAAGACCTCATCTTGTGAATGTCCTTGTATCACCCGTACTATGATTTCTGGATTCACTATGAGCATGCTCGGGAATCATCTGGTAAACTTTTCAATCATCTCTACTGAACCAGACTCAGCTACCTAAAGTACTGAGAGGCTTCCAGGGGGTCGTTGACTCACTGCATCTTCTTCCATGTTATCCTTCCTTAGGTGATATTGGATCGTGAACTGATATTCCTTAATGAATTCAAACTATCGTCATTATATCATAGTGATATATTACAATGTGAGCAAATATTGTGTACTCTAGTGATTACTGAAGAGATAAAACTTGTCACCTTTACGATAATGCCTCTATCGGACCATGAATATGGTACACTCCATAAACTAGCAGGAAGTGTAAAACTCAAATCGTTATTAAACATAATGAAGTTAGTTCGAGCAATAAAGAGGTGGTTTAGACATGATTAAGGTTATCCTTAATCATTTTGGGTTGCCTTGCCATCCCAGATAGCCCACATGCCCTTATACGTCCACTATCAGAGAATCGAACAGTGGAGTGACGCCACACAGGCACTAACAAGCGAGAAAGAAATAAACATTCTCCCACTTAGACATTCTTATTATAACTATATAATAATTTCCCCATTACATTTTAAAGTGGATCTTTATTTATTCTATAAAATAAAACCCCTAACATATTCTAGTGGATTATCTGCATAAATTCATTAATAAATACACCCACACTCATATTTTAGAGATAAGGAGCAATATATAAGAAGGGGAAAGCAAGCAAGAAACTCTTCTAGCGAAAAGAAAGAGAGAAATTTTGACATTCTTACTGTCTGAACAGTGAGACGACACTATTATACTAATCTAATATTAGTTCATAAAGGCAACCTGTGGAATCACATAATTATTGATGTTGATCTTCTTATCCTCATTTTCATCTCTATTAATTGTCATATAACGCTTATTTATCATCTAGAATTTGATTTCAACTAGATAAGACCAAACCTTGAATACATTTTTAGATGATAATAGCCTCCATGTGTGCAATACAAATATAATGCCTGCCAACTCCAACTCATGAGTCGAGTAATGAACCTCATGCGGCTTCAACTTTCGAGAGGCGTAAGAAATCCACCTATCTTCTTGCATTAATAATCCACCCAATCCCTGTAGAGAATCATTAATATAAACCAAAAACTTAACTCTACTCCTAGGTAAGGCAAGTACTGGTGCAAAATTCCACTTTTCCTTGAGAGTACCGAATGCATGATGACACTTCTTAGTCCAATAAGATACCAAACCCTTCTTGGTGAACTCGTTCATTGGTCATACTATCTTTGAGAATCATCAAATTAATATCCTATAGTAGCCGACTAAACCTAAAAAACTAAAAACCTCAGTAGGTATCGTAGGATGTCCCCAATACAAAACGGCTAACACCTTTACTCAAATACACATATAATACCTTTTTCGGCAACACATGACCCAAATAATTCACTTCCCGCTTCCAAAATTCACACTTGGAGAAATTAGCATAAAGTTTATTCTCCCCCAACATCTCCAATGAAATCTAAAAATCTCGGTTGTGCTCCTTCTCAAACCGTGAACAAATCAAAACATCGTCAATAAACATGATGATGAACATGTCCAAATACGGTCGAAACACCTGATTCATTAAGATTACACCCGGTGTTTTAATTAATTAATAAGGAAATTAGAGAAAAATAAATTTTGGATTTAATTATTCTTAATAATTAAATATGTTTTTTTTATATTCGGAATTCAGAAAGCTAGATTACAAGACTCCAAATATGAGTATATATAAGTCCGGGTCCGTTTAGAAGAGTCCTCAAAACATAAAACTCTCTAGAAAAAAATATATTAAAATATTTTACCATTCGATCGATTTGAAATTTTCTATGCATCTTCCTCTTATTTTCAGCGACTACGCCCCCAAATTTTAATCAATCCCAATGGTCTCATCATCCAAAATATTTTTTTCTATTTATATCTGATTTGAACTCTTTTCTTAATCAAAATCTTAATACTTTATATGTCACAACAAATTCGTGGCTTGACTTTTCAAATCACTTTTTCATCAAATTTTCAACTAAAAGACCTCTCCAAAATTATTCCCTTTCATCTACAAACTTTAGCCCCAAACTTAGTCAAGTGTTTGACTCAATATTTGAAGGCTTAATTCGTGTTTTCTCAAGATTGTTCAGGAACGACTCTCTGGTAATTTTTTAAGAGGAATCCAACCGTTAACTCAGATTTTCTTCATCTAAATCACAGGCATAAATACTCTATTCCTTTTATTTAGTATTATGCATTTTAAGTGTCATCTAAACACTAAATTACATGTTTTTTCTTAAAATTAATTAGTAACTTAATTAGAGAAAGTGGACACTTAATTATGGGACTATTTTTATGAAACTTTTGAATATGAAATAATCTTTGAAACCTTGGGGTGCGTAGGTTAGATTATTGGGTTTTTATGATTTTGGGTATAGGTTGTCATGTAGAATTTTTCTAGGATTATTTATATGGTTAATAGGACGCGTTCAGGCTTATAAAAATTAGTTGACTTATAAAAGAGGATGATTATGACGTATGGAATATTATTTCATGTTAATTAATTTAACATTATTAAATGGAAATAATTGAGTTGAAAATGACGACGGTATTATTAATTGATTTAAATTAAATTGGGACCTTCATGATTAAATTACTATGTTGTGCATATTGAATTGTTTTTTGTGTGATTTGTTTTAGTCACTTTTTTCATCGCGGGGACGAGGGTATTTTGGGTAGTATATTGCTCACCTTAATTATAGGATGCTTACTAGGTATGGGGCTAGTGGGTAGGCCTTGGTTATTATTTATGCTAGTTAGGAATGGGACTAGTTAGTGTAGATTCTTGCGGATTTTATATTTCGGGGGTTGGCTGATTTTCATGTTTTATTATCATTGTTCTAGTCTAGGCATGAGACTAGGACATTATGATTGTTAGAAATTCATCCTATTCATAGGGTAGGGCGTATGTGTACTTTGGGGACCCTTAGGTATGGGACTAAGGGGTATTTTTAGGGCTGACAATTTTTGACACGATAACCTGTTTATGGTAATAACCCGAAATAACCCGAACTTGACACGAATAACTTGTATTGATTTAAGAGTACCCAAAACTTATACTCAAATAAAAATCAACGCAACCTGAAAATGACACGACTAACCCGAATTGCCACCCCTAGGTATTTAAGGATCTCACGTCGATAATAAGGGTGGGGTAAACTGATAAAGTATATAAATGAGAATTACTACCTAAGATAATAACGGGTATTAAAATTAGTGGCAACATAATGTGTGGGGGCCGACAAGTTAAATGGGTCGGCTTATGTTTATATCGTATAATGTGTGTAACCTTGTCATATTGTGGGATCGACAGTTTAAACGGATCAGCTGGCTATTAACAAGGGGAAGTGTAAAACTTTGGTGGGAGTACCACCCGTAGCGGGAGGACCGGTACAATTAAAATAAATTGAGGAGAATGATACACTGAGTTAATTAAATAAAATTAACAACATGGGACTTAGATATTTAAAATCATATGGTGTGCATTTTTGAATAAGAATGATCGTGGGTGGATAGTGATTTATTACGATTGCATTTAATTATATTTCATTTAATTAAAATATTATACTATGATATTTATCTCGTATAATGCTACTGTTTGGATTCAAGGATCCTATTTCAGTTGAGTAGTGTGTATTCATACTCGGGGCTCTGACCTCGTGCGTTGACTAACTTTTTCAGGATAAGTTTAGGAGAAGCTGCATAGGACTATTTGGAGATTATCATTTGGAGGTACATCTGAAGTTTATTTTATATTACTGCTTAGTAGTTTAGTTTAGCTTCTTTTCCATCATATTTACCTTGAGACACAGTTTATGGTTTTGATTGGGCCATTTGGTTCAAAAATTGTTATGGGTTTTATTCAGATATTTTCATTATGGATTCAGTTTGAGTTTATTCTGTTTTATATTATTAGAGGTTGGATTATTATTGGATTTTAGCACGGTGATGGATCTTTTATCTCATAGTTAGTTATTATCATTTGGGATTGATTTAATTATTTATCTTTTGGATTGATTTTATATGTCAGATATCCGTCACATGCTAAGAATGGTATTTTATGTATTCGCACCCGGCTTAGTTTTGGTGGCAACCGATGCTAGAATTTAGCGGGGTGTGACATTAAGTGCGTGAATACAATTGGGGAATTAGTCAACTTAAACAACATTACTCAGAATTCATAAGTACGATAACGAGTCATAAAGGTTGTCTTAGGCATATTCTCCTCTCACACCCTAAACTAGTGGTAACCGAATCACAAATGAACATTTGAAAAGATATAAATTCTCTCCAACTAATAAAAAGGATCATGAATCCTCGATAGTGGATACTTGTTGTTTATGGTTACCTTATTTAACTCACAGTAGTTGATGCATAGTCTCAATGACCCATCTTTATTCTTCACAACTAACACTGGCACACCCCAAAGTGAAGTGCTATGATGGATAAACCCTTTCTCTAACAACTGATTAATCTGATCTTGAAGTTCCTTCATTTGCATAAGGGCTATATGATACGGTTATCTAACAATCGACTTAGTGCTTGGTGTGAAATCTTTGATAAAATCAATCTCCCTACTTGGTGGTAATCTTGGAATGTCATCAAAACATTGGAAAACTCTTGAACTACAAAAATCATATTTAAGGACATTGTGGTCTCATCCAGAGTCTCCTCGTCAATAAAATACAAGTGGATAGTATATCCACCCTCACGTCGAGGTATATCCACCAAATACATATCTCGTTCCGATATAGCAAATACAATCGCTCTACCTACACAGTCAATCTGAGCCCAGTACGTACGCAACTAATCAATCCCCAAAATCTCATCATTTTTATGGGCATATAAAACCAATAACTTCACTAAAAATCTTATCCTACCAATATATAAGCTTATCCCATCACAAGACTCGACAATAAATGTGGATATGACTCATTGAGTAGTTATAAATAATATCCCAGTTCAAGGAGTCAATACCATCCCCAATAAAGCCATGAAATTTTGTGGAAAAAATCATTTGTGGAACCCGTATTGAATAAAACTCTCGCTAAAGTTACATGAACATATAGCATACCATTGACTTCCTAAATAGGTGTCTAATCATCCCTAGGCCCCACCTGATTAACCCTGCCATACTGCAACTATGGATCAGGTGCTGCGATTAATGCTAGAAGTGCTACTGGTGCTGGGATAATTGATACCTGCTACTACCTGAGTTGTTTCTACTGATCTTGCCCATTCTACTGAGGCTTATATTGATTGGAACAAAAATTCTTCTATGTCCTTAGGCCTTGATTTCCTTGAGATCCTTTTCGATCACTCCCGGATCCTCCTTTAGTCTTGGGCCCACCTGCTTGACCCCCTTTCTCAAACTTCCGTTATATTCATTATGCTCTTTATAAAGTGTAATCATAGCATCCACTATTTGTGTGTACGTAGTGTATGCCTGGTTTGCCATTAGTATTCATCATATAGGGTAGATGAGACCTTTTTCAAAATACTCGATTCTATTCCTCTCTGTAAACATTTCCTTGAGAGCAACCAACATCCAAATTTGTGGAATCTTTCCCATACTCTAAAATAGTACGAGACCTCATGTTCGAGTAGAAGAAACTCTGCCTCCTTAGGAGAGCGGATCGAATTTGGAGAATACTCTTTTAAGGGAGAACAACCTAATCTATATCATGTGGAAAATCATGGAAGACTATGAATATATAGGGAGATAAGTCCAAATCTAAAAAGATTACATTGGAAGGTTGGAAGACTAGTCCTTATAGGACTTAGTTTTATGAATTAAGATAGACATGAAGAGACCTAGAAGAATTGGATCCTTAATCTTATAAATAAGGGAGACCTCACCCATTATGATTTTCTTAATTGTAACCTGAAGGTGGTGACTTGGACTCTCATCTAGCAACCTTATCAATCCAATCATTGTTTTTCTTCCTAAATAATACACCAATCTCCCTTTTTCCCCATGGATGTAGGCATATCTCTTTACTGAACCACGAACATCTAGTCTTCTTTGTTATTTCATTGCATTCATAATTATTTAGGGTACAATCAATAATTATTGACTTTATTGCGGGTTAACATCTCCAATAATTTGGAGCCATCTGTAGAAAACTTGAATTTCTCACCATTATCAAAGTCACATAGGCCAACAATCATCATGAGTGAAAATCAGTCTCGCCATAGGCACATGAGGAGCCGTATTCATTTCAAGATAAGTGTCGTCGAAAGGGACCACACTCCTGTTAGGCTCCCTTATTTTCTAGAGAATTCTAGGTTCAAGGGGATATCTCTCAGGAGAAACATGCCCGATCTTTGCTATCCTTAATCGCCAGTCGAGTGACCAGAGGGAAGAGTTTCTTTCTATTTGGATAATATTTATGAGGAAATACTGGATGATTTTGATATAGAAGTTATCTGTTTGAGGACACAATTAACTCAGCAATCTGAAGATTTCAAATCTGATTTCCATACCTAAGAACGCCACAGGAGAAAAACTGGCTTTTAAAGAAATAAAGATTCGTATTAAACTGGGAGGACCTCTCATTCAATGAGCCCTCAGATGATGCACCACAACCAACAGCGTGACAATCCTTCCCCTAGGAGAAATTCCATCAACCATAGTTACCATTAATTCCAATCTATTGAGTCAGCATGAAGTAAAAAACCTGCTCATCCTTAGGAAACACCAAACAGAGTAAGGAGTGACAAACCTAAGGGGCTCATCCAGAAAGATTTGGAATGAAAATTGAACCCAAATATGGATCAAAATCCAAAGGACCAGTATAGAAAGACATTGGTGCATGGTTCCTTATCCCATTTATTGATAAAATAGAGTCCTTCAAACCACCCAAGAAGTTCTCAATTCCAAAGGTTACAACGTATGAAGAGAAGGAAGATCCAGCCCATCATATCAGGCCTATCGACAGATCATGTGTCTTTAGAATCATAACGATGCTCTAATATGTTGGGTGTTCCCATCTACTTTGGGGGAAATCGAAAAGAAGTGGTTTGAAAAATTTACCCTAGATCTATCTTCTCTTTCAAAGACCTGGATGAGAAGTTTGATGCCCAAATTACCACTAATAGGAAGGAAATCAATGAGGTTAATTCACTGATTTCTCTTAGGAAAACGAAGGGAGACTCCCTCAGAAAGTACACACAAAGGTATTAGGAGCTATACAACAATATTGACGATTTCAACAAGAAACAAGACATCTCTTCATTTTAATTCGGCGTGGATCAATCGAATGATATATTCTAGTCCCTGATGAAGAAAATAGCAATTACAATGGATGATATCATGCCCTATATTGAGAAGTATGCAAAGGTGGAGGAATAGCTCGCCAATGTAAAGGCCCCAACCGACCAGAAGAAGAGTGAACCTAAGAAGGCCCCTAAGGTGAGAAATCAACCCTCCTTATCCAAGAATGGATTCAAGAACGAATGCCTCAAAGGTTACCCTAAGTCTCAGGCTAATAATAACATCTACAAGGCACTGTATTGGCCTTCAATGAGCCCATATACAAGTTTATCCCATGGATTAAAGACACTACCTACTTCAAGAGGCCTCTTAATATGGCCAGCGATCGTAAAGATAGGGATGCCAACATTAGGTGCACTTATACCAGGATCACGGGAAACTTATAAAAAACTACTAACTATTAATAAATATTTGGACGATATCGTTCAAGTCGAGCACCTCAAGAATCATGTTAACATATCGAAGACAAAAGTTTTGA
Source organism: Sambucus nigra (assembly GCA_949130495.1). NCBI lineage: Eukaryota > Viridiplantae > Streptophyta > Magnoliopsida > Dipsacales > Adoxaceae > Sambucus > Sambucus nigra. The sequence goes on along the minus strand of OX422212.1, from coordinate 126,368,801 downwards.
AAAGGATCAATGCAATTCAGAAGGTAGACGAGGATCTTCCCCCCCCCCCCCCACCAGGGCTGGTCACAGCCATTCGTGAATATGCCGATCCAGCTCAGCACACTGGCACGAGTCTTACAGAGAGTGAGAATTTTTGCCGTCATTCAACAGGCTTTCTAGGTAGACTTATCAAAACCTATTCTTTCCAAGAGGGACAGCAAAGACTTTGACATTTAATGCACTATCATGTTCAACAATGACGATCCGGTCAACATGAACCTTCCATATAAGGATACCCTAGTTCTTACTCTGCGAATTATAAACTTTAACGTGAGAAGAATACTAGTGGATCAAGGGATATCTTTGGAGATTATTTATCTGACAGTGACATACAAGATCGATGTTAACATCAAGGACCCTAATACTAATGTAGGGCCACTGATTGGTTTAATTAGAGATATAAAAACCCCATGGGCAAGATCAATTTACCAATCAAGGTCAGCTCGACTAATAAGAAAGTCGAGTTCCATGTCGTCCAAATAAAGTCTCCCTACAGCATAATAATGGGAAAATGATGGCTTCACGAGATGAAAACTGTCCTATTTTCTCATCACCAAAAACTTATGTTATTGAGTGACCAGGGCGTGGTGGAGATTAGGAGAGATCAAGCATCAACTCATAGTTGTTTTGTCTCATCCATCATAGAAATACATAATAAGTCCAATAAATATATGGACAATTGAAGATTCAGAGGATGATAAGCCTAAGTAGAAACAAAAGGGATCTCGACTAGGGATAGAGAAACTCGATTGTCTCCTATCGAATGCATGATGGAGGAACTCTTTTTTGTTCCTCTAGATTCATCATAGCCAAAAAAGGCTTTCCTCGTCGAATCAGATTTACCCAAGGATGAATAATATCAACTATTTGATTTCCTTATAACCAATGCAGATGTCTTTGCGTGGCAATCATATGACCTTCCAAGAATAAACATAAAGATCATTTGTCATTGACTACACGTGGATACAACTATCAATCTTATCAAGCATAAGCAAAGGTGAAAGCTGTAGAGAGAGAAGTTGATAACCTACTTCAAACCGAATCCATCAGATAAGTCCAATTCCTAAATTAGATTTCTAACACTATTGTGATAAGAAAAAAAAGAGCGATAAGTGGAGAGTATGAGTAGACTTCACCAACCTCAACTGGCACCACCGAAAAGATAACTCTCCATTACTGCAGATAGATTAACTTATGGATTCCATGGCCAAACATCAATAAATACGTTTCATGGATTCGTACTTAGATTATGGCTAAATACCTCTCTTCGTCCTAAATTGGAAAAATACCTCATTTATCACAAACTTAAGACTTTATTGCTACAAGTTAATGCCTTTTGATTTCAAGAACACAGGAAAAACCTATTAGCAGATAGTGACCAAAATGTTGAAGAATCATATCGGATGTACTAGGAAGTATATATCGACGACATGCTCGTTAAAAGCAAGCACGCGACTGATCACATCAAAAACCTCATAAAGACCTCCAATATTCTCAAAGAATACATAATGAAGCTCAACGCCTAAAAATGCATTTTTGGAGTTAGGTATGGTAAATTTCTTGGGCATTTGGCAGCCCATAGAGGTATAGAGGTGAATCTGGATCAGATAAAAGCTCTACAAGATATCAGAAGGTGAATTACTATCAAGAAATCCAAGTCGTCACTGGAATTCTATCCACTCTGAATCTCTTTATTTCAAGACCCTTGGATAAGTGTCAGTCGTTATTTTAGGCATTAAAAATGTAAGTCTCACCACCTGGATAGAATAGTATGATCAATCTTTGGAAGAAATTCGATGGTACTTGAGATCTCCTCTCTTGATGTAAAACCCTAAAGATGGGGAGGATCTTTACTTGTACTTGGATGACTCAAAGCACATGGATGGCACTGCACTGGTTTGTTTACATGATGGAGATCAAAGTCCAGTATACTATATTAATCGTACTCTCCTTGAGGCAAAAATTAGATGCATGCCTATTGAGAAATTGGTTATGGCATTAGTAATTGCACCAGGAAACTAAGGCACTACTTTGATGCTTATACCATTATCCTCCCCACAACATATCCTTTAAAAGGTGCACTCAAAAATATGATCTCTAAATTAGAATAACCAAATGGTCCCTAGAGTGTCACAATCTGACATTAGGTATAAACCTAGGACAATGATTTAAGGACAGGTCTTGACAGACTTTGTAGAAGAATTTTCAATATCATAAAGAGGTAACGATGAGAAGTCAAATCCTATCCTAAAATCATTGGCAGTCAAAGAGAATGAACAAACTTGGAAGCTTTTCATGGATGGCACATTAAATGAGATGGGCATAAGAGTTGGGATATTCCTTGTGACATTGCAATGAAGTCTTATTGAGAAAGCCATTATATTAGGATTCAAAGGCTCAAATAACGAGATAGAATATATGTCAATGTTGTGTCATCTTTGTAGGGTGATTAATCTAGGTACTCATCACATTGATGTATACTATGACTGTAGACTAATCGTAAACCAGGATAATTGAGAATATAAGGCTCAGGACTCCATAATGATTGCTTAATGGAATAAGGAAAGAGGTCTTCTTTAAAAATTCGAGTCTTCCTTAATGGAGAAGCTCTCAAGGAATGACATCAGCTATTTGGATGACCTTGCCACTCTAACTTCATCCATCGATACCAACCTGAAAAAGGATAATTGAAGTGGAATACATAGATTGACGGAGCATTGAAGAACCAGATATAGACCATTGTATTATTTAAGTGGATTTAGATATATCTTAGACGAACCCCATCTCATCCTAATTAAGGACCAACGAGATCCCCTTAGATGGTAAAGAATCACACAACTTAAGGATTAGGTCGGCTAGGTTGTGCCTTGACTCCAAGGGTAAACGTTATCAACGATCATTCTCTAGTTCTTTACTAAAATGTTTTCACCCATATCAAGTGGAAGGACTATTAAGTGAAACGCATGAATGCAACTGCGGAGCACACATAAGTGAGAGGTCGCTCTCCTATAGGTAAATCTCTCAAGTATATTGCTATCCCTTCATACAGAAGGATGATGTGATGTTCATCTAAAAGTGTGTCAAGTGTTAACAATATTTTCCATTTATTAAGCAGCCCAGGGAAGATCTGAATCCTTTCACCTGTCCATATCCTTATGCTCAGTATGGCATGGACATAGGGGAGACATTACCGGCTACACCTTGTAATTGAAGATATATAATAACGATAATTGACTACTTAACAAAGTGGGTTGAGGCTGAACCACTCACTCATATCAAAGAGGGGATGATATGAGATTCGTTTGGAGGAACCTCATCACATGACTTGGAATCCCAAGAGATTTGGTTATCAAAAATAGAATGCAATTTGATAATGACTCTTTCCATAATTTCTTTATAAAATAAGGAGTTAGAATCCACTATTCAATGACAGTCTTCCCTCTGTGCAATGAACATATAGAGATAGACAAAAAACTCTTTTATCGAGAATCAAGCGCAAATTAGAAAATGCCAAAGGATAATGGGTAGATGAACTTATTCGTTGGGCATGCAGGGCAATGCCTCCGTACTCCCTTGCCTATGGTATGGATGTCTTCATCCCTTTGGACACCGAGCTTCTAATGATCATATAGGACATCTTTGAAGATGGACAAAATAATAATCGAATAGGTCACTAATTAAATCTATTGAGGAAAGAATGTATCAAGATCTGATACATCTATCCGCCTACTAATAAGAGTTGGCAAGACAGCATGACAAGAAGGTAAAAGTCATAAAATTCTAGTTCGGTGAGTTAGTCCTCCGAAAGATGATATCTACAACTAATAACCCATCAGATGGGAAACTTATACTGAACTAGAAGGAATAGTACCGAGTATTCTTAAAGGGTTAGAGGATCATATCATTTAGGAGAATTAGATGGAAGAGTAGTCCCAAGGTCATGGAATACTATGAATCTCAGGAAGTTTTTATCATTAGATAGGAACTTAAAGGCATTGTTCTTCTTTCTTTATACACAATAACATGATCGATAATTAGTTATTAAAATTATTAAAAATCTTTGTCGCAAACATTCCTTATATTTAAACACACTCAAGTAGAGGTACAACTGATGGAAAAGGTCAACTACCTCAAGATCTATACAAAACTCATGTAAGTGCATAATACAGCTCAGATATGAGTTGTCTACCAATGTTTAGCACGAAAACCCTCTTCAAAAGTGGTATGATCTGAAGTAGATCATCTTGGAAGAGGCAAAAATTCGGTTGAAAAGTGGTATGACCTAAGGTAAGTTGACCTAAAATATCAAATATCGACATAAGAACTATGGGGTACAACTCAGACGTGAGTTGGTCGCGTATGTTTGGCACCAAAACCAACTTGAGAAGTGGTATGATCTAAGATAGATCTACCTAGAAGAGGTAAAAACCCATGAAAAGTGGTATGATCTAAAATAGATTGACCTAGAAGAGGAAAAAACACTTGATATAATGTAGATTGACTTAAGTTAGGCATATCATTTACTTATGGACTAAAATTACTTATAGTCGGTCTGAGCATAAAATTGAGCACATCGCTCAGGTCTAACATTAGACCTCCTAATAACATTCCATTTAATATAGGTTGAGCTCAGAAACCTGACCTAAAATAACCAACGATCAAATTCAAATGATATAAACCATCCAGGTTGACCTATTACAAATGACATATTTATTTTTTTGTTAGAGGAAAATAAATCGTAGGAAGAAAAATAACACTAGGAAAATGCTAAACATGGCTTCAAAGAATAAATAATAAGGCCATAATTAGTAAAACAAAAACCCTAGCTGTGTTGCAAAAATTAAATAGGTGTCTGACAAAAAGATAAAATTAAATGATAACATAGATTTTCATTAATAAACCAAACGGTTGTATGACTAAAAAAAACGACCATTAAGGGTCAAAACCAAACTATAGAAAATAGAAAAAATTAAGGGTTAGGGAAGATCAATCGATGGAAGCAGGTAGGCCGGACTAATCATCGGCAATCTTAGTTGCTAGATCGGATGTGGTCCCCCAAGAACAACAACAATAGGTAGGATAGATTGATCGGCAACGACCTGGGTTATTAGAGGATCAACAACTAAGGGTATTCCACAGTATTCGCCAAGGGTGGGTATTCATCATAAGCCAAATCTCCCTCGCGAATATTGCCTCTCTACTGGTCGGATACCCAACGATTGTTGAAAGAAATAGACTCGTAATAGTCTTACTGGCGAGGTTACCTCCTGCACCACTGCCTTATATCCTTAGTTGTAGGCCTTATCTAAATCGTCCTCCTGGGTCATATCCAATGTACATTTTTTTCTCTCAAGGATTATCTGGTCTTCAAATTATAAAGTTCAGTGTCCACCCTGCTGAACTCAATTTGAGTTCACTCCAATTCCTCCACAGCTTTCGCCTTGGCATCCTCCTCAACCTTCAACTTATTATTGAGGTCGTAAAAATTCTTGTATTGGGTGATGAGCTAGCCCTTTAAGGTATTATTATACTTTATTAGTTGATCATTATTCTTCAGATAGAGATCAACTCGACTAGTGAGTACCTGAGCGACTTGCATGCTCTCTATAGAAAATAGGAAAAAAATTAAGAATAGATTTTATCACCTAAAAAAATAAGAAGGTATGTGATTTGCAGGAAACTGTGCCATTAGCCTTCCTTTTGAAGCCTCTCTAAAATGAATCCCCTCAAATTAAGTATGTCAAACGACATCAACACTGCCTAAGCAATGGGGCCTCAATTATTGTCTATTTTCCTTTGTGAAAGGAGATCTCCTAAAGGCGGGTCTATTTCCCTTGGGGGTAGGGGTCCTTGTCCATTCCCTTTATCACTGTTAAGGCTCGTTAATTATCACATGTCAACTGGGAATAGTGGTTGGGGAAAACGGAGCACCTACCTCATTCTTGTTTGTCCTCATTTTTTTTGTTCGTTCGACCTCTTAACACTGACGTTCCATATTTTGGACCTCTATTTACCTGAGAGTGATCAACCTATTCTTCATTTTAGTAGCATTTTGTTCAACCTGGATATTGATGGTTATCTATTTTCTAAGCTTATCTCTTGCAGATCCCAAATTGATCGGCCTCCTTTTTCTTCTATAGACATGTCTTCTAGGTCACAAGGGACTGGAGGGAATGAGAAATCTTATGCGGAGAGGTTTTATTCTTCTTAAACTGCATCCCAAGGATGACCATAGATGTTAGAGTCTTCGGTAAAATGCGGGTCGAGATCGTCCAAGAACAAGTTAATGTCTTTTTCTTCCTCTTCCTGATCAAAATTGGCGTAGGTAAAAATGACATACGGGAAAGATTCCACCAAATAAACCCCCAGGTAGTCTCACTAGGAATGGGGGTGGCGGTTGGAATGGAGTTATAGCTTACCATGGAATAATTGATGACCAAAAATCTAGGAATAAATTCATACATTAAAATACCAAAAAAGTGTTCGTAAAATCATAAAAAAAAAAACTTTTATTCAGTGAAAAATAAATTCATACGCAAAGAAATTTTTCAAAAATAACCCTAAATGATAGAGAAAGACAGAGAGAGCATAAGGAAAAAATATAGTATACCTGGATACTATTGCCAAATCACTATTCTACAAATCCGAGACAAGAAAAAATATTCCTTGAATGATGGTTAGAGAGAGATATACTAAAAAACAAAACTAATAGATGAAAAAACAAAAAAATTGTGTGAACAAATTAGGTTACAAAATATAAATGTAAACAAAAATAAAGCCTAAAATTAAACAAAAAATGGTTAGATCTGCAGTATTGAAACAAAAAGACACATGTTGTCAAAAGATAGAGCATGTACCGTGTTGCCTTGGTGGGAGGTCTTGGATTCAGTTTAAAGAATATGGAGTAGACATATTAACAATTTGATCATCTACACCTAAAATAAATAATGAAAAAAATCAAGATTTCAAAAGAACCCTAATTTAAATAAATATAAAAAAAATTAATGATGGTACCCACTATCCAGGTAGTATAAATAAAGTTAAAGAAACCATAAAAATATAAACATGTCACTTTATCTTCAACAGAATAATAACACCAAAAAAATATCTTCAATAATATCATATTTGGAAGACCAAGAAGAGATAATGTGAGATATGTTTAAAAAAAGAGTAGTGATACACTTATCCCAAAATTAGCGAAAATATGCTTTAAGGGTTTGTACCCTGGCGGGACCCACACCATAGTACAAATCATTAAAGAACATGTTCGGTAATTTTGGGGTAAATTTTCGGTTAGTCTAACATTTTCCTTAAAAAAACCAAGAAGAGCTAATGTGATATTTGGTTTAAATGTGATATTTGTATCCTTATTTGCACTGATATTGTCTCCTTATCTGCACTCATATTTGATGCCAATAGCGCGACTGGGTTGAACTCTAAGCCATAACAATAAACATCGATACCTAAAGACAATATAATTCAGTCTGGACTTTTATCGCTGCAACAGAACAAACTTTTATCTTTAGACATCACCAGGGTGATTCGAAGTCACTTAGAACACCATGTAATGAGCAGGCAAATGCTTTAAATCAAAACAATTGAATAAGGAATATCAACAAAGAGTTGTAAGGAGGTGCTATTTATTTACAGAGTACAATTCATTATTTGATATATTCTTTGGGTTTAATATTTATGAAATTTCAAAGGACATTAGAAAATAATTATGGGACGACTAATAGTAATCACATGTAAGTGAGATGTTATATTTAGTCATATATGCCTTAGTAGGAGATACATCCAAGGTTTTTTAAAGGACCCTTTAACTTCCTCCATGCCTTTTCATATTTTTAACATACCCCCTCCTCTCCCTTCCTTTAATGTATAAGAAGGTGAATGGTTTTGTTAAATAATAACATTAATTAAGTTGCCCACGTGGCGCTCCATAAAAGCGAAAAATGTCGTCATGGTCTTCCGCTGTCAACTTTAGTTATATACTATAATTCTCTACTTTTATGATTTTACTCTTTTGTCCTTAACCCTAACTTCCTCTTCAAGTATGCTTCAATTATCTTATTAACCTTATCAACCTAACTAGTTACATTACTTAGTTTTCAAATAATATTTTCAAAGTCCTGAAATTTTAAATTTCATTCTTTTTTCAGATAAAACTCTAATTCTAATCAACTCTAATTACTTTTAAAGTTTTCTTATAAAAAAATATTTTCCAAAATTTAGTTTTCACATAAATATTTATTTAGAATTTTCTAAAACATTTCAAAAATCTCATTTAACCTAACTTTCTTCAATAAAGGCCTCGTCATGGACAAACTATTATAATGGATGGATTTTGTTAGCCGAACATGAGCTAGGTTGTGGTCAGCGGTATTCTGAGCTGACGCCCAATCCACACGAGGGAGATTAGGCTAGGCCTCAAGTTGAATCCTTAACCTTGTAGCCCCATTATATCTGGGCATGTATTGTCCAGGGGATCAGATTCCTCTTCTCCATGACACTCAAGATTGTGGGAGCTAGACCTACATTCTTAGACTCATCGATTAGGTTTCTCCTCAGCCTAGCTATTTACTCATCTTGTTCGCTTGATTGGTCTTCATAAACATCTATTTGTCATTCTTTCTTGATAGAAGGATCCCTAGAGGGAGTGTAATGTGGTCAGCTAGGGTTGGATGTAAGTCAATGGAAAAATAATGTTACCAGTTGCATTTATATGTCGAAGAAGCCTGATGTAGTCCGTAAGAATGTATATATATGCGGGGGCTTAATTGGTTTGGAGATACACTCTATAGGCCAATATGTTTTTGTTCAATTATTTCTGAAAGCTTGACAAATAAGTCATCTTTACATAAGACATTTTCTAATTAGTTCTATCAAAATAATTTTACGACCTGATATAAAAAAGGACCTAATTAAGCAAACAAAAATCATGGGAATTTTTGCAGCAAAAAAACGTTGGACCTATTTGACTACATATTCAATAAAAGAGAATAATTAATAACAATCCCTTATTATATTTAATGTAAGATGTGGTGCTTGTATAAGGAAGTTTGAGTTCTGAATAGGAAGACTAACAATTTATATTCTGGGGCTTACAAATGTATCACCCTAAATAAAAGGGGTAATATGAAAAAAGACTAGTTAACATTTATATTTTATTTATGTAACACCCCGCACACTCTAGAGTAAATTGTGGCCAAATTACACCGCGCATCACTAAATAAAATATTATTCTCATAATGTGACAGAATTATGTGACAGTAAAAACTTTTTCCACAAGATATACTTTGAATAAATCTAACGAATATAAAAATCCATGTAAATAAAATCCAGCACCATGCTAACTCTAAAATAAAACTCATTTCCAAATGATAGATTAAAGCTCTAGATAAATAATCCAACTAAAAATCTCTAGCTGAAATCATAAACAACCATGGAATCGAATGGCACACCAAAATCCACATATAATTGTCTCATAATTGAATGACAGAATGAAAAATAAATCAAACTACTAAAGCAATAAAAATGAATCTCCAAATGCAATCTAAAGATCTCTAATCGATCCTATGCAGGTATTCTAGTAACTATACTTGAAATATTAGTCAATACAATGGGTCAGAGCCCACCGCATGAACATTAGCTACTCCTCCCAATTAGGGTCCGTGAACCCAAACATAAAATTATACATGATAAATATCATAATAGAGAATTTTAAATTAAATGACATAATTAAATGCGAATAAATCAACACGACACTAACTACCCACATACTAAGCCACCCCACTATGAAGGTTTAATTATTAAAATTACAACATTTCGTTTTATCAAGGTTACTAACTTAATTTAATGTGTTTAATCAATTTGTTATCGGAGCGACATCACTATAGTCAACCAATATATCTATGGATCCCGCATATATTCCGACCCGCCTAAAGTTACCAATCCATCACACTCATTCTCATCACTATAGCAAGCCAATACAATTTCGTTAGCCCTATACATATTGGTGATGTTCCACACATGACACGTCGCTATATCCAGCTAGCCAAATTATCTTTAGCCCTGCACATATTGGCGATGCAAATTCATTTTAATACCCGTTCTTTGTCTTATGCATTAGTTATCAATTTATTGTCAATTTCTCACTTTTCTCTATTAGCCCCACCTTTTATTCTGGTAATCCAACCTAAACCATCCTTAGTCTCATACCTAAAGATAACCAAAATCACAGGTATTTCCTAGCCTATCATTTAGGAGAAAAGTCTACCAATAATTACCACCTAGTCTCGTACCTAGGCTAACGGAACAACGGAATGGCGTACTACATAGCCACACTCAGAAAATACCCAACCGCACGAACTTTCTGGTTACAATATCATCCAAATTACGCCCGTTTAATTTATATAATTAAATAAGTCTATTAAAAGTCACACAATTTATCAAATTTTCAAAATTTCCATACAAGTGATATTTTTCCGGTTAACACAAGATTCCACTTTAACATGCACATTCACAATATTCCATAATAATAATCTCATTCTATAATCTACACATCAATATCGTCATTATACGAGTCAAAACATTATTTTAATTTCATGTTTTAAATTCTAACATGCGAAATCCCCATAATTTTATCATAATCCAACCCTATAATCTAAACATGCTATTGTTTTGAGTTTTAAATCATATTATAATTTTTATCCCGTAATTACTTTCACTTTCCCTAATTAATCTTCCTATTTTTTTTAGAAAAATATCATTTATTAAAGTTTAGGCAATATCTAAAATGCACAACACTTATGGGGAACAATAGAAGTTTTCATGCTTGTAAAGTCATCTTGAAAATCTCATTATACGGTTGTGTTCCTCTCACAAAAATAGCGAAGATACCTTCTTGGTTGTTCTTGAGAAAACTTGATTTAGATCTCCAGAAGTTGGGTTGAAAGTTGATTTAAATGGGATTTAAGTTTTGTAGATGAGAGGAGCTAAAAATATGGGAGGATACTGCTTTTTGCGAAGGGTTTCAAGTGTTTTAAAAAGTTTAAATTTCGTCCATTATATAAAGGATTTAAAGAAAGAGTCATAATCAAACACAAACACACACAAATCAGTTCTGGACGATCGGATAGTCGTAATTCACTAAAATTTTGATATTTTGTAGCTGAAGGCGAGCCGAATCCAATATACAAAAATCAGCCTAAGCGGACGTCGTTAAGGTGGTCTCATCACGTTTTAGAGATCAGATCGTCGGATTTCCCTGAACTTTGGATATGTTCTATCTGAAGGCAAACTCATGTAAGAAAAATCAACTCGACTGGACATCGTTAAGGTCGCCTGGATCACATTTTGGAGCTCGGGCCGTCAAATTTATGTTCCTCCTTAGGTCAAATCCACCCCCCATTTTTGTATAAAAAGTTATAATTTTCAAATTTTAATCTCGATTTAAAATCCACTTAAAACCTTATTTTAATATAACATTTTAACATACCCAAATTAAATAGATTCCAAAATTTATTGTTTCCAAAATTTAGTTTAACAAAGATTTTTATGCCTCAAAAAATCATGGGATGTGACAATATACAGTACACACAATAATTTTGTTATAAAATTATTCTCTACTAATAAGGAGACTCGACTTTTCTTTCTTAAAAACACTCTCCATTTTATTTGTCCTTAATTAAATTTGTTCACTTTACAAAAATAGTTAATTATACTTTGACCCCTCAAACTGTGTTCTTATTTTTCAGTTCAAAACCCATACTTACATTTTTATAGTAAGCCCCCTGAACTTTTTAAAATGGATCGAATTACCCTGGTACCCTAATGGTATTAAGTATTAAACGAAAATTTAGTTGTGGGCATGGTACATGAGGGCTTTTTATACAAAAATACCCTCACGTGCCACGCACTTGAATAATTTTTTTTCTTAAACTTAACTCCATTATCGTTTAGGGATAAAGTGATGTGTTTATAAAAATTCTGGGAATTTGATGTAAAAAATTGAAAGTAGGGGTGGTGAAGTGAAAATGAGAATAAGATTGGAGGGGTAAAAGTGTTATTAACCCAAAACATAATTTTATCATTTTTTTTTGTAATCTATCCCCTATATTCCCTTTTTTACTTAGAATGAATTGTTTTATTTATAAAAATAGCAATGTTACTCTCTTTTTAAACTTTCGACCAAGAATATAACCAAATCTCCTGTCATCAAAACTCACGCCATAACTATTCCTTCGTCATAGTGCCGTCAAATTTTTATTTTTTTCACTTTATTTTTAATGTTTTATTATCGTCGCTAAACTAGAAAATTATATTTACAATTTTTCACTTCAAAATTAAATTTATAATTTTCTATATATATATATATATATATATATATATATAATTGAAGAATATAAAACATTAAAATTGACTGCAAATACCAAAAATGAGAGTGCAAATTTATTTTTGCACTTTGACAAAAGAGTACGGGTGGTAGGAGTCTATTGACCGGAAACCCGATGATATTCATGGTTAAATGTTTGAAAAGACTGTAGCATTATTATTATTTTTTTTTATAAAAAAACACCTCATTTTAAGTAAAAAAAAATAGTAACTAGATTTATAAAGAAGAACAATTGATAAAAACAATAATTTAAGAAGAATATTTTTTATATTAAGGACAGAGGAAATAGGAACCTTTTTAAAAAAAAATGTTGATAGTCCTTAATCATAACATAAATCTAAACTTAATTCTCTGTTTTTAATATAAGGGAAGAATTGGTATTTTAAAAAATAAATAAATTCGGCTTTAAAAAATAGGGACTATTTCTACAAAAAATAAAATTGAATGTCCTATATACATAGCCAATATTATTCTAAGTCCCAAAAAATCTATGATTTTAAAAATGCTTCACAACATTGGTGAATCATTTGTTGAATTTCGATCTACAAATAAAAAAAGAAAAAGGAATCGAAATAATCTTTTTTTTTTTCATTAACCATTTAGTCAAATACAAATTTTAATACATTCTATAAATGTAAAAATGATTACGACAGTGGTTGCCTTTTCCGAAGCAGGGCTCGTAAAACACCCAATTTAAGTCGACACGATTTATCATTTTTTGTAGATGTATGCTCAAACTAGAGATGAAAAAAATAGAAGCATAAATTTAGAGATCCTGATATCTTAAAACATTATGGAAGGCCAAACAGATTCAACAATGCATGCTTCCCTGATAGAAAATTTTAGTCGCTATGTAGGCCATTGCACATCACTTTGGCTGGTTCATATTCATTTATTTTCATTTTTTCGGATCAATCCCCTCAGATCAAATTTGATTGATGGTTGTTTTCATTCCAATTGCATCATAAATAGGGGTTGATTTCTGTATCAAATTTGACCTTGATATGAGAGAAATATTATGGTGTGTCCTTTTCAAGGATTTGAGTAGGACTTTGTTTGCTGAAAGAACAAGTGGAACCCATTATGAGAAATGTGAGCATTTGTAACCATGCAGAAATCGTAAGCCAATGTTGGGGTTGAGAAAATCTTTAGGTATGTGAAATGCTTTCACCTAAGTTATAATGTCCCACTCAAAACCAAGTAGAAGGAATATGGATTGATGCTATTTTACACTATGAACTAGTCTTTAAATAATACTTGTCAAATCAAAGAGAAATGAACACTCGTGTCTTTCGCAGCCCCGAGAGACCAAATTTTCCCCTGCACTAGCTATAGCAATTAAGTGTTAGTAAAATAATAACTCCTCAATTGGTGGGTTGAAATGAAGAGAATTTAAACTTTTCTTATGAAAAAAAGAGTGTACGCGCAACATGAGAAACTCAAACAATATACATTGGATCATAGGAACTCAAATGCATTCGATCTCGATAAAAGAAAAGCTCATGGGTGAGTGTTGGATTCAATTTCAACTCAAGATGGGCAAAACGCATATAATAATTAAAAAACTAAATTTTAAATTTAGGTGAGGCCAAATTTGTGCTTCTCATTTGGACAAAGACGTCAAGAAAAGTTGTGAGTTTTAGGTTAACAATGTTGGTGATTTTTAAAATAAGTGAGTAAGAGTTTTTTGGATGTAAGAGCTTTAAGAGCTTGTCCCACGTTGGAAGTGTGAGGAAGAGGTGGGACGCTAACCCAAATATAAAAAGGGATAGTGTCCCACATTGGAAATTGTACAAAGCTAAGTATTACCACTAAGCTATAAAAGGAGTGAGCAACCTTTGAGTCCCACATTGGAAAAATATTAAGATTTTGTACACTTAATAAGTACAAATGGAAGATGAAGAGTTAATTCATCTAGCATTTAAGAGGCTATTCAAGAGACCTCAATACGCCGACGCCCACGCGCGCTGGGCAGTGGGCTGTAGAGGCGCTAGTGATGCACTTTGCAGTTTGCACTTCGCGTGTCCGCAGTGGTAGCGGGTTGCCGGGTCGGATCACGGTTGCTCCGGCGCGGTCACTTTTTGGTTGACCCATACCGATTCGGTATTAATTGTACTTGTTCAGAAATGACTTAAGACTGTTGGTAATTAACAGTCATACCATTTCGAAATTGATTAAGGCTGTTAATCCAAAAGTCATGACTCTTGAAGACAAAGCCTTTCATTATTTATAAATAAAGGCTGCCTAAAACGAATTTGCATATATAACAGATATTACCCAGTTCCGAAATTTCCAACCCTTGCTATTACTCTCTTAAATTTTTCAGGAGATATAAATTATCTTATTCGGTTTTGTGCACATAAACAGAATAAGAACTTGATTGACTGTTCTTCGCTGCTGCATCCAAACGCTGTCTTCAAATATACAAGTTGCAGGCAGTGCAAGTTGCTTCATTGTATCTTGAGTACGGATTTGCGGATTCCCGTTTGTATACCGAAATTATTCGTGTGGGGCAAATATTGTATTTAGGAAAGTGACATCACGCCTTGAAACTTTCTACTATCTATTCAGAAATTACATTATTGTATTGAAGTTGACATTATTGTGATATATAAAGAGTTCTATTTCTGTATTTGCATTCATAATATCCAACAAACAATGACATTTTGCTAAGTAATAACGTTGAACCGTATCTCTTTCATTAATATTGTACTCTTAAATGTTTTTCATAACCCAAGATCGGTCGAATACTCATCTATATTGGCCTCAACATTGGGCGGGAGCGGAGGCGAGGGGAGCGATGGTGTTGCATTCCCTCACTTTGCTCGTATGTCTTTTTAAAATACTCCAGCATAATTTCCTAATACTACAACAAAGAAAAAATATTTCAGACCCAATATTTCATCAAATTAAATAATAAAACAAATATTTAAGCCCCCAATATTTCAACAAATATTTAAAAAAAAAATCAGATATTTCAACCTCAACGCTTCAATAAATATATACGCAAACCAAACAAATTAACAATAAAACAAAATTTTCACTATTTCAACACGAATATTTCAATAAATATCTAAGCAAATCAAACTATAAAAATATAAAATAAATATTTTTTATTTCAACCCTAATATTTCAGCAAACATATTTGATATTTCAGCCCTCAATAGATTATAGATCCATTAGTAATAACCAATAATGAATTAAAATAATTTTATTATATGAGAAAAACTTTAAAAAAAAATTACATTACAGTTACCATGATCTGTGAAGAGAGAGAGAGAGAGAGAGAGAGAGAGAGAGAGAGAGAGAGGAGGCGCCTCTAGTTTTTTAACTGAAATTGAATGCGTGTGGATGGTGTAAACTTAAAAGTAATTACGTTTTTACCCCACAGTTTTGAAAAGCCTATTTTTACTTGCCTTTTACTTCAGAAACTTACATTCAGGTGCCTAATTTTATTTAACATAAATGTACTAAAATAATTCAGAAAGTCATTAGATACAACCCCTCCCCCCCCCCCCCCCCACCACCCCCCCCACACACACACATCGGGACTGAATAAATCATAATCTATAATCTATTTCAAGAGGAACTTAAAACTAACTAACTATATCATTTAATTTATCCAAACCCATCAAATAAATAAAAATGTATTTTTGTATACATGTCTCATTTTATTCATATTTCATCATATAAGTTCAAGAAAAAATATCTTTCATTTAATTAGTCCCGCATAAGAGTCATGGGTTTTATCATGGGCCAAAAGGATTAAAACAACATTTTTTTCACATGGAGAATTCTATAGAATGCTAGGATTTTAATTTCAAATTTGTAAAGTAATTGGGAATACCTTTTAGTTTTTATACTCGTTGAAGCTTCATTTGACAACTATTACTCTTAGAATTCATTTTTAGGAATAATATCAAAATGATCCTTTTTATATAATGCTTTTTACCAAAAAAATCCACCTCCGAAGAGATTCCCCCAAATCAGTAAACATATTAGATCGGTTTGGAAAATCTTACACATTACCCTCCAAGCACCTCTAGCGAGGGCCACTTTTAGCCGTGTAAAAATTTTCAAACCGATACTACCTTGTGGACCGATTTGGAAAATATTTTTAGAGTTGGGTTTTTATGTAAAAATGTGATAAAATAGAGCCTTTGATATATTTTATTTAATTTATTATACTAAATTTTCGAGATGCAATAGTCGGATATTAAAATTATGATGAGTTTTTCTCATATCATAACAAACTGAGCCACAGTTTATCCGCAAGACCAACGTATTAATTATCCCCAAATTGTTTAGGATTAAGTTTATTATTCTCTCAAATAAAATATTTACTTGCTATTAATATGTAAATAAGACACTTTTATAAAAATAATATATGTCACTCACTATGAGCTATTACATGGAATATAACTATTAATGGAATAAATTATTATATACATTTTTCGTGACTTCGTCCATTTTTTTTATTACAACCAGAAAATAATTACTGATATAAATAATGTTGAGGTGATGATTCACGAAAAGTGATTGCGGAGAGTTGCAATTCTTATTATGTGTTGAATAATTTTTAATTTTATTTTTGATAAGTATAAGTGTGTTGAATATTTACGAATAAGATTTGTGTTTTACTAGCTTAATTGTCACCTTATATTTTAAATATAGTAATTATATAATCTTTTATAACTTAATGTTAAATGTTTAAAGGATCCAATTACTACATTTTTACTAATTGAGATAATACGGAACTCCCTTTCTAAAAGAAAATGCATCTACTAAATGTTGATGATTTTCTTTATTTTCTGACATTGAGAAAATATTCACGGAAGATGACTAATAAATACTTTTCTCCCCATGAGTAACCAACATTATCTCTAGAGTTATTTTAGAGTTATTTTATGTTGAGAATTATCTAGTTTAACTCGCTATATTAGCCTAGTAAATTCTTACTTCTAAAGAATAATATATATTTTTTATAAGTAAGAAAGATTTATTAAAATAAGAAAAGGAGATGGATGTGACACCCCGCCTAATTAAACATCGGGTGATCAGGCCTTTATTAAATTAAAACAGATTTCTCAAATGGTTCATTCTTAGCATCACTGTCGAAAACATTTTAATTACTAATCCCCTAAGTAAAATTAGATCGGTGCCAAATTTTATCTTTCTTAAAACAGATAAATCAACCATATGGAACAAAGTACAAATAATCATGTATTATAATTCAAACAACAAAGTAAAAGTACAACAGAACAAAAGTATTACCGAATAAACCATCGGCTAAAAATCCCAAACAACAATTGAATAATCACTAGTCTGAAACTAATATTTGAGACTAATACCGGACCACAAGTCCATGCATAGAAGAGTGTGAGATCATGTACTAGATCTGAATAAGAGATATCGTCTAGTCAAAATCCTGTAAGCATCCACTGTGCTACATCTCCGAGTCTCTGGAATGGAATCATCATACATGGCATCCCTGTGACTGGACACCTAAAAGGTTTTGAAAATATTTTATAGCAAGAGTTAGTACTCAAAACATTTTGAAAATATTTAGCAAGCGTTTATCACAATATAAAATGCGGTTATTGTTTACACATGTTAGGTTCTCGTACACTCTCTTGAGTTACTCACCCCTCATCATTTGTGCACACCTAACGTTCTACACTTAATTTATCTAGCCATACCTCCCAAGCTAACGAAAACCAAAGTAGTCAACTGAACTTATCTGTACCCAAGTTCCAGTACCACCCATACAGTACAACCGTTTCACTAACATCTCGCGTATGTTAATTAATTCTCAATTAGCATTTCATCTATGTTATTTTTCAAGACTTCCCATTTAGTTTCACTACTAAAATTACTACAATTCTCACAATTGTTGACTTCCCACTTATGTAATTAAGTTTCACTACTTGAATTACTAAATAGATTTTCTCTATCTAAAGGTGCATTTCGTAATTAAGTTTCACTACTTAACTTACCAATTCAATATGTATCTTTAAATACATAATATGTATCAATCTACTAACACACGGAAGTAGGATATCATCAAGTATATATATTTCACACACAATATATACTAAATATCACTCATTGCTATTTTGCCCTTTTTATACACGTAAAGGACTCTTGGTTCGGAATGATTCATCGACCCCAAGTAAGAATTGGTTCGGAATGATACATCGACCCCAATTATTTATATACACAAATAAAGATCTCTTGGTTCGGAATGATTCATCGACCCCAAGTGAGAGTTGGTTCGGAATTATCCATCAACCCCAACTATTTTTAAAAATATATATATACACATATTCTGGTTCGGGACTCTCTCATCGCGAAACCAGTTCAAAGTTTGGTTCGGCATTTCTCATCGACCCCAAACATATAATAACTTTATGTTAGTTCGGAATGTCTCATCGACCCTAACATAATTAATTTAGGTATAAGCTCTGTACCTAAAAGATCACATAATTCAGTAGGTACACGCACGACCTATTAATCATATACGTACGTAATATTTTAATCTCATACATCTACCGTACAATATTCGCTTTACGATTTATCTCATTAATCGTATTTATTTGAGTATTCACACAACTCTAATGGTCCTAGTTACCCCTTACATATAATTTCAGTAGTTATTTCTTACCCAACTGGTCTATTACTTAAATTGAATTTACTTCGCCCTGTAACTCAATTTCCGAAATCCCCGATACTCTACTAAATCGGATTATTCTCCTCGGTTCGTAATCCAAGCCCTACACCCAATGGCCTTATCGGACCTCAACAATATACCTACTAATCTTATTCTCACTCCCATATAAGTATAATGTAAATCCTAGAATACTCATTCATTCCCGAACTCAACGAAGAATTAAACACAAAATTTTCGGGAAACAGCTTGCGTCGATCGATCGACGGCTGGGTTCGATCGATCGACATAGTCGATCGATCGATAGTTCGAGATCGATCGATAGTTCGAGATCGATCGATCGATCGAACAGGGACAGACGTAGTTGTCTTCTTCGTTAAGATTTTTCCTCCATTAACAAACCTTCATACTCCATTATAGTCCACCAAACTTTGACCCAATGATCCTAACATATTTCGACATATACTAGGACAGTTTCTAACGTGTCAAATACATCAGAACTCCAATTACTTTAAAGAAATAATGAATTAAAATCCAGAATTTCTTGAAACCCTAGTTATGGTGTTCTTCCCATATTATCATTCAAAATCCAGATTTTAATCCGAAAAATCATCAAGTCTAATCTGAATCTTGATCCTCTACATAAGGTAGATCATTCTACATGAGATTCCTATCCCAACATGTATAAGTATCATCTTTCTCCAATCAAAATAATGATTTAAACAAAACAATTCAAAAACCCTACACATGGGTATTATAACTTTATAATTTTTGAAATAAACAACTTGCCTTATGATGAGTAGGGTCTGATTTCGTGGTTGTTGTTGATGATTGATGATCTTCATCCTTCAATCCTTCTTCCCCAACAAGTTGATGGTAAAATCCCATTCAATCCTTCCCAATTCTTCCTTTTGCCTTAGAAAGTTGTGCCTCTCTTCTCTCTAATGGTATTGGTGTTGTCATGGGTGTTCTAACCCTAATTCCTCTATCATAAGGCTGATATAAAACTCTCAATTTCGTAGGTCTCCATACCCTCTTATGTTAAAAGACCAAAACGCCCCCGAACGGTCTCGGTTTAGTCCAAAATTACCCCGGGACTCAACTAGTACCCCCGGGTATACTATTTTGACTAATTTGACCCTTCCGGACTCATCGGTGACCTCTAAATTATCATTTGAGTCACTTAAAAATATTACTCGTTCTCACCCCAACACGGTCTACACGCGTTAAGTAACTATTTACCACTCGCACTAAGTAAATAAAATGAGGCAATATAAATCGGTATCTATCTCTCGATTAATATTCCATAATTACAATTTTTAAATAAAACTCTTTAAATTACTACTCTTACGTAATTTAAATTAAGCCGTAATTTTCTCATTTAATTCTCCAATCTAATTAAATAGAATTATTTGGAATATTCAGAAATACGGGGTATTACATACTTCCCCCCTTGCAAAGGAATTTCGTCCTCGAAATTAGGATAAGGCTTGTATTAAGGCTAAGGACCTTAAGTATAATTGCATCCTCTAATACCCAATACTAAATCATAACATCCTAACGGTCGCCCCAAGTACATGCCTTGCTTCATTATAAATTCTTATCGCACGTTACCCATGCCGCATATATCATAATTAAGTCTCACTACTTAATTTCTCATAGATTTTTCCAATCCAACGTTAATTCTTGAAATTATGTTTCTCCCTACTTAATTTACCCATTTGATGTATATCTCTATATAACATCTAAGTGTCTACTATCACTCATAAGTAGAATATTATAAGGTATATATTTCACATACAATATATACTTTAAGGAAAATTGGTCCGGCAAACATCATCGGCCCCAATAATCCTATCATTTACATTGGTCCGGGAATCCATCAACCCCAAGGTAAATGTAATGCACATGTCGGTTTAGACCTTCCGTCGATACCAATATTTATCATCGATTTGGTTCGAAAAAATCATCGACCCCAAATCGATCCCTCATGTATTGGTCCGGAACATCATCGACCCCAATACAGAGATTAAGCACACTTGCTATTGCACATAAGTAGAAAAATCAATAGTTATATATATATTGTACACATAACATATACTATCAACACTTATTTTATAATCACCCCGCTTCTATAACACTTTTGGGGTCATTGGCTCGGAATTCCACCTCGATCACCAATAGTTATTAATTACTTGTCTCGGGATCACATCTCGAGCACCAATATATGTATATATATCTCATCGCACATGAGTAGACAATTTGTGAGACATATATTTCACATTTCATATACCTTAAAATGCCACACTCCAATAGAATGTCCTCATATCACGCGTTAAGGACTAAAAGTTCGAAATGTCTCCTCGAACCACACCTCAAAGTACATGTATTGTTCGTAATCGGTACCCACGAACCTAATCCCCATGTACAGTCCATATAGGCACTCACTCTACCTATAAATATGCTCTTATAGGCATACATTCAACCTATGAATTGATTAGTGGGCTTCTCCAAAATTCCACTATCATAAGGGCGTATCATCATTCTTTCTCACTAACATTGAGTCGTAGGTAACACAACGTACTCAAAATAAAACTTTATCTCTATTCCTTCCTGACCATCTCTCATAGGGTGGAATTTTAGGATTTCATCCTGATTCACAATCATGTAGAGCGGCACCGTGCACTCTTCCTTTTCAACTACATTTTAATCCATCCCGGTCACCCCATTTCGCTACCCCCAACGAAATGTTGGCTTAATTATGATGTTCACAACCCATCAATAATTTATAATTCTGTCTCCTCATTCCATCATTGGAAATGTGGGTTCACTACCACATTCCGGTTGTTCATTTCGAGTCTATCTTGTCTATTAACTAAAGGTGTATCTGGAGACAATCTCACTATGTCTCTCCTCAACATCGCTTCCCACTTACGTCATCTTTCCTCAAGTGGTACTCTATTCCCCTTTCTCTCAGGGTTTATTATACTTTACAATCCGTGCACTCTTCGCAATTGGCGCACTTTTTGGGTTGGTTACTTTATAAGAATCAACATTTTAGTAACACGTAAGTCACTCACAACACTCAGTCAAGTAGCACCTTGCGCTACTTCTTCACCACAGTTAGGTCTCCCATATCAAGAGATAACCTTTGAACGGTTTCCCACCGACTTTCATCCCATAGGGTGTGCTGGATCTCTCAGCACATATAATCTTGGATCATCGTCTATCTCCCATAACGTTCAACCCATTTCATCGATACGACTTGTCTTCTAATTTCCCCATCGGTGTACAAAATAATTTTCCGCATCCCTCTATCTCGGATGTCTAAGGAATCCTATTGATTAGGGCGCCCGTACACCCTTTTCTCTGGGTACATTTGCAAAAACATTGCAAATGTCGCACCCGTAACATGCTTTTCTTCAACTCTAGCCTAGTCTACACGACGTGACCACAATCTTGTGGGTATTCTCAATACCCTATAGACCAAAAATCAAATCCTTGCCCACAAAGTCCCACTTATCCCTTCGTGGTGAGGTAAGCCTTTCAGTGTTTCTCCACAACACTACCGGCTCCACTGATGCCTTAGCATCTAACAATGTCTCTTCTCCTGACGTGCATAAAAATTCAGTCGTATTCCCTTTTGCAACCGAACTTAAACAAGGGACTTCTCCCCATGTATTCTTACCGAGCATTATCGGAGCAACACATGGTCGATATGCTCAAATTCGATTCCTCGACAATATGTGCAACCATACTCCAATATTTCTAAAGGAGTCAAGTGGCACCGCGCTTATACTATCACTAAGTCTTTAGCACTAATTACAACGGCGAGCTCGATCTCTCCGCTCAGCGGTCATACTACATACCTTGACTCACATCTTTTAGGTTCCCACACACCGAAATCAATTACTATGAGATGTTCATAATCTCCGAAGTCTCTCACATATTGCTGAATAATGACAACTCGACTCTTTTTCAGGTGAGGAATCGTCATATACTCCATTCACTCGAGGCTAAAACCCCTATACTTCCTTATCCATCGCTCTGGTGGTTCAGATGGTTTCCGGACATAACACGCTTGTCCTCTCCGGAATGAAAAACTTATTGGAGTTATTATTTCTTCAAATAACTTCAAGCTAAAATAAAATGCGTGGCCCTAGAATCCACACTAGACATCTTTTCAAAAATTCCTAACTCCAGGCCATACTGACCGGTTTGGGTACCCTCCTCTCGGACTGGGTAGTCTCAATCCTGAACACTATCATCCTGGTTCCCTTAGTTCTGCTGACCAAGAGGAACGCACTATGAGACTTAACAACCCCAACTTAGAATATAATCATTAAATCACCTAGTGGGTTTTCACCCATGGCTTGCACCAGCCCCTTTACATTCAGTCTTACTCTTTGACTAAATCCTTAAACTCCCTTAGCTTCGCCCACCTAGGAGCATTTACTTCAACGTTGTCGGAAGTACCATATTGTCTTCATAAACATAAGTCGTCAAAGAAGAGTTTTACCAAAATTGTGAATTATAACTCGAGAGTCCATTCTCTCAAGGGCTCTTTTTCCTTTATACCTCTCATCGGTACAAGTTCACTTAAAAGGATAAATTTATCTCTCACGATTGGCCTCTACCAGGCTTTCACGTGAGGGGTTCAGATATTCCCATTCACATCGCTTCTGAATCATCATTTGAGAACTTTGCGGTTAAACTATTTGTAAGGTTCCTCTATTTGTATACGAACCCTCGGTCCGAATGTAGTGACTGGTATCTCCGCCACGTTGCCTCTAGAAATTTACTCAAATTTTCACTTCTGAGTATTTCTAGTCTATCCTAAACACCAAAACCACTGGACATACTACTTCCATTGGTTAACATGTACAGTCGCCGTTTTATCACATTTTTACGGCTCGTTCTCATCAAAAAAAAATTTCTTCAGACCTACTCCCACTATCACTGCATTGGGCGGTTTAGACTAGCATCCCTCTTGCCGTCGCGACACTTGAAAAATGCCTGCTATGCCTCAACAAACCTTGCAACATTTTTTTCCATTACACGCTAGGAGTGACCTCGACAACGGTCATCTCTCCTATGATTACCATATTTGAACACTCCAGGCTTCATGCTGAGCTCCTCCCTCCTGCAGTCCTTCCAACGCCAATGCTGGTTCTACCTCCATGTTCGACGTATCATGCCTAATCTAACTCGTATATATAACACTACATTTACTAAAGAGTAGGAGAACGTAAACTACGTACGTAGAGGAGTACAATAATCCTAAGGTGGGGCTCTATATCAATCAAACGATACGCTGAAAACGTAGTAAGCCGTACAGATCCTATGGACACTAGAACCTGATGCTCTGATACCATCTGTGACACCCCGCCTAATTAAACATCGGGTGATCAGGCCTTTATTAAATTAAAACAGATTTCTCAAATGGTTCATTCTTAGGATCACTGTCGAAAACTTTTTAATTACTAATCCCCTAAGTAAAATTAGACCGGTGCCAAATTTTATCTTCCGTAAAATAGATAAATCAACCATGTGGAACAAAGTACAAACAATCATGTACTATAATTCAAACAACAAAGTAAAAGTATAACAGAACAAAAGTATTACCGAATAAACCATCGGCTAAAAATCCCAAACAACAATAGAATAACCACTAGCCTGAAACTAACATCTGAGACTAATATCGGACCACAAGTCCATGCATAGAAGAGTGTGAGATCTAGTACTATATCTCAATGAGAGATATCGTCTAGTCAAAATCCTGTAAGCATCCACTCTGCTACAGCTCCGAGTCTCTGGAATGGAATCATCATACATGGCATCCCTGTGGCTAGACACCTAAAAGGTTTTGAAAATATTTTATAGCAAGAGTTAGTACTCAAAACATTTTGAAAATATTTAGCAAGCGTTTATCACAATATAAAATGCGGTTATTGATTACACATGTTAGGTTCTCCTACACTCTCTTGAGTTACTCACCCCTCATCTTTTGTGCACACCTAACGTTCTACACTTAGTTTATCTAGCAATACCTCCCAAGCTAACTAAAACCAAAGTAGTCAACTGAACTTATCTGTACCCAAGTTCTAGTACCGCCCATACAGTACAACCGTTTCACTAACATCTCGCGTATGTTAATTAATTATCAAGTAACATTTCATCTATGTTATTTTTCAAGACTTCCCATTTAGTTTTACTACAAACTTCCCACTTATGTAATTAAGTTTCACTACTTGAATTACTAAATAGATTTTCTCTATCTAAAGGTGCATTTCGTAATTAAGTTTCA
Source organism: Sambucus nigra (assembly GCA_949130495.1). Taxonomy (NCBI): domain Eukaryota; kingdom Viridiplantae; phylum Streptophyta; class Magnoliopsida; order Dipsacales; family Adoxaceae; genus Sambucus; species Sambucus nigra. Next base: position 126,343,391 of record OX422212.1, on the reverse strand, counting down.
CTACTTAACTTACCAATTCAATATGTATCTTTAAATACATAATATGTATCAATCTACTAACGCACGGAAGTAGGATATCATCAAGTATATATATTTCACACACAATATATACTAAATATCAGTCATTGTTATTTTTCCCTTTTTAAACACGTAAAGGACTCTTGGTTCGGAATGATTCATCGACCCCAAGTAAGAATTGGTTCGGAATGATACATCGACCCCAATTATTTATATACACAAATAAAGATCTCTTAGTTCGGAATGATTCATCGACCCCAAGTGAGAGTTGGTTCGGAATTATCCATCGACCCCAACTATTTTTAAAAATATATATATACACATATTCTGGTTCGGGACTCTCTCATCCCGACACCAGTTCAAAGTTTGGTTCGGCATTTCTCATCGACCCCAAACATATAATAACTTTATGTTAGTTCGGAATGTCTCATCGACCCTAACACAATTAATTTAGGTATAAGCTCTCTACCTAAAAGATCACATAATTCAGTAAGTACACGCCCGACCTATTAATCATATACGTACGTAATATTTTAATCTCATATATCTACCGTACAATATTCGCTTTACGATTTATCTCATGAATCGTATTTATTTGAGTATTCACACAACTGTAAGGGTCCTAGTTACCCCTTACATATAATTTCAGTAGTTATTTCTTACCCTACTGGTCTATTACTTAAATTGAATTTACTTCGCCCCGTAACTCAATTTACGAAATCCCCGATACTCTACTAAATCAAATTATTCTCCTCGGTCCGTAATCCAAGCCCTACACCCAATGGCATTATCGGACCTCAACAATATACCTACTAGTCTTATTCTCACTCCCATATATGTATAATAAATCCTAGAATACTCATTCATTCCCGAACTCAACGAAGAATTAAACACAAAATTTTCGGGAAACAACTTGCGTCGATCGATCGATGGCTGGGTTCGATCGAACGACTATGTCGATCGATCGATAGTTCGAGATCGATCGATCGATTGAACAGGGACAGACGCAGTTGTCTTCTTCGTTAAGATTTTTCCTCCATTAACAAACCTTCATACTCCATTATAGTCCACCAAACTTTGACCCAATGATCCTAACATATTTCGACATATACTAGGACAGTTTCTAACGTGTCAAATACATCAAAACTCCAATTACTTTAAAGAAATAATGAATTAAAATCCAGAATTTCTTGAAACCCTAGTTATGGTGTTCTTCCCATATTATCATTCAAAATCCAGATTTTAATCCAAAAAATCATCAAGTCTAATCTGAATCTTGATCCTCTACATAAGGTAAATCATTCTACATCCGATTCCTATCCCAACATGTATAAGTATCATCTTTCTCCAATCAAAATAATGATTTAAACAAAACTATTCAAAAACCCTACACATGGGTATTATAACTTTATAATTTTTGTAATAAACAACTTGCCTTATGATCTGTAGGGTCTGATTTCGTGGTTGTTGTTGATGATTGATGATCTTCATCCTTCAATCCTTCTTGCCCAACAAGTTATTGGTAAAATCCCTTTGAATCCTTCCCAATTCTTCCTTTTGCCTTAGAAAGTTGTGCCTCTCTTCTCTCTAATGGTATTGGTGTTGTCATGGGTGTTCTAACCCTAATTCCTCTATCATATGGTTGATATAAAACTCTCAATTTCGTAGGTCTCCATACCCTCTTATGTTAAAAGACCAAAACGCCACCGAACGGTCTCGGTTTCGTCCAAAATTACCCCGGGACTCAACTAGTACCCCCGGGTATACTATTTTGACTAATTTGACCCTTCCGAACTCATCGGTGACCTCTAAATTATCATTTGAGTCACTTAAAAATATTACTCGTTCTCACCCCAACACGGTCTACACGCGTTAAGTAACTATTTACCACTCGCACTAAGTAAATAAAATGAGGCAATATAAACCGGTATCTATCTCTCGATTAATATTCCATAATTACAATTTTTAAATAAAACTCTTTAAATTACTACTCTTACGTAATTTAAATTAAGCCGTAATTTTCTCATTTAATTATCCAATCTAATTAAATAGAATTATTTGGAATATTCAGAAATACGGGGTATTACAATGGAGTCCCATATATAAGTGATATACATAGGTTTACTTTAGACCGGAGATAAAAAATGGGATGAGGATACAAAAAACTCAACCATCCTCCCAAATATAACCAAGTATACCCTCAAAATCAATAATCAATTTCCCATTTCCAACTCATCTAAAAAATCTAACAAGCACTCAAGCATAGAATATAACTCCTTCGTGAACCACACATGAAAGGAGCTCAAAAGATTGTATCGAAGTCTTGCGGGTTCAATTTCTCCACCCTCAAATAACCTTTTATTCCTCTCAATTCAAATGTTCCAAAAAATACATAAAATGAGCCATTTTTCACATGGCTTGCACCTTCCCCCCCCCCCCCCCCCCCTAAAATCCTAAGCTTCCATATCCTCTCCCACTATCTTGGAACACACCCATTTTCACCCTGAATATGGAATAAAAAACATCCTATAATCTGATCACTACCCAACAGTACAATAACAAATAATTTGTCGTTTTCTCCGCTTGCTTTAATATCCAAATTTACTCGCCATATGCCTACCTCCCTTTATTAGTCCATTCGGCGTCATAATTATCTGTCTCACTGTTGTCCAAGTGAAGAACGTCATAATTGAAGGAGCATGCATATATCAAATTCTTTTTCCAAGAAAAGTCAACCCCACCTCTACCCACCAACTCCGCATTATAAGAGTTCACCGAAAACTCACTTTCGTGTTTTTCTTCCACGAAAAATAGTCCTTACCCCTTGAGGAAATAACCTCCCACCCAACCATTCAAACATATCATACGCCTCCTCTAACTCTCAATCCTTGAGACTCCTTCTAAACCTCGGATTCCGCCCCTTGTCCTTCCAAATGTGTCTATCCATCGATCCCTACATTTCCTCTAATGATCGTTAACCCTCTCAACTATCTCTTTAGAACCTAACCCTCTCCTCATTTCCCGTGCACAAGGAAGTAAGACTAAGGAATTCCCTCCACCCCTCGATCAATGTTCTTCCATAACCCCACCTTATAAGGTAACCTCACATGACCTGATCCCCACCCGCCATGACCCAACCCAAACCTAGTCATCACCACTTTTCTCCATAATTTGTATTCCACTGCTGATAACCTCACAACCACTTCTCGAAAAGAGCTTTATTGAAAGAAGCCAAAATTTTACGCTCGCTCCTCCCTCCCTCATCGAATTGCACACCTCCTCCCAACTCACCATATTTTTCTTGAAACATGTGTGTGTGTGTGTGTGTTTATGTGAGGCTCTCTAACACACCCTACTTATCCTCACTTAAGTGTACTGGATTGGGTCACATCATTATAAAAAATTCAACCCAAAATTTTACAACCCCGTACACTTTAGTAAGGATAAGCGATGTGTGTTCTTTGGTGTGCTGAGTGAGGTATGTTGGGGAGCCTCACCATATATATATATATATATATATATATATGTGTGTGTGTGTGTGTGTGTGTGTGTGCACGCGCGTGTGCGTATGTATGTGTTTATGTAGTAACCAATAGATTTCATATAATCTTGGGATAAAGTTCAACATTATCAAGTTGAATGACAAAACCAAATGAATATAAAAATTGTCTTTTCATTTTAATATTTTTCTTTACCTACTTATTTTTATAATATTGTATTATTTTAACGCAACTATTACCTTACGTTAAAGAACACACACACACACACACACAAAAATCCTCATTCTATTGTCCACCCATCATAAAAATATATAGACGTCTATTGGACCAACCTCAAATTAAGCATACGAGGCATATAAAAAAATTGAAGGCTAATGGACTCTTATGCAACAACAAGATATTAAAACGATTCATACATATAGAAAAAAATTACCCCTTATTGCAAATAATGAAAGGAAAATAGAAATTTGAATCCAAGCTATTGACAGACATGTGATAGGAATGTTGCCTTATAGGCAGTATTTCTCGCCTTTCGATTGAAGACTGTAAGTATAGAATATAAAAATCTCCATCAGGATGCAATGTAGTGGTGGCACTTGTTTGATAAAAACTGTGTACACTTGATCAAATCAAGAATATTCTAAAATGAGAACTTGATAAGGTCTGAACATAGACGATAGAGAGAAGAGACCACAATAATGTTTTGTGTCCAAAACAAAGCTATGGAACTTTTTTATATATCCATTTTAATGACTAATCATGAACAGACACTTCTTTCCAAGTGTGCGACTCAGAAATCGTTAGATTGTATACGTCCGGATTTATTTTGATCGCACAATATATATTTTATATCTCATTATAAGAAATTAGACGTACCCTCTACGAATCGTCACGAGTCGATTAAGTGGTTCAGATTAAGGTTTATAACATCATTTAATCAGATCGCTCCACCACAACCGTTGATCTGGTTGACTTTGACAAAACTAAAGGCTTTCATGCTCCAAGCAAAGTTCGATGTGAGCCATCAAAGCGCCCAATCATCCTTTTGCACATTGAGCGAATGCGTACTGCATGTTGCGATGTTGGAGTTTATCACTACCACAAAGCATCATATTATAGTCTCTTTGACTATAACACATATGGTCTTTTTTTTTCTTTTTGTTATATACCCTTCAATTTTTCAGTGTGGGACTTTAGAAACTACTATAATTTCCTTTACACTCATTTCCTTAAGTTCTCTCTCTACAATAAAACTCAAACTAAAAACCCACTTACATCAAATTTATACCCATTTATACATTTTGAAAAATTCCACCCCCCCTAAAAATAATAAATTACTCCTAAAATAAGTTAAATAAATGTTCATAACCTCCATGGCTTCATTTGAGCAGCCGAGGTTTACATTTGGTTGCTATTTCAAATAGGAGTCACTAAAAGCTTTGAGTGTCAAATTTGTTTTTATCATATGCTAGAACTGACCAACGTGAGCATAATAGGGTTATAGTGACTTTTAATTTAGACCTAAAATTAATTTCCATTCAATTTCTTAGGAGCCAAACAATATAGTATTGTCTCGCGGAATGAAGAATTTAACTATTCGAACAAATTATAATATAAAGAATTTAGGTTTAATACTAGTAATATTTGTTAGATTGTGTGAACAAATTTAGTATTATATTTAAGCTAAATATATAGCTTGACAAAAATAATCAAATGATAATTTTATTAAGAATAATTGCAATACAAACAATAAAATTATAGACTTACATACGTGGAGAAACAGCAAAAAAAAAAATGCAAGACTCTTGATTTGATCGAGGTTACTATTGGAGAGTATTTCCTTAAAATAATTATGTCTCCACTATCTTTGGACAACTTCCTCCCAAAGTACAACACTCTTGTAACGTTAAAGTAGTATTACAAATAAATTTACCTATTGTGCTTTTTTGGAACAAATGCAAGCCTATTCAGATGAGCCAAAAAACGAAATGACTCAACAATAACTCTAAAAATTTATTGAAAATATGACCTACTTATAAGATAAAATTCAAAATAAAATTAAATAAAATGTGGCACAAAAAGAAAAGATAAATCCCACAAACCTAGATCCAAACATAGCCAGGGTCGGACGGACGGGTGGAGGTGGCGTGCACATGGAATTTTAGGCCAAAGACCAAACCATGAATAGTGTAGATCATATCTCCTTCAAATGGTTGGGATACCCTAAGGGAATCCAAGACTTTTGGAGATCTCATGAGTAGATATGCCACTCATTCTTCTTCTAATTTTTTATGTGGGACTAACCCACTTCACCCAACCAAACACTAGTTCACCCACTTCAAATGGGGTACTTATCTTAAAGGTTTTGAATATGTGAATATAACACGTTAATGTCCTTGTGGAGAGGAACTTGTTGGTATATGTACCTACCCAAATAATGTGTGGATCCCACTTTTATTTACTCCTAAAGTTGATGAATTTAAAATATTTTTTTTCCAACAATCCCCCACATGAATAAAATTTTAAACTCATGAAGACACTCTAAAGAGTTCGATTTGAAATTTAACGCAACGGGAGAGCTATCTTATAGCTTTGAACCTCTCTTAGTGAGAATCTATCAGATTTACTAGCTAAGCCATGAATATGACATCTTGAGTTATCAAACGTGTGTGTAAACAAAGATAATATGCCTCACACATATTATTCCTGCATAGTGTTGGTTCTCATTATTGTGTTCATTGTATCCCTGAACATTCTCATGTCTTATGAGATCTTTAGATAATCAAGCCTATTATTTTCTCACAAGGATCATTAATATCATTCCTTAACGTATCGTATAACAAGTTACAATTATTGCATCATAGGAATGAGTAGGAGATATAATTGCTAAAGTAAAACTGAAATTCACCCATAACTTTATTGTCCCATTAAACATAGATCTTCAGTTTTCTAGTCAACTAGGTTGGATTTCCATCATAAAGACTCTATTTTATAGGCTTTTAGTCCCATTCCTCTAGGTGTTGAATAAACTTGTTGCCTTGGTAAAGGTGTAGTAAGTGGATCAGTTAAATTATTCTTTGATTGTACAAAGTTGATTGAAATAATTCCATTTTAGAGCAATTGTCTATGGTATTAAATCTATTTTTAATGTGTCTAGACTTCCCATTATATACTGCCCTTTAAATATCCTCTAGATTATCAAAATGTATAGCTATGGTGGTCACAAGTTTTGGCTAAAAAGGAATATATTCTAGACAATATCAAACCCATTCATCTTCTTCTCCTACTTATGTAAAGCAACAAATTAATACTCCATCGTTGATCGAACTATGCAAGTATATTTTAAAGATTTTTAAGATATGACTCATATCCAATGCGAGCAGGACCCAAAAAAGGAGGTTGCATAAAAAACACCATAAACATCAAGGAGAACAAGTCTAAGAAGACTGAGTGTATGAGAAACCCCTATGCATTCCAGAAGTTATGAGAGAAATACCAGTAAGAGGACTGCGCAAGTAACCCAGTCACAAAGCTCTTAGAATAAGGGCAGTGTACGGGCAACCCCTAAGATATAAGGGGGAAAAGTGCAAGAATCATGAGTGCACGAGAAACCCCTCTGCATTCTAAAATTTATGTGATTACCATCAAAGGGACTGTACGAGCAACCCCAAGTCACAAAGGTCTCATAAAAAGAGCAAGTACACGGCTAAGCCCTAAGCTACAAGGGGGATAAGTGCAAGAAGAACGAGTGCACGGTAATACATTTTGTATTCCAGATGTTATAAGAGCACTAATATTAAGGGGACTGCGCGATCAACCCTAAGTCACAAGGCTCTCAAAATAAGAGCAAGTACACAGGCAGCACCTTAGATGCCCAGTGAAGTAAATTTCTAGTTGTCACTCCAGCAACACATAAAAGAGAGGATGAGTACTTTCTCCCTAGCACTTAGTTTTGTTTTTTTACACAGGTTCACATAGTAAGAAGCCTTGGATGAACAAGTATGGTTCGAAAAGATGGTTAGTTAAGACTTCTTGAGAGTTTTGGTTTGAAGTATGCGAGGTAAGTCATATTGACCAAGATAAGGATCAATTATTTCAATATCTTACTAACGATAGAATAACAAGGAGAGGAACCCAAGAAGTCACTCGCACTCAGTCATATCACACAATCCATATTTACTTATTAGCAAGCAAGCAATGGCTTTCTCATAAGATATTTTAACAAAGAAAATGGCGAGTGACCCTCAAGGTCATTCGCAAGTTTTCGAAATTCACTAAGCCGTCATTTATAAATAGAAAAATAGTACTTTTTGGTATTATGTCCAACAACCTTAGTTTTTGTCTACAATTACAGTAGTTGTCACTCCACAACAGGTAGATCGTGTTAGACAATGATAAATAGTAATATGGAAAAAGCTATTTCAGATAGTTTACCCCATGGCAATATCCCTTTTGCGTGCATATGCCACATCAACCCGAATGTTTTTCTATATAGAGTACTAGGGGTAAAATTACCAATAGAGAGAGAAAATATAATCAACGTTAACAATCTGTATAACTTACTACACATATATTTTTTCCATGCTCTCATATAGATATTAAGGTGCTTATCTCTCCACTTTTAGAGAATCACTATTATCAATTGGTTCATTCCTTTATTTACTATCGAAAAGTTATATATCACATTCCTCATCAGAATCATCAGTGGGAATAGTAAATTCAGGTTTCATCAACTTAGAGGAAAGACTCAAGTTTGAACTAGTATGTTTCCTATAAACTGAGTCATTTTTTTCTTAAATTTTAATTGCATTTCCAGAGTTCGCAGTTTACTACTGAGTAATTCAGGAGTGAGATTTTGATCACACATTTCCTCAATATCATATCTTTTATTGTCAAATTTCTGTGGCAATGATCTCAGAATTTTAGATACAATTTCATGTATGTCATGTGTTATCCCATTAGCATGCAAGTTAGTCACAATTTCAGTTAATTTCATGTAAAAGTCATCAAAGTATTCAGAATCTGACATAATTAGGGAGTTATACTGATGGACAAGCATTTAAGTTTTAGCAGCCTTAACTCTAGTGACACCTTCATATGCAGTGATCAGTGTATCCCAAGCTTCCTTAAAAGTGGCACAAGATGAGATCCTTTTGAACTCATGTTCATTTATGGACATAAAGATGGCATTCTTGCCTTTATTATTGTTTCGAGAAGTTTGCTTTTCTTCTTGTATGAACTCACTTAATGCTTTCTTAATCCTCTCGTTACTTCCTTTAGTGGCTGGTTTAGTAGGATAAGTATAACCATTTTCAACAATATCCCAGATATCATCTCCCAAGGTTCCTTGTATAAAATTAACCATTCTTACCTTCCAGTAAGCAAAGTTGTTTCCATCAAAGAGAGGGGGTCTGGTCAAGTTACCAAATCTTTCATTTTTCTTGTCCATTATTTTGATTTTAAGAAATCAATTTTAAAAACACAAGATCTTTTAAAAGATTTCCAAAGCTCTGATACCAATTAAAAAACTGTTACTAAAGCCGTTTAATACAAGATTAAACTATTTAAGTAACTCCGAACTATTTTTTGAAGAAACTCTTTTCTTGAAATCAAATCAGTTTTTAATCACAAGATGTGTTTAAAACTTTGCACGAGATCAGTTCAATATTTGTTAACAAGTTTTGAAAAACAAAACTAAAATAATTTTAAATCAGCACACTAATCAGAATGAGATGAGGACATGTAGAAAGATTAATGACACGATATTTTTAACGTGGTAAAACCTCACCCAACTGAGGAAACATCCACGACTCCCTCTACGGAGTAAAAAGTAAAATCCACTAAAACAAAATATAACTGTTACAAACTATATAACACACATGCACACAAATCAGACCTATAAAAGTTTAGGAATGTACCCACTGGTGTCCTTCTAACTTTTCTGCAGTTCTGATTGTTGATGTTGTTCTCCCAGTTTGCTAACTTCAAATTTGTTCCAGTCTTTACGTCAACTCTTGTTTCAAGATCTTATTACCAACACTTTCAGTGTTGTAGTGTGTACGTGTTAGTGATGGTGATCTAACACATGCATGCACACACTCACACTTATTTTTACAAATAGTTCTAGCAAATTACAAATCAGATCTATATACTATGATTTTTAGTTTCTCTCTTCTTACAAAACTTGAACCTTGTTTGACCTTTAAGATTAACCCAGAATCCACGGCTATCTTACTCGGAAGACGTATAAAGATCTTAATCAATTTTAGGGTTTTGAAAACGCTTTTTAAATTGAAAACTGCCAAGTGTGATTCCAACTAGGTCAAAGGTCTTGTTTCAAAAGAACTAGAAACAGAAAATGTTATTGTTGATTTTGAGTATGAAAACATTTACATAAAACAATCAACAACAGATTTCTCAAGACGAGAAACAATAAATGCAGATCTAGGTGTAATGTAACATAAAATGCTCAGATCTAAAATTTCTATGAAACAGAAATGCAGATGTAGCTTAATGCTTAAGTTGGACACAATATCTTAAAATGAAGAGGTTACAGCACGAAATCACTAACAAACCACTCTCAAAACTCTCAAACACTCAAGGTTGTGTTTGGTATATAACTGGTTTTGATAAACGATTTATGGTTTGAATTTAGGGTTAGGGTTTCTAACTCTGGTTTCTTTCTCTCTTCTCTCTCTTCTCTCTTCTCTCTCAAAAATGATGAAGTGGCAAAAGTCTTCTAATGGCTGAGGGTTACCCTCCTTATATAGGGGGATGAGAAGGATCGAGAAGGTATAGGTAAATCGAGGGCTGAGATTAAGTCAAGCAACCTTGACTTCCATCGAATGGCTAAAGGTAAGCGGTTGGTTATGAGGCTTATGATTGGATGAGAGATGTTCGCAAGGATTGGGACAAGGACGCATGCAGATCGTCGATTAACTCAATCCAAGGGCTAATAAAACACGTTGGTTTACTCTCTTAGAAGAAACACACATACATCCAATAGGGAAGCAACATGTGTAAGATAAATAGAGGATATCAAACGCGCATCTAAACTTAATTACATAGACACCTTGACTTCTCTAGCGCTTTCGGTTCCTACCCAAAGGAACATTTCAGGGAAAAAACTAATAACCAGTATTTATATAATGACCCCAAAACTTTGTAATCCCATTTTTAATTAAGAAAAAATTGTTTTAAAATCTTTATAAATTCCCAAAAACTATAAAAAAATTGTTTTAAGGGAAATTAACACACACAACACTCATACAAATAATTTAAACAATATGTGAACAATGTATGAAGTTCTAAAGTGTGAGTGACAAAGAATATACCTTGATCTATCAAACAAGAGGGATGAATTGAATTGAAGATTCTGAGGTTCTTTGGTATCTAGAATGGGGACCCAATTTTGTCTCTATTTCCAAACTAGATGAGCACTTATACAATGTAGACTCAAGTGAGTCAAGAGTATAAGGTGCTTCAGCTTGAGTATTGCATTTTATTCGTATATGCGGATTTGAATTATTGCACTTTATTCACCGTTATTATTTTTTAGCATTTATACTTTCCATATTGTGTACTTCCCCGAATTTTTATTTAGTGGCAGGTTAGTGTGGATTTGCTTGCTACGTATTATTTGGAGGATTTTAGAGAATGGAGTTTGGAAGATTATTTTTGTATAGCCCGACTGTGTAATTTATTTGGAGAGTTTAGTATTATTTTTGAATGGAACACAAATTGTAATTATTTTTGGAAGTCTAAGATTTTTGGATTCATTATTTTTATTTTTTGTGGAATATAGATGCTATATACTAATTTCTGACGATTTAGTTTAGTTTTAATCGTAACTGTGCCTCGTGTTTTTCCCACGATGTTACAGATGGTATTAGACCTTAGGTAAACAACAACCCTCGGGGTTTTGGGTTTTGGGTCTAGCATGCGGGTTAGATGTGTTTTGTTGGAGATAAAACTTTTTGTTGAGGACGTGGTACGCATAGATGTTTGGATTAGTAATCTTGATGCAAGGATGTTTGGAATTGATTAGGGGACTTTAGTGTTATGATGATTTTTGGAAAATAGAATCGAGTAGTAATTCGTCAGAGAGCGCGAGGGTACGTGCATGTAGGATTGGATGTATGGGTGCCTAATCGCGGACCTTGGGTAGACGTTTGTGAACTATTTTGAGCGTTAGACTTGATCGAATTTCGAGGAAGAAATTCTCGAGCTAGTGGGAAAGTATGTAACAACCCGTAATTTTTAATTTTTAATTTTTAAATTAATTCGGACTTCAAAAAAAAATCTATATTAATTTTGGTATGTAAAAAAAATGTTAGTTTATATATATAAAAATAAGATTTTAAGTGGAATTTAAATCGGGATTAAAATTTGGAAATTATAACTTTTTATATAAAAATCGACGGAGGATCCTACCTAAGGAGGATAAAAATTAAAAAAATTAAAAATTCGACCGTTCGATCGAGCTGAATTGTTCACAATAGCTCCGCCTTACCGTTCTCTACAACATACTAAAATTTCAGCCAATTCCAACAAGTCGATCATCCATAGTAAATTTTTGAGTGTTTGGGTTAGATTATGACTCAAACTCTTTTTGGTATATAAATATAAAGTGACGGGTTTAGCACTTTTAAAACACATTTTAGCCTTCTTAAAAATTAGCATCCTCTTCTATTTTCATCTTCTTCCATTAACAAATCTAAGCCCCAAAGTTATCAAGTTTTGACTGAAGATTTGAAGGCTTATTTGGTGTTTTCTCGAGTTTGGACTATAGCGAGTATTGATTGTTTTTGGGAGAGGAACGTTATGGTTTGATAAGAACTTTGAGGAAGAATTTTCATGTCATTCGTGTGATGATTTTAAGGTACGAGACTTACACAATATGCTCCTAAATTCTCTCGAGAGTATTCCATTTGTTTCATGTGTTATTTGCACTCATGTTGAATTGTGGTATTCATTGGAATCCTATGAGATATTTTTTGAATCTGAAATATTGATTCGCTGAGATATATTGTATTTTTGGATGGACATGGTGTCATGAGATTTTTATATGGCACGGAGAACGGGCACCTGCCAATAGTCCAAAAGTCCAATAGCTACGATGAGGTTTTACGAAGCTTGGGTGAGGTGATGCCTGGTGACCCATTTATGTGTTATTGAAAAATTAAAATTGGTACAATGCTTGAGTATTGCATTTTATTCGTATATGCGAATTCGTATTATTACACTTTATTCACCGTTATTATTTTTGAGCATTTATTCTTATCACGTTGTGTACTTCCCCGAATTTTTCTTTAGTGGCAGGTTAGCGTGGATTTGGTTGATGCGTATTATTTGGAGGATTTAAGAGAATGGAGTTTGGAAGATTATTTTTGTAAAGCCCGGCTGTGTAATTTATTTGGAGAGTTTAGTATTATTTTCGAATGGAACTGAAATTGTAATTATTTTTGGAAGTGTAAGAATTTTGGATTCTTTATTTTTATTTTTGTGGAATATAGATGCTATATACTAATTGTTGATGATTTATTTTAGTTTTAATCGTAACAGCGTCTCGTGTTTTGCCCAGGGTGTTACAGATGGTATCATAGCTTAGGTAAATAACAACCCTCGGGTTTTTGTATTTTGGGTCTAGCATGCGGGTTAGATGTGTTTTGTTGGAGATAGAATTTTTTGTTGAGGACATGGTACACATAGATGTTTTGATTAGTAATCTTGATGTGAGGATGTTTGGAATTGATTAGGGGACTTTAGTGTTGTGATGATTTTTGGGAAATAGAATCGAGTAGTAATTCGTCAGAGAGCACGAGGGTACGTGCGTGTAGGATTGGATGTATGGGAGCCTAATCATGGACCTTGGGTAGACGTTTGTGAACTATTTTGAGTGTTAGGATTCATCAAATTTCGAGGACGAAATTCCCATGCTAGTGGCGAAGTATGTAACAACCCGTAATTTTTAATTTTGTATTTTTAAATTAATTCGAACTTCGAAAAAAAATCTATATTAATTTTGGTATGTTAAAAAAATATTGGTTTTTATATATAAAAATAAGTTTTTAAGTGGAATTTAAATCGGGATTAAAATTTGGAAATTATAACTTTTTATATAAAAATCAGGGGAGGATCCGACCTAAGGAGGATAAAAATTAAAAAATTTAAAAATTCGACCGTTTTATCGAGCTGAGTTGTTCACAACATCTCCGCCTTACCGTTCTCTACAACATACTAAAATTTCAGCCAATTCCAACGAGCCGATCATCCGTAGTAAATTTTCGAGTGTTTGGGTTAGATTATGACTCAAACTCTTTTTGGTATATAAATATAAAGTGACGGGTTTAACACTATTAAAACACATTTTAGACTTCTTAAAAATCAGTATCCTCCTCTATTTTCATCTTCTTCCATTAACAAATCTAAGCTCCAAAGTTATCAAGTTTTGACTGAAGATTTGAAGGCTTATTTGCTGTTTTCTCGAATTTGGACTAGAGCGAGTTTTGATTGTTTTTGGGAGAGGAACATTGTGGTGTGATCAGAACTTTGAGGAAGAATTTTTATGTCTTTCGTGTGATGATTTTAAGGTACGAGACTTACAAAATATGCTCATAAATTCTCTCGAGAGTATTCCGTTTGTTTCATGTGTTATTTGCACTCATGTTAAATTGTGGTATTCATTGGAATTCTATGAGATATTTTTTGAATCTAAAATATTGATTCACAGAGATATATTGTATTTGTGGATGGACATGGTGTCATGAGATTTTTATATGGCACGGAGAATGGGCACCTGCCAATAGTCCAAAAGTCCAATAGCTACGATGAGGCTTTACGAAGCTTGGGTGAGGTGAGGCCTGGTGACCCATTGATGTGTTGTTGAAAAATTAAAATTGGTACAATTCTTGAGTATTGCATTTTATTCGTATATGCCAATTCGTATTATTGCACTTTATTCACCGTTATTATTTTTGAGCATTTATTCTTGTTATATTAGGTACTTCCCCAAATTTTTCTTTAGTGGCAGGTTAGCACGGATTTGGTTGCTACGTATTATTTGGAGGATTTCAGAGAATGGAGTTTGGAAGATTATTTTTGTATAGTCTGGCAGTGTAATTTATTTGGAGAGTTTAGAATTATTTTCGAATGGAACTGAAATTGTAATTATTTTGGAAGTGTAAGATTTTTGGATTCATTATTTTTATTTTTTTGGAATATAGATGCTCTATACTAATTGTTGATGATTTAGTTTAGTTTTAATCGTAACAGTGCCTCGTGTTTTTCCCATGGTGTTATAGATGGTATCAGAGCTTAGGTAAACAACAACGCTCGAGTTTTTGCGTTTTGGGTCTAGCATGCGGGTTAGATGTGTTTTGTTGGAGATAGAATTTTTTGTTGAGACGTGGTATGCATAGATGTTTTGATTAGTAATCTTGATGTGCGGATGTTTGGAATTGATTAGGGGACTTTAGTGTTGTGATGATTTTTGGGAAATAGAATCGAGTAGTTATTCGTCAGAGAGCACGAGGGTACGTGCCTGTAGGATTGGATGTATGGGCACCTAATCGTGGACCTTGGGTAGACGTCTGTGAATTATTTTGAGTGTTAGGCTTCATCGAATTTCGAGGACGAAATTCCCGTGCTAGTGGTGAAGTATGTAACAACCTGTAATTTTTAATTTTATATTTTTAAATTAATTCGAACTTCGAAAAAAAATCTATATTAATTTTGGTATGTTAAAAAAATGTTTGTTTTTATATATAAAAATAAGGTTTTAAGTGGAATTTAAATCGGGATTAAAATTTGGAAATTATAACTTTTTATATAAAAATCGGGGGAGGATCCGACTTAAGGAGGATAAAAATTAAAGAATTTAAAAATTCGACCTTACGATAGAGATGAATTTTTCACAACATCTCCGCCTTACCGTTCTCTACAATATACTAAAATTTCAGTCAATTCCAACGAGCTGATCATCCGTAGTAAATTTTCGAGTGTTTTGGTTAGATTATGACTCAAACTCTTTTTGGTGTATAAATATAAAGTGACGGGTTTAACACTTTTAAAACACATTTTAGCCTTCTTAAAAATTAGTATCCTCCTCTATTTTCATCTTCTTCCATTAACAAATCTAAGCCCCAAAGTTATCAAGTTTTGACTCAAGATTTGATGGCTTATTTGATGTTTTCTCGTATTTGGACTAAAGCGAGTTTTGATTGTTTTCGGGAGAGGAACATTTTGGTGTGATCAGAACTTTGAGGAAGAATTTTTATGTCTTTCGTGTGATGATTTTAAGGTACGGGACTTACAAAATATGCTCATAAATTCTCTCAAGAGTATTCCGTTTGTTTCATGTGTAATTTGTATTCATGTTGAATTGTGGTATTCATTGGAATTCTATGAGATATTTTTTGAATCTAAAATATTGATTCATTGAGATATATTGTATTTGTGGATGGACATGGTGTCATGAGATTCTTATATGGCACGGAGAATGGGCACCTGCCAATAGTCCAAAAGTCCAATAGCTACGATGAGGCTTTACGAAGCTTGGGTGAGGTGAGGCCTGGTGACCCATTGATGTGTTATTGAAAAATAAAAATTTGTACAATTCTTGAGTATTGCATTTTATTCGTATATGCCAATTCGTATTATTGCACTTTATTCACCGTTATTATTTTTGAGCATTTATTCTTGTCATATTGGGTACTTCTCCGAATTTTTCTTTAGTGGAAGGTTAGCGTGGATTTGGTTGCTACGTATTATTTGGAGGATTTTAGAGAATGGAGTTTGGAAGATTATTTTTGTATAGTCTGGCAGTGTAATTTATTTGGAGAGTTTAGTATTATTTTCGAATGGAACTCAAATTGTAATTATTTTGAAAGTGTAAGATTTTTGGATTCATTATTTTTATTTTTGTGGAATATAGATGCTCTATACAATTGTTGATGATTTAGTTTAGTTTAATCGTAACAGTGCCTCGTGTTTTGCCCAGGGTGTTACAGATGGTATCCGATCTTAGGTAAATAACAACCCTCGGGTCTTTGGGTCTAGCATGCGGGTTAGATGTGTTTTGTTAGAGATATAATTTTTTTTTGAGGACGTGGTAGGCATAGATGTTGGGATTAGTAATCCTATTGTGAGTATGTTTGGAATTGATTAGGGGACATTAGTGTTGTGATGATTTTTGGGAAATATAATCGCGTAGTAATTCGTGAGAGAGCGCGAGGGTACGTGCTTGTAGAATTGGATGTATGGGCGCCTAATCGTGGACCTTGGGTAGACGTTTGTGAACTATTTTGAGCGTTAGGCTTCTTCGAATTTCGAGGACGAAATTACCGTGCTAGTAGGGAAGTATGTAACAATCGTACTTTACATCCCAGACTTTACATCCAGTTCATTTTCCATAAATATAAAAAAAATATCTCTTATCTCCATCCCATTAATGATTAGAAATAAGAAAAATTAATGAAAAACTTAACTTTTCATAATTACGTATTTATTACCAAAATTAAAGTTTACACTTTAAATAATTTATTTTAACCCTAGTTTTCACTTAGAAATTCATTTTTACTTTCATACTCTAAACATTTACGATATCCAGGATTTTAGATTACTCAGTTTACCCCCATGAGATCGAACATTAGTTACAATCAACTCGAAATTGAAAAGTAGGTAACTCAATTTCAATATTATTTTCAAACGTACACCCTTAAATTATTTCATTTGTTTATATCACTATGTGATATCCGCCGAACTTTTGTTCTCATTTACGAACTCTTTTATGTAGTTCACAAATACCGTGAATACTTTTAATCCATATCCAATTAAACCCTAACCTGATAATTTCATACAACCTATTATTTCGTTTAAACCCAATAGAGTACATTATAATTTAGGAAATACACTTTTGGTATACCCACGGAAGCGTTATTTGGACTGTAGGACTTAGGGACTGAGTGCTTAGTTTTTGCTTACCATAGAGATGTCGTTCTTTAGATTTTGGGCTCAACACTGTTACTTTGTCTCCAAAGGGTTTGGATTGATTATATCTCCAAATGTTTTGGATGTTATTATAAGAGTATTGTTATGCATTTGAAGCCTCTGACCTTTAATAATATCTTATCATGTTATAGTCTGAAACTTATCTTTCTAACTCGATAAAATGCTAGTCTAGTTCCAATCACCATACTATTCTTACAACTATCAACATATCCCGTATACCCCATTATACTACTGTCGATATCTCATTTTTTTCAAATTTCCATAAATTGTAATATGTTACATATACTTCATTTCCAGTTATGCTATCTCAAAAATTCACCTATAAACACTTTTCATAGAAATAAAACTATCTACTATGCCAAAGTTTTGCTTATTCATTTCCCTTCCAGATGGAAAGTGAACTCGAAGAAGAAGAAACACACCTTAGACCCAATGGATTTTTATTCTATCTTATCAAAGAAAACATTTTTGGTTACGTATGTGTGGGCGATAACTGGAAAAGACAATAGCATCAACTGTAACACATTCACCACAACTTACCAGGTTATGTGACCTTTTTAGTACCCCTTATGTTTCTGTGTTATGACAAATTGATACCCTTTTGTTTCTATTTTATGGAGGCTCCGAGTAATAAGATTCTATGCATTCACCTAAATAATGTTATATTTTCTTTCCACTTGAAATATTATTGTTGTTTTATTAGCATTACCATATACAAAATATCGGGTGTGACAACATGGTATCAGAGAGAGTGCAAGGTTTTATGCCTATACGGTACTTAGGAAATTTTATGCATAAATATAAGATTTAGAACAAGCATTTTAGTTATTAAAATATATTCCTTGTTACATTGTGTAAATAATTCTTTCTTTCAAACATGAACATCTGGGATGAAATTTACTTAGACATAAGTGGCTCGATGCATGAAAAGTTTAAACCAACGATTAAAGATGAGGGATATGCCAAGATGTGTCAGACTATTCGAAGTATCGATCGGTATTGGGATATCACTACTCCAGATAGTAAATATAGTTTTCTATTTGGTCGCCTAATGGGAGAAGCTCAAGCTACAAGACAAGCCATGAGATATTACATAGATCCCAACATGTTACAACAATCCATTTATCTAGCTTGGGACAAGGCTCCACTCGAAGAACTTATCATTACTCTCCCAGATTCCCCAATCAATTATAGTCCTATTTCATCCAACAATCCCTGTTTTAATTCCACTACCTCCGACATTACCTCTACTTTCCACTACCTTCGAAACTACCTCTACTGACTTTGATCCTTCCGACCTAAAACCCAAACTTGACAGTATCGTACCACAACACGCCTAGAGTAAACTAGGAAAGTGATATAAATGTAAATAAATAAACATATAAAGGATCAAGTATCTTTTGTTGGGTTTGTGTGTGTTTGAGAATGAGTGATTTCCATATTCCTAACTAAGCATAGTAGACCTAACCAACTGTTTGTACTAATAAGAACTGTAGAAAAGTAACTTATATATGTGTACTTTTCTTACAAAAATTGTTGACTGTATCATATCCCAATGTAAAATATCTTATAATATTAATATAAAATTTTGGTTACTTCCACTATTATTATATTTTAACATTTTTTTTATGAAAAAAATAGTTAATACATGAGCATCTGCTAGTGGATCATAAGGAGAAAAATAAAAAGTTCGACATGTACCAAATCCACCTATGACTAATGAGG
Source organism: Sambucus nigra (assembly GCA_949130495.1). NCBI lineage: Eukaryota > Viridiplantae > Streptophyta > Magnoliopsida > Dipsacales > Adoxaceae > Sambucus > Sambucus nigra. The sequence continues at coordinate 126,324,138 of OX422212.1, read as the reverse complement.
GAATATTATGTTGTTTACAAGACCTAACAACTTTGACCAGGATGCAACAAAATGTACCACCGCCACACCGGGTTAATATTGAGAATATGGATGAGACCTAAATAATGAACACACTTAAGGAATTTCTTTGACAATGACTACCAATGATCTATGAAAGCCGGTGCCACAGAAGCTATCATCCGATTATAACTTCGCGACTTTAACTAAATGGTAGAGTTAGCCTCCTTTATTGAAAGGAACCTGAAATATGGAGGAATTAACCAAATCATAACTTTACCCTCTAGAAGCTCGTATGTCATTAGGAACCAATCCAATCAAAGAGACCAATCGTATGCCAAACAAAAGGATGGTCGAGTTTTGAGCCAAATAAATCACAGAAATAATGGATCTACAATATGATGCCATGAGTGTAACAGCATAGGGAACATAAGGATGCAATGCCCAAACCTTGAATAATCATATCCTAGGAATTTTACTTCCTCGCTAATAACCAGACCAACTAATTTTGTCAAAACCCCGTTCTTAACACCAACTAGTAACTCTAACGATCACCCATTTCAGCAAGGGTTTCGTGGAAAGAGGTACAAATCGGTGAATAGACTCGAGGACGAAATTTTATCATTCTTCCAACAAAAAATCCAAACCATTACAATGTGGTAGAAAGTAACATATTTTTTCATAACATCTCGACACATATATTATTTGACTCTGTCTCAACACATTCTTTCATTAGATTTTCCTTCATGGCCCTATTGCAATTATATACAGCCCCTTAGAACATCAGTTATCCATAGGAATGCTAACCAAAAAAACAATGTCACCAATCGAGTGTGTAAACAGCATATCCTATGGATCGGGATAGGAATTTTCAAATTGAAGGAATTCGACTTGATCATAGGAATGGACATTTAATCACCCAACTTTACTCACATTAACTGCCACGAAAAGATATTAATGTTCAAAAGATATCATCAAACCCCATTTTACTTCCAAGGAAAGACTCACTCAAAGTGAATACTTTATCAACTTCATGAGAGAATATCTACATCTCCACTTACTATCATAGTTAAGTAAGATGATGTATTTTCGAGAAAATTACATGGGGAACTCAAATTTGTTATCAAATTGTTACCTAACACCTCCCACATTTTTATGCCTCCTTATCATATGGCACCATTGGAATTACGAGAATCTAGATCCTAACTTGATGACTTGTTAAAAAAGGGTTTTATATGACCTAGTACATTCCCTTGGGGAGCGCTAATTTTGTTTGTGGAAAAGAAGGATAGAGCGTTTTGATTATGTATTGACTATTAAAAATTGAATCAAGTAACCATAAAAAATAAATATCCTTTGCCTAGGATAGGAGACTTGTTTGACCAATTACGAGGGTTAAAGATATTTTCAAAAATTGATTTACAATCTAGGTATCACAAACTCCGCGTGAAAAAAGAAGATATACCCAAAACTTCCTTTCAAACTTGATATGGCCATTTTGAATTCGTGGTCATGTCCTTTGAATTAACTAATGCACCTGTTGCTTTCATGGACCTAATGCATAGAGTATTTAGACCTTTATTGGTTAAATTTATAATTATTTTCATAGACGACCTATTAATATACTCTAAGACTAGAGTGGACCATGACGAGGACTTGTGCATAGTACGGGAAACCTTATGCTAACACCAGCTTTATGCAAAGAAAAGCAAGTGTAATTTTGTTATGAAAGAGGTCAAATTTCTTAGGCATGTGGTTATCGAAATAGGTATACAAGTACACCCAATAAAAAGCACAGTTTACTCAAATTGCAGCAACCTACGAAAGTTATAGAAATTCGAAGCTTTTTTAGACCTATATGTTATTATCGACGCTTCGGGGAAGGATTTTAAAAATTGCCTTACCTTTAATTAAGATAGTAAGAAAGGATGTACGATTTGTGTGGACTCCTAAATTTGAACAAGAATTCCTTACATTAGAGAAAAAATTAACCACTACCCCATTTCTCACTATTCCATCAAGTAATGTCAGTCATGACGTATATAATGATGCCTCGTTAAAATGATTGGGATGTGTGTTAATAAAACAAGGAAAGGTGATCGAGTATGGTTCATGATAATTAAAGATTCATCAATGTAATTAACCGAAACATGATTTAGAGTTTTCCGTAGTAGTCTTCGCAATGAAAACTTGGAGATGTTATTTGTACGGGGAAGAATTTCAGGCACTCTCCAAGTACAAGAGTCTCAAATATATATTTACTCCAAAAGATATAATTCTTTAACACCCATGATGGATTGAGTTGTTGGATGATTACGAATATAACTTATTATACCACCCAGGGAAGGGTAACGTAGTTTCTAGCTCTTTAAGTTGAAAATTGAAAGGAAAGTTCAATATTATGTTTACATTTTTAGTTACTATAAGACTATACAACTTGCAGAGAAATCTTCTCAAAGACCAATCATTCTAAGAAATATTATCGCTCACCCAACCCTCCATTAAGAATCGATTGTGTGCCCCCCCCTAAATCCCTCCTTATAAAGTGAAATATGGGAGGAAGCCCATCATTCAAAATCAATTATTCATCTAGGGAGCACCAAAATGTATCACAAACTTAAACAATAGTACTAGTGGGATGGTATGAAGAAAGATATACCCAAATTTGTGGCAAAATCTCTAACCTATCAATAGGTAAAAATTGAACACCAGCATCCCGAAGTATTATTACAACCACTCCATATTATATAATGGAAATAAGATCACATCACGATGGACTTTGTCAGTGAATCACCTAGTTAATCTGAAGGTTATAATTCAGTATGGGTTATTATCGACCGACTTACCAAATCATCCCATTTTTTTACCAACGAGGGCTACTGATTCATTTAAAAAACACAACGAGATTTATATTCAAGGAATTATTAGAGTCCATGGAATAACCATATCCATTATATCAGATCAAGATCCCCTCTTCATAGGAAGATTTTGGCAAGGATTGCAAAAATCCATGGGAACAAAGCTTTATCTAAGCACAACCTTCCATTCGCAAACCGATAGTCAGTCTAAAAGAGTAATTCAAACCCTTGAAAAGATGTTACAAGATTGTGCTCTGGACTTTTCTGATACATAGAATGACCATCTCACATTAATCAAATTCTTCTACAATCATATCTATCAAGCCAACATCCAGGCGACTCCTTATAAAGGCATATATGGTAGACCCTATCATTCACCCTTATGCTGGAATGAATCTGGATAAAACAGTATCTTTGTACCCAAAATTATATCTAAAACTACAAAAAGATATGAATAATTCAAGAAAGATCACATACGGCCCAAAATTGACAAAAGAGTAATGCGAATAACAGAAAAAACCTTAAGAGTTTCAGATATACAATCAGGTGTTCTTGAAAGTGTCCCCATGAAAAGGAGGAAGTATCTCATTATATCTGATCTTTCAAAATCATCGAACGTATAAGACTTCTAGACTATCATTTGAAATACCTTCAGAATTGTCCAATATAGATAATGTTTTTCATGTTTCACAACTATTGAAATATATACCTGATCCCAAACACATTACTACTTGGGAAGGTGTATCAGTGCAATCCAATAATGGTTTGGAAGAAAAACCTATCAAAAATCTTGATTGGAAAAACAAGGTTCTTCGACGGAAAACCATTCCACCAGTGAAGATCCTTTGGCAACACCATGGTATAGAACATGCAACATGGGAAATGAAGGAATCTATAAGAGTACGTTAACCCTCACTCTTTGAAGGTAATTTCAAGGATAATTTTTTTTTGGTAGGTAGAATGTAACAAACCCACATATATTTAATATTTAACCCTAAAGAATTAGGTAATTACCTTAGTAGTCCTCAAAGTTTTAAAATTATCAAAATGCCAATAGAAACTTTAAAACTCGTTATTTAAACCATACCATACCCTTATAACCCACAATTAAACACAAAACTTAATCATAGTATTTTATTTTGTATAAACTACACAAACCAACCCAATAAGTTTGAAAAATTACGCATTTACTCCTTACACTTTTAAAAAGTACCTAAATGTCCTTAAATTCACCTTATATACTATTCAAGGACTGAAATCAAAATAAAAACTATTTTCACTCCACCCCTTGAAATTTTTGGCTAGCTGGATGCCTTGTGAGCAGTTGTACCATATGAGAAATGCATGGTACCCATGTCATCCCACATCGTACCTAGTTATAACTCAACTACACCATGGTAAAACCCCACCTCTTTTTCCACCAATATATTCACCTCAACTAGCAGTATAAAGCACCCCCACCACTATTATAAAAATATACGTCCCCTCAGTGAAAGAAAAGCAAAAAACTAGCAATTTTTTATTTTTATAATTTTATGTAGCATTTCTATTTTTTTCGTTGTTTTTATTTCTGGGCATTCATAGGTCTTAAATGCGAGATTACACGGAAGTTCTAACGTAGGAAATGCACTAAAAAAGCTTAAATATTGAAAACCTTAATTAAATCTTGACATTTAATGGTGGAATCTATACTCTTAACTTTGAACCAGTTTCAAAGTGGGAGAACTCAAGACCTGGGTCTAAGGAAACTAGATGCCTAGCTTAATTCAACCCAAAATGAGTTTTGATACCCTAAATCAAAGTCTAAAAATTACAGACTTAAAAATTTTTGAAATTAAATTCAAGAGGTATGGTAAACCAGAATCTTTGACACCAAACTACATCAACTACATTTTTTTATCTTAGATTCATGAATATCATCATATCCTAGCTCGATTTATAGCCCAAATTCAAACTTACGCCATTTTTCCACAAAATGAATACCTCGAACCAGTTAACCTCAATGCTTGAAACCAATATGGTAGGATTCTTCTAAAAAAATTAGACTATTTTCATTTAGGAATGAACCTAAATGATTTTTTAGAACTATTCAATTTTCAGGTCAAATTTTTTAAGCCCTAAATTAAAAAAAATGAATCTAAAGATAAAGTGTAATGTAAGCGCACGAGTGAAGTCAAAACCAAGTTCGTATGGGCTTTGACCCAGCACGTCAGGGTGCATTTCCAATAAAAAATTTTTGAGATTTTTTCCAAAAAAGTTATTTTATTTTTCTGGTCAAAATTGTATATTTCATCACAGTGTTTGGTTTCCCAGAAAGTAGTATATTGAGAAAATATTTTTAAAGAATTAAAAAACCAAACATTTAGTTTTCACTTAAATCCCTAGAGTTTCCCACTATTTCAAAACCACCCCAGACTTTACATTCAGGTCCTTTTCCATAAATATAACAAAAATATCTCTCATCACCATCCCAAAAATGAATAGAAATGAGAAAAATTAATGAAAAACTTAATTTTTCATAATTACGTATTTAATCCCTAAACTAAAGTTTACATTTTAAATAATTTATTTTGACCCATCTTTCACTTAGAAACTAGTGAAATATTTATGATATCCATGATTTCATAATACTCGATTTGCCCCCATGAGAACGAAGATCAGTCATAATCAACCCGAAATTAAAAAGTAGGCGATTCTATTTCGATATTATTTTTGAACTTACACCCATGAATTACTTCATTTGTTTATATCACTATGTGATAGACCCCAAACTTTTGATCTCATATACAAACTATTTTATGTGGTTCACAAATATCGTGAATATTGATTCAATCCGTAATCGATTAAAACCTAATCCAATAATTTCATGCAACCTAGTATTTCATTTACAACTGTTAGAACATTATAATTAGAGGAATAGACTTTCGGTATACCCACGGAAGCGTTATGTTTCCTGTAGGACTCAAGAGTTGAGTGCCTAGTTTTTTCTTGCTCTATGAATGCATCTCTTAAGAGTTTGGGCTCAGCGTTGTTGCCTTATCTCTAAAGGTTTTGGATTAATTATATCTCCAAAGGTTTTGGATCTTATTATAACAATATTTCTAAGCATTTGAAGCCTATATAACCGATAATTATGGGTTATCTTATTATATGCTATCATGTTATAGTCTGAACCTTATCTTATGACTCGATAAAATGCTTATCTGGTTTTAATTGCCATAATTGTCTTAGAACTATCAACAGACCCAATGTGATCCTTTTCATTACTATTATATCTCATTTTGTTTCAAATTACCATAAATTGTAATATATTTCCTGTATTTCATTTTCAGTTATGATGTCTAACAAACTCACATATATAAATTTGTAATAAAAATAAAACTACCTACTTGGCAAAGTTTTGCTTATTCATTTATATTACAGATGGAAAATGAACTCAAAGAAGGACAAATACCCCCTCGCCCCATTGGATTTTTATTATGTCTTATCAAGGAAAACCTTTTGGGTTACGTATGTGTGGGCGGTAACTATTAAAGACGGTTGCACCAACTGGAACACTTTTACCATAACTTACCAACTTATGTGACCTTTTTAGTACCCCTTTTGTTTCTATGTTATGATGACTTCTAGATATCATTTTATCTTTTTTTGGAAACTCCGAGATATGTAATAAGATGTTATGCATCCACCTAATCAAAGTTCTATTTTCTTTACGTTTGAAATATTATTGTTATTTTCTTAGCATTACCATGTACAAAACATCGGGTGTGATAGTGCATAATATGAATACTATATAGATGGTATGAGAGTGATAGAGTTCTACTCCAAGACACCACTCTATAAAAATCCTGAGAGGTGGGAGGCATTTAACACCATTTTTACAGTAAGGACATAAACATCATTTATGTGTGGTGAACGTAAACATCATTTAATTATAGTTCATAATGAAAATTGCCTCTCAGTGGTATGAGAGTTCCTGAGGAGTATCGACTCTAAGGAACTACTCTACAAAAATCTTGATAGGTGGGAGGTCCTTTAAAAATCATTTAATTCTAGTGCACATTTAAATCTCTCTCTTTCAGAGGTACGAGAGTGCTTTAGGAGTCTCGAATCCAAGGCAACACTCTATGTAAACTCTGAGAGGTGGGGATTCCTTAACATTATTATTGATATGGTGAGACCACTTGGAACATAATTTAAGCATATAGTGAATAATTAAGTTCCTCTCTCAGTGATACGAGAGAGCCCAAAGAGTATCGGCTCCAAGGGGCCAATATGTATAAACACAGAGAGACGAAACGTCTTTGACATAAATTGTATATGGTGAGAATTAAAAACCTGTTAAGTATGGTGAACTTGTAATACAAGAACATGGTGAAGGTAACTAGTAGACACAACACTTGGGATGGATAAGCATTCAACAGTTCGTTCAATAACAAGAGTAATTCATTCAAAAGATAAAGAAGCTAATGCAACGTTGTTCAAAAAGAGATTGTTCAAAGAAAGGATTGTTAAGCAATCATTACAATAAATGTCATAAACGACCAAAAATTGCTGCCCTAAAATAAAAGTCAAGCATTAGTAGGTTCAGTGGTGGTTGGCCCCACCTGATTCGCTTCTTAGTTAGTTGTGTTCCCCTCTTAGTCACGAGCCCCCTTAGTGTTATCCTTCTTTGTGACTGTTGTCTCGGCTTTGACCATGAATGTCTCGATGTTCTCGATCTCATATTGAACTTCATGCAGGGCCACCACATTTACAGGTTCAGTAAAATTAAAAGAATAAAAAATCTCATCCACGAAAGGATCATTGTCCATAAGGTCACGACGTTGGTTAGCAACTCAACAACACATAATATTTGCCCCCATTTTTATATACTTAATGGCATAGACAAAAAACTTTTCTAACTCTTTATGCAAGATAAAGATTTTATAATTCCTTATATCTTAGGAATTTTGTGTTTTTGTCATATCCTCTTACAAACCAGATCTTCAAATCGAACAATACATCCACGTTACCTCTATGATCATTTGAAGATATGTTAGTCACCGAGCATAGTTTCTGGATTTGTCACCAACACATTATGGAGGTATACACTTGTAGGTTTTAGTTTCTCATTCAGATTATGTTCTGGAATATTTATTTTTAAATCGAGGTTTTTTTAAAATGAATTTTACAAATGTATTTTTTTATTTTTTAATCTCGTTCAAGCGAGATTATGATCTTGTTAAAACGAAAGATGTTTTTTTGTTAAAATGAGCTTCAAATGAGATCAAACGAGAATCCCCTGTTTAATGAGTCCACTTTCGTTGTAAGGTCGTAAGATGTATGTTCAAATGGAAACGTGTTGTCATTCGAACGAGACATAATTTTGCTAGAAAAAAATTAGTATTTTTATTTGAACGAGATGCCGTTTTTGTTCGAATGAGATCACTATCTCAAAATTCATGTTTTATCTATAAAAACCTTTTCTTAAGACTTTTGGTGAAAAATATTTTCCACCTATTCCAAAATTTTTGATCAATTTTTTATCAAAACATGTTTATGTTTTCCAAGTCATACATTCCTCTATATAATTTTGTAAGTTTATGAAACCCAAATTTTCATACCTATAACAAACCCTAGTAGAGATATTCTTTATGGTTCATTTTTATGGAGTTGTGACTCTATGGCTGAAGAGCAAAGGATTCTACAATACTGCGGTTGATCGATGGATACAAAGGTAAAACTTCTTCTTGTGGTTGGTGTTGGAATTCATCACATCCTATAGAAGATTTGAAGACCATGCACCTTATCTAAGTAAACTGTAAGTGAATAAGTGTCTACCAAACTCTTTATAGTGTTGAATAGTAGGTTTTTCCCGAAAGGGATTTTCCTTATCTTCTTCGCCTGTTTTTTTTGTTTGTGTGATTGGAGAATTTAATTTGGACTTTGAATGCACACCTAATTGCTACCGAAGATAGGATTTGGTTATATTATAATTTGTGTGTGCATAAGAGATTTAACTCCTGATTTAATGCACTTTTATAGTGTGTTGAAAGGTGATTTTCAAGGGAAAATACTAAGGTATTTAGTGTGAGTAAAAGGGAAATTTCGTTAACACACTTTTAGGGATGAAATTTTAGTTTCCTTTATTTCTTGTTTAAACCCAATAAAACCTTTATTAAAGTTATTTTTATGATCGTCATCAAAATACTACAAGTTTATATACAAGAGGAGGAAGATTTTAAGTCTAAAAATTCATAAGTATGAGTTTTACACATGATTTATTCTATAAATTTCATAACATTGGCATAAACATGATTTTTAGGACCAAAGACATTTTTGTTCCTCCCAAACTAGAATAAATGTCTAATTTCAAAAAATACCTATTTTTTTTATAAGAAATCCTTTAGACATTTTCTCAATAAATATTATTTCTATAATTTATTCCATAAAATGTTTAAATAAGAAGATTTCTTACAATATATTTTTTTTGCAAAACTCTTGAAATTATTCATAAACCATTAACACATAACCACAAGAAATAATCTTCTTAAATCATATATGTATTCCACTCTTACAAATAATAACTTTGAGACCAATAATACGAAAAGATAGAGTCATTAAACTAACAGTAAAGTTTTCCACCTCAAAAGAAGCTCCAATAATGGTAGGATGAATGAAGAAGAATATGGCAACTTTTCACCTCCTAAGGTGGCCTTAAAAAGGTTGACTAGATCCATAATCTTGTCTCCTTGAATGTTCTATGAAAACCCTCTTTAAGCTTCATACTTCCTTTTTCTTCTTCTCCAAAAATCCCCAACAACATCTAAATAAAAACCCATCTTGCTTGAACATGTGGTGTATTTGGGTTTTATGAGCTTAAATATGGAAAAAAATGGTTAATCGTTGGTGATTTTGGGTGGAGGGGTGGTGGTGAAAGGGTGGTACATAGTGGTTAGTTGAGGAAGTACTCCAAGAACTAGAGGAAGAGAGAGAAAGATAGATAGATAGATAGATGGATAGATATATATATATATATATATATATATATAGATAGATAGATAGATAGATAGATAGATAGATAGATAGATAGATAGATAGATAGATAGATAGATAGATAGAGAGAGAGAGAGAGATAAAGAGTGACCAAATCTAATTGGAATGGGTTAAATGAGATAAAACATCATTTTAATACCCCCCTAAACACTAAGGGTTAAATCCCACAAATGCCCCTGAGTTCAACCCTTTATCTAATGTTCCATCAATCCTTTATCCCATGTTTTGTTCTCAGCCATTGAGAGCTCGCCACATCATCTAATTCGATGATCCACGTCATGACAGCACATAAAATATGCTAATTTTTTTTAATTTTTCTCGATTGTTCGAAAGACTTTCAACCTCGTTCGAACAAAATCCCTCTTGTTCGAACAAGATTTATAACAAGGTAAAAGCAATGAAAAATAGTAGGGTTAAAATGGACGTGAGATGAACCTCGTTCGAACGGGAAATACCCCTTCATTCAAATGACTGTGTACCTCATTCGAACGTGGGATTTACAATGAAATTCCAGAGAGCGAGGGAAATCAAGCATTCCGTAGTCATTAGAAGGTCCTTCGAATGACTCATTCGAACAACTGTAAAAATTCACTACATTAACTTTAGGCCATAAAAACACAAATTCAATTGCTTTGGGGCTACTACGTTACCCAAATTTGGCTTATAATCTACCTCAATAATCCCAGAGCCCAATTGATCATACTAAGTCACCAAATCATATGAGTACGATCAAAGTCACGGGGCATGTGTTACATTGGTCTAAGTTTGAGAGTTATTAGGATACCATCCATTTTCCAGGAAATATGTACTCGACTGAGGGGATCTTGAAGATCAATGAGCTATTTTGATTGGGATCTTGACTCATTGGGAGGAGGTACAACTTGGTAGTTACTAAGAGGGGTTCTATTTGGAATGGTGCAATGGTAGCTACCATATCTTAGGAAGTTTTGGTAAACAGGCATGATTCTAATATTAAAATGACCCTGAGGTGGTGATGTGATGTCTAAATTTTCTAGATGATTTCTTACAGACAGAGAACTGATTTGCATCTCGAAGAGTTTCCTTGATAGATTTGGTAGTCTTAGCAGCTTAACTTTCCTCGATTTTACACCTTATGTGGTTGAATGCTTTGAAATAAGGTATCCAGGTGAGCCTGAGTTCATTATGTACTTCCTTTTGGAAGTTCCTGGTCATAATTTCCTTCTAATTATTCTCAAAGGAACGATTGACCATCTAATCGGCTTTCTCTCTTTGATGAGTAACGAAATTGCCAACTATCTCTCCCTCATATTGCTTTAGCTTCCTAAATCTTTCCAGGTGACGTTATGTTCCTCAATATATTCTTATTGATCTAGGAAAGAACAATATACATCATCCCATATTTTAGTAGTCTTCTCATGTTTTAGACCCATATATGAGGTAAAGGTTCCTCCAGACAGAGTGGAGGAGAGCATACTCTCTAGAAATCCCAAGCCCATGTTTCACACTTTCATGATAGTAGTTGGATAAGTTGACGATTGGAGATCTCGGTCCTTTGTAGGCTTTAAAGAGTGTCATTTTTATTTTTTTCAGAAACTAGTCTTTAGGATAGAAAGCCATCTTATTGATGTAGTTAAGTTCGTCAGTAGTTTGCATATTATTAATGGCTTGTCGAAGGAGACATTATTCAGATAGGACATGCATTATATACTTATTTTGAGGAGAGGGAACAACTATTTTGTTTGCAGAGGAGCTATAGATTTAGATCATGGGGGATTTAAAGGGCAGTGTATGGGTACTCGAGGTACTACTGGTAGCTTTCAAAGTATCCATGTGAGGTAAATGGTATTTGAAAGTGAGGGGAACTAGCTTTAGTATGGGGATGGTATTGGGATTTGTAAAGGTCAATCTTGGGAATTATATGGTATTATCTCAATAACCGCTGCAGGCGGTGTTCCAGTGTTAGAGATGGGGAGGAAATGCGTTCTGTCATGTTTCGATTATAACAATGACCATTTTCAGGAGGACTTCTGCAAGGCCCAATGCCCTGAGTTTGGATTACATGGTATTCTACAAGGTGGTGGTGTTCTCCAGCTATCTCAAACTTAGTATATTAGAAATGGAGCTCGATCTAATTTGGTAAACATGGAGCATAGTGCGAAGTATAATTGAGAACCATGGAAATTAATCGGCCACATGGAATGCAAGATCAACCTTTAAGGGTAAAAACTTAGTATAATCTATCTATTGATGATAACAACTGTAGGAAAAGTCATGACACTTTCATTCAGGTTTTTACGAACAGAAGGACTGATAGAAGGATAACACATAGCTGTTGAGTGACTCATATACATATGATGTTTTCTGATGCAATTCTTTAATCTCTTTTTAACCCTAAGTAGATTGTATTTTATTTTTTATTTTTTTTTGTAGTATATTATGAGGGGAAGAACTGAATCGAGTCCTGTCGAATTCGAGTAAATAGGTATGATCTCTCTTTTTTCATGCGAAGAGTGAGGAAGTAATAGACTATGTTCTATTATTTTCTTAAAATAAAAAATTTGTAGAAGAATCCAATGTAAGGGAATCTAATTTGGAGATAATTGGCGAATTCATTCTGTTTGTCTCCCACTTAAAAATAGAAATACATTCAGCCTGGAATATGAGGTGTTTTGGACTAGCCTCCATAGTCGGAATTGTTTTTGAAAATTTTCATCAAAGCCAATGTTCCATAAGTATATGTTCTTTTTTGTGTAATATGGTGTGTTCTTAGGGTTTTTTCTTTGCAAAAAAGTTGATGCAACTCGATCATCGGTGGATTTCTTTTCACTTCCTTAGATCACGAAATATCGGGCTACTTTGACTGAATAACCTTTGAGGTACGTGTGAAACCACTTTTCCCTAGTAATGAATAGTTTTGAAATCCTTCTCGATATACTCAAAGACTAAACAAACTTCAAACATTCAATGTCACCTGGACTTTAGGATCAAGAGGGAAGTTGCTCAATATACTAGAGAGGTGTGTAAAAAGATTGAGAGTATATATCAGAGACTAGCCTTTTGGGTAAGTGACTATTTAGAAATAAAAACTTTACTTGAGTAGGCGATATTTTTAAAGTACAAACTTCCCTTCGGGATTAACGACTTTTCTAAAATGCGAACCTTTTTTTAGGTTAAGCAATTTTCTAACGTAAGAACTTATTTTTGGCTAACTGCTTTTGGATGTGAGGGTATAGGATTTAAACAATATGAAAATCAAGACTATCTCATGCGTGATTCAAACAATTAATCTTTATATTTACATTATTTGATGTTTATTTTATCGCGAGGTACTTTGGGCATACCTATATGTTTGGGTAAATGTATAATATTATACATGGGAACTAAGCACGTATCTACATTTTGAAGGACTCTAAAACTAAAACCACAATACAATTTTAAAAATTACAGGAAGTAGTCATGCGAGAAAGAAATATTAGGAATATTAGGAAATAATCATGAAGATAGTTCGGTTCTATTGATTTATCCACAGCAGAGTCGCCACTATGGCGTTTTGGGCTCCAAGCAATGGTGTGCACTGGGGGGAATTAATGTTTAAATAATGGATGCCTGGGAGTGCTTGCCTCCAGATCTATTGTGTCACCACAATGTCGGTTTATCAACTCTATATGGATCGATTACTTGCCCCCTTAGATCTATTTTACACCACATCCAGTTTGAGTCACACACTCTTAGTTTTTGGCCTAGGCTTAAGTATATTCCGGGAAATAAGGAGTTTTATCGGTTGTTTAGTGTCGTCAATTTATTTTATCTAAAAATGAAAAAAAAATCTTCGGGGTGTCATGTTTAGGCAAATTCTAAGGTTGGTCTAAGTCTACAGTTGCTCTAAATATTATTGTTCAGTGGCTTCGGGAATCGAGTTATGAGTAGGGAATGTGTTAGGCACACTACTTGTTCTTTATTCTTCCTTAATCATATGATTATTATCACTCTTAAAATTAATTGATTACCTTTTAGTTATTTTTATAATTTTTTAGATACCTTAGGTTGATAATCCCTCGAAATGTGGATAGGATCTTGTAACACCCCATATTTTTAATGATTTTTATATTGGGGTTAATTAAATTAAAAATAGAAAACTAATCCAGGTTAAAATAAATATTAATTATAGAGACAAAGATTAATATTTATTTATATTGAAAATTACTTAGTGAATCAGTAATAAATTAATAAGAATGTATTATGATATTCGTGAGTAAGAAATATGGTAACTACGATAATTTAGTCGGGACGCGCGAGCCAGTCGTGTCGGGACTCAAAATTATGAGTTAATATATAATTTAATTATGGGTCATCCGAATGGTCATTCATAGTGCTCCAATGTGTTCGAAAGGGTCGAAATAGTTAAAAAAGTGTACTCGGGGGTTTGGTTTTGGTCCCAGAGCATTTTTAGGCCACACCGGCACCTCAGAGGAGTATTTTTGTCTTTTGGATTTTTAGGAAAAAGGAACCTACAAAAATTACATGTTTATATTAACATAAGTCATGAGGGAGTTCGGGTTAGAAATATAAAATACAGAGAGGATTTCCCAGGGCATTCCCACACCATTTTGCATCACCACCACCGCCAAAGCATAGATCGGGAGAAAAAAGAAAACAACCACAACACAATTCTATAGAAAATCAAACCTTCGATTCGAGCCAAGTATTTATCTTGCTAAATTATGAATATATATACCATCCATGTTAGTGACGGATGAATAACCTATTGAATCCATGAATTTTGGCCTTAAATTAGAATATGTAAATCATTTTCTTGGGTAGGAATCGTGACATGTTTAATCCCTTATGACTATAAAATGAATTTGATGAATTGGTGACATGAACTTGTGAAGAAATTTGTATTCTTGTTAAAGTTGTTGAACAAAGATAATGATCTAGGGTTTTTAAGATTTCATGTTGAATTAATTCAATTTGAATGTGTTACTTGATGATTTAATAATTCTATTACGTTAGAAATCAAGCGTATATATTATTCTGATGTTTGGTGTACTAGGTTAGGAGATTGGGATTGAAACACAGAGGTTTTGATGGTTAAATATGGTGAAACCCATAACTGTCATAAGGGAGAAGACGAGACCTTATATAGGCGAATCAATTCGGCTCCTTGGCCAAGTCGATTCCGAAAACGAATCGATTCGGAATAAGGCCGAATTGATTCAGTTTCCCAGAAATTGACAATTTTTCCACCTTTTTCTTAGAGCTCATGAGAAATGATCGGTTTGATTTTTCTAGTAAGTTTAAAATATAATGGGAGATATTTTGATTACCAGTAGTCCAAAGTTGGGAATTATACTTAGTCACATGAGGGAATTTTAGGGTCAAAGTTAATTAGGTTTAATTAACTAATAAAACCTAATTCGGAGAATAATATCGTATCACGAGAATCGAGGGGACGTATGACCTAGACCAGTAGGTTATGAGTGGTGTATCTACTGAATTGACTTAAAGGACAATTGATAACATTTTGAGTATTGGGAAATACTTGGGATTATACGATGAGAAGTATTATGGTATAGTAATGATATGTAGAATATTCAAGGGTTATATAGACTATGTATGGATGTATTATAGTTTATGCATATGCCTATACTGAAATTACATATATATAGGTTGCGTGAATACCTATTGTGTGAATTTGCATGTGTAAACATACCTAGGCTACGTGCTATCATGGGAGGTTTCGCATCATGGACTATCTTATCTTAATGAACCCATTAGGGAGATTTAACATGTACCTCAAAACATGGAACTTACGGATAGATCACCACTTATGTGGATAAGGGTGTGACTAGTCAAATGGGTGAGTTAGGTGTGATTGTATCCCAAAGGCTTAGAACTATGTTCGCCTCCAATTTGTGTGAATTGTGAATGTATGGTTCGAGAGTGATTCTGAACCCGATGTCCTTTATTTAGCACGCGATGTACCAGGACTTGATAGCAGAGTATGACTTCATTGCAGTTCTCTCCCTAGTGATGCCATATTCGTATATATTATAAGTGTGGTGTGTGTGTGATTTAATTTACTATGAGTGCACTAGTAGATGAGATAAATAGCGCTATATAAAATAATCTAAGTATGTGAGAACTTAATATTTAATTGGTAATTTTCATGGATAACTAATCTTGGAAATTTAATAACGTATTGTATGGGTCATAGGTAAAATGAATTATTAGACGTGACAAGACTTGGTTGGAACTAGTTAGGTAGGGTAGCATAATAAGGATGATTTAAGAGTATACGTTAGTTGTTCACAATAGCTGAGACGTGGGGACCTCAAGTGAGAGCGCATGGAATTAAAATGTATACAATATATGCTCATATTGCATTTTAAAAACATACTAAACTTTTTTAAACTGTTTTACTTTGGCTCTGACCCATTTCAAATCAATTTTTGTAAAACTATTTTAGGTGCCCAGCCACAGGGACGTTAGACTTAGGAGTTCCTTCATTCGACGTGCTGTAGGTACTGTGGAAGTTATATGATCTCGATAGTAGACGCCTCCACATTTATCCATTCCTATTTAGTATTTATTTGTCCCAGTCAGGCATGTCGCCTATCTCTATCCAGTGATTATTTCCAGAGACTTACACTTTTATTTTATATTTCCAGTATTGGATTTAGGATTTATATTATGGATGGTTGTATTTGGATTTCAATCTAAAGTGTTTATTCCAGTCATATTTATTCTTCTTGTGGGTTTGTCATTTATTACTATGTGTGTGGAAATGGTGAATGTGATTTATTAGTGTAATTCATTGTCTATTAATAAAAAGATTAAAATTTTGACACTGGGCCATTAGGGTGTTAGTAAAAAAATAGTTTTCGACAGTGATGCTATGAATGAAACCATTAATGATTCCTATTTAATTTAATAATGGATTGATCACCCAGTATCACCCGGGTGAGTAGAATCTTACTCAGTGAATTCAGATGGAGGCTTACGCTTCAATGGGAGATTGATTGTCCTAGAGGGGGAGGACTTACGACACACGATAATGCCAAAGTCACATGGGTCACGATTTGTGGTACATCCTGGAGGGAATAAGATGTACTAAGATATGATATAATAGTATTGGTGGAGTGGGATGAAGAGAGACATTGTCAACTTTGTCTCAAGGTGTACCACTTTTCAACTGGTTAAGAGGGACCATCGGAAAGAAGTAGGGGTTCTTTAGCCGTTAGAAATTTTAATATGGAAATGGGAGATCATTTTCATGGATTTTATCATCGGGTTTCCTACATCACAGTGGGGTCACGATTCTATTTGGGTGATAGTGGATCGGTTGACCAAGGTAGCCCACTTCTACCAATCCGGACGAATTATACTATGGGACAGTATGCCTAGATTTTCATCACCGAGATAGTGACATTGCATGGGGTGCCACTTGATATGATGTCCGATAGGGATGAGATTGTCATGTCTCGATTTTGAAAGAGTTTTCAGGAGGCCATGGGTACCGAGTTGCTATTGAGTACGACTTATCACTCGCAGACGGACGGGTATACAGAGATGACGAATCAGATGTTGGAAGATATGTTACGGATGTGCATACTTGATTTTAGAGGGGGTTGAGAGAAGTATCTTCCACTGGTGGAGTTTGCATATAATAACTCCTATCAGTTACTATTGGCATGACACCATTCGAGGTGTTCTACGGTAGGCCTTATCATTTTCCCACTTGTTGGTTAGAGGTGGGGGACAATAAGCTACTTGGACCAGAGTTGATTTAGGATACCTCACCCAAAATTGAGTTTATTCGGAGTCGTATACGGGTAGCACATGACAGACATAAAATTTAAGTCGATGCTACGCGATTCTTCCTGGAGTTTAATGTGGGGGACCAGGTGTTACTAAGTGTGTCTCCTATGAAGGGGATAATGAGGTTTAGGAAGAAAAGGAAATTGGCACCAAGGTATGTGGGGCCACTCCCTATCATTGAGAGAATTGGGTTGGTTGCATATAAACTCGGGTTGCCAGAGCACTTGCATTGAATTCATGATGTATTTATCTACGAGTCAAGTTAGCCCACACTCACATTGAGTTAGAGGAGAATGATTTACAGCCCGATATTTCATACAAGGAGAGTCCATTTTCTATCCTAGATCATAGTGAGAGGAGATTGAGGCTGGAGGTAGTTTCGCTTATACGTGTTCAGTGGGGGCACCATAATGCCGACGAGTTTACTTGGGAGCGCGAGGATAAGATGCGCGATAAATATCTAGAGTTATTTCTACCAAGTATTCTCTTTTTCCAAATTTCGGGACGAAATTCCGCTATCAGGGGGGAAGTATGTAACACCCTGTATTTTTAATGTTTTTTATGTTAGGATTAATTAAATTAAAAATGGGAAAATAATCCAAGTTAAAATAAATATTAATTAGCAAGGCATAAATTAATATTTATTTATATTGAAAATTACTTAGTGAGTGAGTAATAAATTAATAAGAATGTATTATGATGGTCGTGAATGAGAAATATGGTAACGACGGTAATTTACTCGGGACACATGTGTTAGTCATGTCAGGACTTAAAATTATGAGTTAATATGTAATTTAATTATACATCATCCATATGTTCATTTAGAGTGCGCCAATGTGCCTGAAAGGTTCGAAATAGTCAAAAAAGTGTACTCGGGGGGGTTTGGTTTGGGTCCCAGGGCATTTTTAAGCCACACGGGTACCCCGAGGGGTATTTTGGTCTTTTGGATTTTTGGGAAAAATGGTCCTACGAAAATTACATGTTTATGTCAACAAAAGTGATGAGGGAGTTAGGGTTAGAGTTAGAATATCACAGAGAGGCTACTACGGGAGGAAGGAGAGGAGTTCCCAGGGAATTCCCACACCATTTTGCACCACCACCACCGGAGCGTAGATCGAGAGAAAAAGGAAACCAACCACACCACAATTCTACAAAAAATCAGACCTTCGATTTGAAGAAAGTATTTATCTTTCTAAGTTATGAATGGTTATACCATCCATGTTATTGTAGGATGAATAAACTATTGAATTCATGAATTTTGGCCTTAAATTGGAAGATGTAAACCATGTTATTGGGTAGGAATCATGATATGTTTAATCCCTTATGCATGTAGAAGGAATTTGATGAATTAGTGACATGAACTTGTGAAGAAATCTTAATTCATGGTTAAGTTCTTGAACAAAAATAATGATCTAGAGTTTTTAGGATTTAATGTTGAATTAATTCAATTTGAGTGTGTTACTTGATGATTTAATAATTCTATTACGTTAGAAATCACGGGTATATGTAAGTATGATGTTTGGTGTACTTGGTTGGGTGATTGGGATTGAAACACAGAGGTTTTGATGGTTAAAAATGGTGAAACCCATAACTGTCATAAGGGAGAAGACGAGACCTTCTATGGGTGAATCAATTCGGCTCCTTAGCCAAGTCGATTCTGAAAACGAATCGATTCGAAATAAGGCCGAATTGATTCGGTTTCCCAAAAATTTGTCTATTTTCCCCTTTTTGCTTAGAATTCGTGGAAAATGATCAGGTTGATTTTTCTAGTAAGTTTAAAATATAATGGGAGATATTTTATTTACCAGTAAGCTAAAATTGGGATTGAGATTTAGTCACATGAGAGAATTTTAGGGCTAAAGTTATTTAAGTTTAATTGGGTAATAAAACCTAATTCAGAGAATAATATCGTGTCACGGGAAATTAAGGGGATGTATGACCTAGACCAGTAGGGTATGAGTGGGGTATCTACTGAATTGACTTAATGGATAATTGGTAACCTTTAGAGTATTGGAAAAACTCGGGATTATATGATGAGAAGTATTATGTTAAAGTATTGATAAGTAGAATATTCGAGGGTTATAGAGACTATGTATGGATGTATTATAGGTTATGTGTATGGCTATACTGATATATATATATATATATATATATATATATATATATATATATATATATATATATATACGTTTCGTGAGTAACTATTGTGTGAATTTGCATGTGTAAACATACCTAGGCTATGTGCTATCACGGGAGGTTTCGCGTCATGGACAGTCTTATCGTGATGAGTCCATTGGGGTGATTTTGACTTCTACCTCAGAATGTAAAACTTAAAATTGAGAACCACTTGTGTGAATAAGGGTTTGACCAGTCATTTGGGTGTGTTAGGTGTGGGTGTATCCCAAAGACTTAGAACAATGTTCGCCTCCAATTTTTATGAATTGTGAATGTATGGTTCGAGAGTGATTCCGAACCCGATGTCCTTCGTTTAGTATGTCATGTACCAGGACTTAATAGTAGAGTATGCCCACAAGGTAGGTCCCTACCTAGTGATGTCATATTCTCATATATTATAAGTGTGGTGTGTATATATATGTGTGTGATTTAATTTACTACGAGTGCACTAGTAGATGAGCGAGATAGTGATATCTAAAACAATCTAAGTATCTGGGAACTTAATAATTAATTGGTAATTTTCATAGATAACTGATCTTGGAAATTTAATAATGTATTGTATGGGTCATACTGGTGGGAAAAATGAATTATTAGACGAGATGAGACTTAGTTTGAACTGGTTAGGCAGGGTAGCATAACAAGGACGGTTTTGGATTATACGTTAGTTGTACAGAATAGTTGAGAGGTGAGGATATCAAGTAAGAGAACGTGGAATTAACATGTATACAATATCTTCTCCTACTGCATTTTAGATACTTACTAAACTTCTTTAAACTGTTTTACTTGGGCTCTGACCCATTTCAAATCCATTTTGTTAGAAACTTTTTAGGTGCCCATCCACAGGGATGCCAGACTTAGGAGTTCCTTCAATTGACGCGCTGCAGCTGGGAGTTAAATGATTCGGTAGTAGATGCCTCCATGTTTATCCTTTCCTATTTAGAATTTATCTCTCTCAATCGGGCATGTTGCCCATCTCTACCCAGTGATTATTTCCAGAGACTTACACTTTTATTTTTATTTCCAGTATTGGATTTGGGGTTTATATTATGGATGGTTGTATTTGGATTTAGTCTGGAGTGTTTACTCCAGCCACATTTATTCATCTTATGGTTTTATCATTTATTACTATGTGTATGAAAATGATGAATGTGATTTATTAGTTTAATTCATTGCATGTTAATACAGAGATTAAAATTTTGACACTAGGCCATTAGGGTATTAGTAAAAAATTAGTTTTTGACAATGATGCTAAGAGTGAAACCTTTAATGATTCCTGGTTAATTAAATAATGGAATGATCACCCACTAATAGAATAGGCGGGGTGTCACTCTAAGAAAATGGTATCAGGGAGAGGTGTAGGAACAACACTTAATCGATGCATGTAAATAAGGGTTCTTGTATATGACTCTGTGCTTGTATGATGGGTGGTTGTTAGTAGTGTGAAAATGTGTAAGAAATCTAGACATACTTAATGGGTGGCCTTTAATACGTATGTGAATGTGTGAGCGAGAAGTCATAGCTTGAGATAATTTGATAGCGCATTCAAGGTTTGAGTAGAGATAGAAAGTTAAGGTGAGAAATGATTGCATCTCTACTATGACAAAATATTGAGTGATACATTATTGAGCCGTGTAATCACGAGATAGATTTAATATTGGACCTACGTATCCAAGAAGGACTGAGATCAAAGCTTACATAGTTTGACTGCGATTAGTGTGTGCATGTTTGCACGTATATATAAGGGTTCAGAAGAGATCTCATATTTGAGATAGTTTGATATCTCGTTAGTAATGTGTGAGATAGATAGGGGATGGGGAATGAGAGATGGGTGCCTCTCATTAATGATAATATATAAAGAGGCATGCTATCAAGGATAGTGGTCACGATAAGGACTTGGTATTGCATCTACGTAGTCATGTAGCCACAAGATCAAAACCTACATAGTTTGGTTATTCACGTGTTCCAACGTGATGTGTGTTCAAGTGTAGGACTTTGATTAAAATGGGGAGAAGCTATCTTTAGGATAAAGTGTAACTTTGGTGAAGGTTTAGAAATGTAGTTGAGCGTACTAATTTCTGACAGAAAAATTCATGTATGTCAGGCGATCAATAGCTAAAAGGTGTTATTGAACCTTTGGGCTAGTTCGGAGGGGTAGAAGGGTATATGCATTAAGGATGTAATGTTTTAAGATTAAGAAACCTTGAAAAACACTATAACTTAGGGTTGGAGTGGACCAAAAGGATGAGGGGGTTTGGACTAGAGAGGAAAGAATCCCTCAGAAATAATATATCGAGAAATGTATTATGAGGCTTGGGCTTTTGGACTTTATTTTGGTATAGTCCTTATATACCATAGGAGAATTGGGATAAAAGACAATGTAGTTCTAACAAACAGGGCATATTTACAAGTGTAGGCGATGGGATACCAGGTATACAATATACAACATAATGGTATTTGTGGATCATAGTCCTTAATATAACATTCTTTTTATATTGGATTGATATATAGATATGTTAAAGTACTTTAATCAAAGGCCGACATATGCTAAGATTTTTATATGAAAACACATATTAGGGGATTCCTCCGTAGGCCCACGTCTCAAATTTTCATTTGAAGCTGGTAGTTAGATAAATGGGCGATTGAGGAGTCCGGTCCTTTGTATGTTTTTAAGACTAGCATTTTAAATATGTTCAATAACCAGGCTTCAGGATAGAGAGCCATTTTCTTGATGTTTATAATCTTGTCCATGGTTTGCATCTTCATGATGGCTTTTTCATCTAGATGATGGCTTTCTAAATGCGATGTAGTTGAGATTGAAGTTATGATATCTCATTTTTTCTAGGGGGAACAACTTCGTCTACCGATGGAGGAGCTACAGGTTTGGCCAACAGGGGGCCTTAGATGGAAGTGCATGGGGGTAAGAGACGTACTTCTAGTAGGATTCAAAGTATCCATGTAGGGTAAATAGTACTTGTTAGTGAGGGGATCCGTCATTATTAGGGGGATCTAGTGCAAGAGGATAATGGGGATTAATCGGTGCTAGTGTCTGGGATGGAGGAGGAAGTACATTCTCTTATGTTCTTATTGTAGCAGTGGCCTCATCTAGATAGACTTGTGCTAGACCAAATGCCTCGATTTATAATCCCATGGTATTCTGGAAGGCATTGATTATCTCAGGCTATCTCAAAACATGGCCTATTATGAATCGAGCCTGATATTCTTCAATATACATGGAGTGTATGCGGAGAAAATTCGATAATCGAGGGGTAGCTAATCGATGAAAACTAAACGGACGAATGGAGAGTGCACTCGAGTTTCTAGAGTATTGTAATTGCAAAAAAAAAGTTAGGGCACTTTAGTTTAGGGATTTGTAGAGATAAGGACAATACATAGGAGGAGAAAGACTCACATCACTATACCAAAAAGGGTTTTATCACCTTTCACCCACAAAGAGTTGTCATGGTAAAAAAAACTTTACAAAAAACACGGAGCTATTATCATGGTCTTTAACCCTGAGACAAGGTCGTGTCATGATCAAAGACCTTGACAAGATTGTTGTCATGGTTGTGTCAGTGTCAAAGACTATGACAATAGTTGTTTATTGTCACGATCGTGTCAAGGTCAAAGATTGTGACAACAAAATGAAATTAAGAACCCTACTTCTCTCAGTTGCTCAAAAATGACATTCCAAACATTAGTTCTCTCTCTCTCTCTCTCTCTCTTAATGTCTCTGCCTCACAGTTTCTCCTCCTCCACAATCGATCACTGCCTCTAGTTTCTCCCCCTCTATGGTTCTCCTCCATGACCGATTTCCTCCTCTAAGGTTTTACTCAAAGTTCTCAACATCTACTCAAAGTCTCAGCCTCCACAATCACAATGTACCTATTTATTTTAAATCAGTATATACACATCTCAATTCAAGGGTTTAGATCCCTAATTTCAATTTGGATTAAGAAACATAAGTTTCATATTCCTAATTTGGAATTTTGGGATATTCAGATATAGAATTCTAAATATCTCATTTTGTTAGGGTTATTATTATAAATTATAATCATTGACCAAATTGATTAAACTTATAGTATGTAGTGCCCCATATACAAATTTATAGTATATTATTTGTAGGATTATGTATATAGTTAAATTATACGTGACTAAGTATTTGTGTAAAATTATTTACACAAATTCACACTAAATTGACAGAAGTATTTAGTATAATTATGCAAGGGTGGCTTAGGGTCAGATTTAGGCTATAGTGAAGAATTTTTATAAGAAGCTCTTTGGCACTTGTTTCAATTTGGGGTTATAGTTCAGTTTGAAATAACATAGAGAGAAGTTTTCAATCTAGGTTAAAATTATTTTTCCTTTCAATTTACATGAATTACTTACTATTCGAACTTTTAATTTCCATGTATAATAATATTAATTTATGACTCGATCTATTGTATGAAGGTTGGCTAAGTTAACTCTTCTTGTTTGTTTATATTTTGATGGGTCTCAAATCATATCATATGCATACCCTTTATATTTATGTTGATTTTTGTAAATATGAATTTTTTTAGTTTAATGTTATATTTGTCGTTTGTATGATTTTAATAAAAAGGATTAACACAATTTATAAAAGTTTTGTGGTTCCTAATGAGTTTGTTTGTTCATGGGCCATATGTACTTCGCATGTGCTGAGTAGTTCAAATCTAACATGCTTATTTAGTTTGACAACATCCATAAGGTGATTTACTATTTATAGACTAATTAATTAATTGAGTTTCAATTCGCCTCTCAGCCTCTCAATCTAGATGCACTACCACCACTACCTCTACCTTACACCACTGCATCACACTGTTGCACCACCACCATCACCACTATTTCATTCTCTCCCCTCTCTGTATTGCACCACTGCACCACCACCGGCATTTTCTCTCCTTGGGCAAGACTCCGATTATTCACTATTTTAAAAAAAGTAACACATACATACATAAATGATAACATGTATATATATATTGTTTAATTAATTCAACTTATTAAGGGTTTTACTGACATAATGATCTATGTTGAATGTTGGGTTTTGCTTTTTTCAAATTGAATTATGAGTGTACTTGATTTCTAGCTTGATGATTTAATTTTGGCCTGAATTTTCACCATGGGAGATTACATTCTTCTAAAATTTAGAAATGTGTTGAGCTATGGTATGATAAGTATAGAAACATAATGAAAGGAAGGCACACTCTCAAATGTTCCTCAAAAAGTATTGAAATATTTTCCCATTGGGCCTAGATTGATGCAGGTTTTCCGAGTGCCATGAATAGTGGAGGCCATGACTTGGCTTGTTAGGGAAGAAGTAGGGGATGATATCATGCGTCATTTTATTTATTATACAGTTTAGAAGAGGATATATTAGGTTATCCTAATTTTTCTCGAGAATAGTGTAACATCCGTTAGGCAATATTAACAGATGGTTTCAATCCATTTAGAATTCAAAGCACCAATCAGAGTGTATGACCTATAATCCTAGAACCACTCAACCTCCCTCTTTCAGAGTGTGTGAGACCTAAATTTTTTATATTGTCTTTGTTGATACCTGGGCCAAATGCACTAAGTGAAGACATCGATGTCTATTTGGATCCTTTGATAGGATAATTAAATGAGTTTATAGGTAGAGGTGTGAAATCATTTGCATCTTGTATAAAAGAAGAGTTTACGTTGAAATCTTTATTGATTTGGGAAATTCATTTCCCAGCTTATGGGACATTATCCGGTTGTGGAGTACATGGTTATTTGGGGTGTCCTATTTATGGAGAGGAGACTTAAAGTTAAACGTCTCAAGTTTAGTGGAAATTGTATACCATTACCATAGGAGATTTTTACCCCTGATCATAGTTTTACATTTGGGAGAGGTTCCAATTTTTTACCTGGTGGGGTTGAACATAGGCTACCTCCGAGAAAACTTTCAGGTTTAAAATTTGAGAGTAAATCGTCTAATTATGAATCTAATATGACAGGCAAGAATCCTAAATTGAAGATTGGAAAGCATAAGAAGACCATAATTGAAAATTAAACTGAGACAAAGAAAGGCATGGTCTAGGTGCACTACACCAAAAATGCCAAAATAACACCCTTCACTCGGATAGCCTTATCACAGTCAAAGACTATGACAAAAGAACACGCATTTTCTATTAAGGTCTTTGACCGTGGCAAGTTGTTGTCACCGTCAAAGACCGTGACAACCTTATAAAATTTTCATGGTCAAAGACCGTGACACGCTTGTGAAACTATCAAAATAAAAAACCCTCATCGCTTCCCCTTTTCTTTCCTCGTTTCCCCTTTCCTCCATTTTTGTGATTCTCTCTCTCTAACCTGCAATTTTCTTTCTTTCTCTATTAGGTACGATTCTCTCTCTCTCTCTCTCTCTCTCTATATATATATATATATATATATATATATATATATATATATATATATATATTAATTTTTTTCTTGGTGTGTGTGTGGGGGTGGGGGGGCGGGGGGTCAGTGAGTGTGTGTGTGGTATTGATTTTTTTTTTTAAATTATGTGTATTGAAATTTTTTATGTATTGAATTTGTGTACTGAAATTTATATTGTGTGTGTATTTTGGGTGTTATAAATTGGAATTGGTATTTCAAATAAAAATTGGTATTTCATCACTAATGTAATTGAAATTGATATTATAAACTGGAATTGGTATTTAAAATTAAAATTGAATTTGAATTTGAAATTGGTATTATGAATTGAAATTGAAATTAGTGTTAGAAATTGAAATTGGTATTTAGTATTTGGTTTTTGGTATAGTGTCTATTTGAGCTTTGGTATTCAATTTTGAAATTGAAATTTGGTTTCTCTCTCTAATTGTAGCAGCGGCCGCCCATCTGTCTCTCTCTCTACACACGTTTCAATACATCTCTCTCTCTGTCCTTCTCTCTCCCTATATATATATATATATATATATATATATATATATATATATATATATATATATATATATATATACACACACACACACACATAGAGAGAGGGAGATTACTAAATTGTTTGGGATTCTTGAATTGTTGTTGACTGGTGGATTTGAACATTTAGATGGCAATTGAGTTGGTTGGCCCTATGAATTTCTAATAAAAGGGATTATTATATGCATTGTTGTTTTGAATTCTTGAATTGTTGTTGACTGGTGGATTTGAACACTTAGATGGCCATTGAGTTGGTTGGCCCTAGGTTTTCTCTAACATTTGGGGTTGTGATGCGAAATTAAACACAACTATGTAAAAATCGAATATAAATAAGACATAAATAAATGAAACATACTATAAACTTTAGGGTTCTCATGTATTCAGATGACAATGCCTACATGCATGTAGCCCGGAAAGCAAGTATTATATAATAAGTAACGAGGGTAAAAGGTAATAACGAGAATCACAAAAGATTTCCATTGGCTATCTATTGCGGTTCTCATTACTATAATCTAGGCATGCATGTGTAAATTTACATTAAGTCAACTTATTATATAACACTTGCTTCGCGGGGTGCATGCCTGCATGTATTCTCATTTAATTGCATTACATAATGGTTCTGTAACATTTATAACTAATTTAAATTACATATAGTGCACATAGATACTAGACTTCTAGTTCTTATGCGTACGCATTCAATATACCTTAGACCCGTTCAATAGTCATTACCCCTGTAATGATATCTCTCGAATTTTCTACTTTGGACAGTTTGAGACTACATAGTTTTTGTATAATAATATTTTTAGTGGCTTAAACTTGTTACTTTTAGAGGAAGTTCTTCGGCCGTATCATAATGTTCTGTAGGTACATACTAGATAATGAGATGTTGTGTAATTTCAATTTATAAATTGAAATAATACTTATTTGCGAATCTATATAGTGTACTTAGAGAACTGTGGGAATATATTGCTGAATATTCCTCAAATTGGTACAATGTGCATGAGTTGTTAAGTATATTACAGAAATCTACGGTATTCAATGGGATAAGACCACTCACCCTTTTAGAGATGGACGAAATATGAATTATATTGTTTTTTAATATAATACCGAAAGATGAAATGTCAATCTTGTAGTAAATTATTTAATGGGAACTAAATGTTCACACTTTTGTTTATACTATTCATAAATATATGCTTCATTTGTAGTAGCTGTAATGGGATGTCCTAAATACAAAGAGTGGAATGTGTGAGACAAATATATTAGGGGATGTGTTTCATAGAGGTAGTGTGTTTACAAAGAGTGGATGAGCTCAAGATGGGCATCTGTGGTTCACTACATGTAGTGTATTTATATTTAAATACAACTAACACTCATTTTCTTTTTGGTTTTTTTTTTTGACAGGATCAATTCAGCCTGCCTCCACATGTCCTCGACTCCACGTTGGAACAGTTGAAGGATCAGTATAAGACGTGGAAGGGAATGGTACTTTGGGAAGACTCGGGAGTCCATTCTGAGAGTGTGTGACACTATCCCCTCGAATGAGCCGATCTCATTGGCACAATGCCAGCAGTTTGTCGACAATGAGATAGATGAGAGGCAATTGGCATCTCGTCAATTATGGAGGAAAAATCGAAAGAAAAAGGTAGACGTGCACTACTCCGGGCGGACATCTTACGCCGAGGTGGAGCACAAGATGGTAAGTTTTTTATTTTTCTTTAATTTTAGTTTTATGTTATTCCAATTTAGCATTACTTTTAATTACTTACAAATTCCGTATTATTTTTTTTAGGAGACAATGAGTTGCCCTGGGGGTAGGCCACATAGGCTCGATGCCTATGTGGAAATTCAGATGAAGAAAGGCAAGGATAAGGAGGCATCCCCGAGCATCGCAGTCACAATTGTAAGTTATAATTGTTTAATTTTTTTAATTATGTTATAATTTTTTTTATTAACTTAATTAACTAATCGTGTACTTTTTTGTCATTTTAGGCATAGCTTAAGGAAGTGCATGAGTCGTAGTCTGATGCTGACAAAGCATATTTGGCTACGGACACACTCAACCAAGTGCTCGGGGAAGATCACAAGGGGAGGTCTAAGGGGGTGAGCTCTCGGGTGGGGAAGTCGAGGATCATCGGAATATAGACGAACAACATCGGGTTGTCTCATAAGGTGGACACCTATGATGATAAGTTATCAAGGTTAGAGGTGACAATCCTATATATGTACGACTATCAAGGGGAAGTAGAAGGAGGTAGACGAGGATGTCACTACTTCATCACCGATATGCACGGACTCGCCGCCCTTATATAATCCATTTCCCATCTTGCCCCCTTCAAATGGCCTGTGTTAATAATCGATTGGACGAGCGTGTTTTTAATTGACATATTTGGTGGGGAGTCAATAACGAGGGGGTTGAGGGACACGAGCACCCACCCGGGTATGGTGGGTCATGGAGTCCCTTGCAAGACATTGAATCAAAGTTGCTTGTCATGCATGTTTTTCTCAAAAATGAGAATTCACCTTTATGGTTGCCCGAACAATGCGGCATTCGACGAATTGATAGATGTGTCAATGCATATGCCATGTGGCCTTGATTCCTCCTCCAATCTATTGTAGACACTAATCTATGACATTATTTGTATTTATTTTATTTGGATATTGGATATTATTTTTTTGATTTGGCTATGGATATTTAAATGTTGGTTTGGTTTTTGTTAGGGATATTTACATGTTTCTTTGGTTCTGGTTATGGATATTTGTATTTATTTTTGTTGGTAATTTAATATTGAATATTTCTTCATATATATGTTGTTTAGACATGTTAACTTTGTTATAATAGGTACAAATATACTGGTGTGTAGTGACAATAGCCATACTGCCTAGCAGTTTTTTTTAAATCAACCCAAATTTATCATGGACTTTAACCGTGACAAGTTCGTGATAAAGAAAACTTGTCATGAACTTGTTATGGTCAAAGTCCGTGATAATTTTTCATTTGTCACGAACTTGTCATGATCAAATATCGTGAAAAGTTTAAGCTTTTGTCACGTGCTTGCCACGGCCTTTGACCATGACAAACTTATTAAGGTCAAAGACCATGACAAGTCCATGATAATTTCCTTTATCACCCCCAAACTTGTCAAGGTTTTTAACCATGACAAGTTGCCAGTTTTAGTGTAGTGGTGGTCAATTTTATTTGACTTATCTTATTGGAAGGGTAACCCGGTGGTCATGTAGTAGATGTAATTCATGGAGAGAATAACATCATATTAGATGTAATGCATGCAAAGAAGAACATCACCAAAAATCTTGTGGGCACATGCCTTGGGGGGAGTCATTCGATGGATGGAGAAAATGCATGACATGATCTTAAATAGTTGAAACGTAAGCCACAACAATGGTTGGAAGAAGATAGTAGAGAAAGGAAAATAATTCCCCCTGGTGCCTTTACTTTGACGAGTGAGGAAATAAAGGTTCTTTTAGGCATAATATATAATTTGAATATTCCCTCTCATCTTCATCCAACTTCTAAAGGATTGTTAATTATGCCACCCACGATTTACATGAGTGCAAGTGTCACGATTGGCATGTGATTATGCAATTGGTTCATTTGTTGTTTAAGATATGTTTCTCTAAGCATAAGGATTTTCAGATGACCATTACGCAAATCAGCATATGCTTCACATTTTTATTTGAAAAGGTAATTAACTGAAAGCACATCGTGGCTGCAAAAGTAGCTATAGCTGAAGCGATTTGTGTGTTGGAGAATCACTTTCCCCCATCATTTTTTGACATAAGTATTCACTTTTTGGTACACTTATGCGACAAAGAACTTCTTTGCATCGAAGTCAGATCGATGGATGTACCCGTTTGAAAGATTGATGAAAAATTTCAAAGATTATGCCAAGACTTCACGATACATGGAAGGATTAATTATAGAGGAATACATCACCATGGAATCATCAATCTTTTCTCGGGAATATATGCCCGAACCAAGCATTGTAGATAATAATGATGAGTTTGTCGATAAGGGTGGTCATGTAATGGGAACACTAGTGCAATTAACAAGTTTACAGTATGAAAAAGTAGCTCGTTATTTATTTAAAACTCATGAAGAAGTCGAAAAATGGAAAACGTAAGTTTATGTTATCTTTTTACATTATTTTAACTTTTATACTTGTTCAACTTCGTAATATGTTCATCACGATCAATGTAGGAAATATGATGTGTGTGGGAACAATAAAAGACGAAGAATGATGGCACAATTAGACATCAAATTTTGGTTATGGGTATCACATGAGGTTATTATTATGAGAATGTCTCTTACTAAATGAAAAATTGCAAGAGGGATTTAAAACTAACCTAATTAATTTGTTTATAATCTCAGTTCTTAATGATGGGTGGTGTGACATCAAGGCTTGCTCATCCAATCAATAGACCCAATTTCATGGCACACGAGTATAAAAAGTATCGATGAACGGTTATGTATTCAGTGCAGCGGTGTAAGAGGAAAATACAAATGTACAAAACTCGACCATTTCATATAAGGATGAACTTATTTTCGAGAGAGTGTGCAATTTAAAAACCTCGTTAAACCTAAAATGACTTACTACGGTGTCATTCAAAATATATTTGAATTAAACTATATAAGCTTCAAAAAAGTTGTGTTTTACTGTGATTGGGTAAGAGGTGAGGATAAAAATAATTGTAAAGTTGAATCAGGTACCAATTTGATCATGGTTAACTTTTCTAAGATAAAGTGTAACAATCATATGAGCGATGAGCCGTTTGTTTGTGATTTTCAAATGGTTTAGAAAGAGTTTCACATGGAGTATAACAACAACGAGCTATGGCCAATCATCTTACATGCGCCGAATCCTCTAACTAGTAGTGTGGATGACTTGGATTCTCCTACCGAATATCAATACATTTTGGATGATAATCCTAATTTGAAATAATTGTTAGATTTTTAATAAGGATTACGATTATTTGAAACAATTCTTATTTTTTTATGATATGGATTTGTATTCTTATAATGTCGTTGTTAATTTATATTATTTAAATATCGTCGTTGATTTACCAAAGTTTAATGCTTTGTTGGACATATTATTATTGGATGACAGTTTAATGCTTTATTTAATTGGATTTGATCAGTTTGTGGGGATTCGAATCAATCTTTATTCGTTAGTTAGTGAATATGTTGATTTGGATTTTAATCAGTTTAAGTATTATTTGATACAATTCTTAGTATGGTTTATGATAAATGTCGTCGTTAATTTATCATGCATATTATTTAACGATGTCAAAATAATTCATCATTTATATTTCTAAATCATCTTCTTAAGTATACACACACACACACACACACACACACACACACACACTAAGGTATGCCCGTGCCAGAAGGAACGACGTTAATTTTCGAAAGTGTACGTCGTTGATAAGACCATATGTTTGTTTTTAGTTCGCAACAGATAAATAATTGTTAAAGTAACCTATGGTACATAATATTAGTTTAAAAAATTGGAAATTTTTTTAATGTTTTTTACATACATACATACACCGTGGTACAAACTTATCAAGTCAAAAAGTTTTTTTACAACTTATAATTGTAAAAAAAATTATGTTTATATGATTATTCACCATGTTTAATCCATCCTGAATCTCGTAATAATTGTTAACTATTGTATAACACAAATATTTATAAGCAAATTAAAAATATTGGGCAAAGTTTCTTTATTTATATGTCGATCCACCATGTTTAAGAAATAAAAAATGTCCACAACAATACTAATAGTCCATCTTGGACCTTACATAAACAACATCATATCCATAAAAAATATAATTTATGAAATGTCGATGGCACGAATATAAATTTAAATTTGTGTATGACTTTAAATCGATCGTGGAACATTTTATAGAATGCCCGTTGTGTCTTTTCCACAATGCATGTGGGGCTAATAAACCTTACATGTGAGTTAGTATGTTAACTCGAAAATAATTTATCACATGTTGCCTCCTTTTATAAATATCAAGTATTATGTAATATTTTTTTACGTTATGTAATTTTATTTGAGTATCACTAAACTTGTCGAAAAAATTTGTACTTCATTTACCAAAAATGTTTAGTGTCGGCACCATGGAATAATAGTCTTAAAGCATTTTCGGTAAATTCAATATACACTTTTTCGATAAGTTTATCATTTTTCTTTCTATAATAAAAGCATTTATTTCACTTGTAATTGTATATATGTGCAAAGTATACATGTGAAAAATAATTGAAGTTTGCACACATCACTCAGTGGCATACAATTAATCCCTATACAATAATAAAATTTAAAATAGCTAAAGAGACGCCATAGAATTCATATTTTTGTTGATGGGAATGTTTGTGCATTCTTAACATGACATGATAACAGAACATTGTGTGGTAGATAATATAGTAGAAACATTAAAACCCAAATTTTAGAAAACATTACAAAAAAGCTTCACCATTCGGACCAACAATTGATCACTTGCACCCATAGCCACAAAACATATAATAAAAAAAAGGATAATCAATTGATCACTCGATACAATAGCTTTTTAGTCGGTACAGAACATTATGGAACTTAGTGGTTCCATAGGGAACTTACCTTGAAATCCATTCCATGTCTTTTAACTTGTTGCAGCCAATAACTGTGACTTCAAGGATTTTATAATGGAACTTTACCAGCAACATGAATCCAAAGTCATCCACTTAGAGGATAAGGGGCGGGAATAACATAGTAATATAATAATACATAAGGTAAATAGCATCTCAATTATATATAAAAATTAGTAGATATAATGGTATTTCTCAAATGTAATATAAAAGATTCAAAAGAAGAGTTGTGGAAGTTTTTCATGTGAGGGGATAGGTCAATTCAACTGATCTAAAAGTGTCACTAAAGAGTGTAAATGTTAACTTTTCAATAAGAATGACACAAACTTTTCTTCTTAAAATTAAATAGATCTACTAATTACATCAAATCCATAATGTTAAACAACGTCACCACATACCCATTCCATTTAATCCAAGGGCAGATTGACGGATTGTACAAACAAACAAAAAAATCAAGAAAACTAGTTACAAAAAATGAAATTCAAAACAAAGAGGGATAAGTATTGCTTTTAAATTTAAGGATTTATTAAATTTAATTGGGATAAATTAATTTAATTTTAATCCGGAAAGTTATTTAATTATTTACTAGCGTGATGTGAGTTAGTAATTATTGGAAACATTTGTTGAATGTTACTAGATGAGTATAGTAATACATGTGATTTATTTTATAAAAATTGTCACGTGTGAATAAAATGAGAATTATGGAAATTAAGTCGGGACGCGCTTGTGTCGTGTCGGGACTAAATTATTAATATATAAAGTGAATAAATTATAAGCTTCCCGTATGGTCATTTCGAGTGCGTTAAAATGACCAAAAGGATCGAGATAGTTAGAAAAGTGTACCCGGGGGTTTAGTTTGGGTCTCGGGGTGTTTTTAGGCCTCTTTAGTACCCCGGGAGGGCGTTTTGGACATTTCGTAATTATGGGTAATTAAACCCACGAATTTTCTAGGGTTATATCAGATGGTAAGTGTTGTCTTCTAGGGTAAACATAACCAAAAACTAATGACGGCCATTAGAGAGGAAGGGGAGGAGCTTTCCAAGGAGTTCTAGGCCAAGAACTCCTCCGGTTGCACCGCCGTCGCCGCCAAATCGAAGATCGCGCGAAGGGGATCACAACCACACCTTTTTCTTCCACAAATCTGAGACTAAATTTCCAGGCAAGTATCTATCTTGCTTTTATCAAGTTAATGCTCTTTTATGTTAGTCTAGGATTGATTAGAATTAGTGTCCTTGAAAGAAAACGTTAATTGGAGACAAAAAATGCATGTTTTAGAGGTAGAGATCATATTTCTGGAAATCCATTTCACATGTAGAGGTTGAACCACGAATTTCCATGGTATTAGTGATCGAAAATCTGGAAAAGAATGGAAGAAAACTAAGTTAAAGAAAAATTCGGGTTCTTGAGACTTATAAATATTTTTACCCTTTTATCTTGTTATAGATGATGAAAATTCGTATGTGCGATGTAAGATATTGTTTATATGGGTATACAACACTTGTAGTATAAGTGGTTGGGAGTTTGGGATTGAAACATGATGATTTGGAGGAGTTTGGTGTAAGATTTTCGTAGCTGGGTTTTCTGCAGATTCGCCATAACTGCTTGATCGATCGATCGATCGACCCCCTTTCATCGATCGATCGACCCCTCTTGGAAAAATACATTTTTGCTCGTGTTAGCTTAATCCGATTTTATGCGTAATAAACCTTGATTAGGGTTGCAAGAACTCAATGAAACACAAAAAAGGACCAGTAGGGTCAAGGTAAACCCCGTTAAGTGGGACTTTAATGTGAAGGGAAATAAGGGGTAATTGGGGGAAATATTAATACTTAGAAAATCTTACTTGCGTTGAATTATTAATCAAAATGTCTAGGAAGTTGGAGTAGAAGGTAAGTGAGGGCCTACTGAAATTGTACTTAAGTAAAGATAATAACTCGAGAGACGAGAAGTGAGTTTAAAATGACTCAATTACGAGAATAAAATGAATGAGTCCGTTATATGAAATAATCGAGTAGAGTGGGTAATAACGGATAATTTTAATTATGGGTCGTGAGCGCACCTAATTTAATAATGTGGATGTCAATACATATTTATATATGATAGTGTGATTGTGCATATATTATTTCTGTGTAAAAATCGTACTCGGGCTACTTGCTATCACGAGGGGTTTCCGTGCCGGGACAGCCTTATCTCGATGTGACCTTTATGGGGGATATTGACTTGTATCCTAGAACATAGAATTCCCTGGTACAGGCTATCTGATTGATAGTTCATACGGGCCTAAGAGACGTGTGGGTATGTACTGACCTCTTACGACCGGGATCTATGCTTCGCCTCCATTTGTATGTATTTGTGTTAATGCAGTTCGAGAGTGATTCCGAACAAGCATTTCCCTAAAAATGTGTGATATAGGGACTTGATAGCAGAGTATGCCAGCACCATAGTTTTTATGTGGGGTACCGTTAGTATATATGAATTATATGAGTGATTGGTATATATATACTTATTTATGGAAACTTTGCACCATAGATTTTATGTGGGGTGCCGTTTGTATATATATTATAAGTGTAACTAATATATATACGTATATCTATATGAGAACTTTCTACTGAGTGAAATAGTAGTTAATTAAAGGATGAAATTCTTCAACTTCACTATAAGTATTCAGAAGCATTATATCGATACAGAATTATTCTAAATAACGTAAGAAATCTTGAAGAGATAGATTTTTCTAAAGTGAATATCATAACCTAAATTTCACGTGTTAAGACTTATGGAGAATAAGTTAGAAAGATATATGGGATTCTTTAGTACAGTAGACGTGCACACTAGATGAGAGGTGAGAATTCTCACGAGAGTGTCGCATACTAATATGACTGTTGCATTAGCCGGTAAGCATTTTAAATACTTGCTAAACTATTTTTTAAACTGTTTTACATTCGGGCTCTGACCCGTTTGTTGTTATTTCTTTTCTCTTGCGTGTATATATATCTACTACAGGTGCCCAGCCACAGGGGTGTCATGCTTAGGATTCTTGGAATGGAATGTGCTGTAGCTTTTGTGAGAGTTGCAGGCCATTGCTTAGACGACTTCATTGTTGACTCCACTTCTAGTTCATCTTTATCCAGTGGGGGCATGTGTCGCCCTTTTTCCATTATTTATTTGGTTTTGTCAGAGATTGTAATTCTTTTACTTTTAGTATCTTTATTTTGGGATTTATTACTGTCAGGATGTTTTCCTTTAGTATTTTAAATGTTGGGATTTATTATTGATGGTTAAACTCTTGAATGTTCATTTTTATACTTAATATGTGACTCTTAAAATGTTAATGGTTAGAAGTTTTATAATTGGATTTAATAAAATGGAAATAAGTTTTTTAAATGGTTTGACACTTAGCTTAATTAATCAGGGTGTTTGAATTTGAAAAAAATTCATTTGCGACAGTGATGCTAAGAATGAAGCAACTTTTCACCTTAATTTTAAATTAATAAAGGAGTGATCGCCCGGTATTTAATTAGGCGGGGTGTCACAGGTGGTATCAGAGCATCAGGTTCTAGTGTCCTTTAGGATCTGTGCGGCTTATTATGCTTTCAACGTTGCTTTGTTTGATATAGAGCCCTATATTTAGGATTGTCGATTTCTTTGATGAGATTTCATTCTCCTACTATAACTTGTATACATTAGTGAATTCTAGTTTCGTTCGGATGTGTTCATGTGCTGAGCGATGACGGATGTCAGAAGAGGACCGTTAAGCGAACATCAGGGGGCAGGGCTCAGTTGAGATTATAAAATATATCCGAGGATGATGACCGTATTCGAGATCACCTCCATTATGGCACGAGAAGCCAAGACTAAAAAGGTGACTAAGGCGCAACCATGATTTCCAAATACTGCTATAGTCAAATGAGGTGCGATAATAAACTTGCCCAATGTGTTACAAAACGTGTAGAGAACTGTCAGTGGTAAATTCTAGAAACGCGGAAATTGTGTGTGTTTACCAAAGGAGGTAAAGTATCCAAAGGTTTAGATATAGGACGGAGTGTGGCTAACTGAAAGTGAAAATTTAGAGAAAAATTTTCGTGGCTTTCGGGACGAAGTTATAATGGTGGAAGTTAGCCACCTGTTTTAGAAGTGGAATGATATGTCTATAGGAGAACCCAAGATACAGTGGTGACCGTATGTTCCTTCATCAAACGTTCAAGATTAGAAGTGAACGTTGTCCTGAACTCATCACAGGAGGACGTGACAGAAGTCCATTTGTGAATATGAATCTTAATCGTTAGCAAATTTTGTATCGGGAGATATAGATACAAGTGGAGGAAACGACTCCAAGTGGGAGATTGACTCATAATAAAAATTGATAACACTTAAAGAGTAAATTCTGATGGACGGCTGATTTCGAGGTTGACAATGTCGTATTTTGTCAATAAAGATGGTAATGCTCCTTTGTGTGGGAAGCTAAAAGAATCGAAGAATTTAGTCGAGAATAAGACTGGATACAATGGTGGTGGTGTAGCACCACAAAGGGATGTGGATGCACATCAGGGGACCCATTTAAATGATTCGGATAGTTGAATTTTTACCAAGTGATGGTAAATTCAGTAAGGACTATTATAAACAGTGACATGTTCTTTAGAGCCTAAAAGGCTAAGGGACTAACCGGGGTAGCCAACATGAATCGAGTCTACTAAAATTTCGAGGAAAGGACAACCCTAACCCGGTTAGTAGGACAGGTAATAAGTAAATTATGTGTTGAGGTGTTTTGTGGGGAGTGAGATTGCACGCGATAATATTTTCCGAAGTGAGTAAAGGGACAGGAAGGTGCCTAAAAAAGGACAATGATTAAAGTAGTTTTGTTTTGGTTTGGGCAGACGTGTTACGTCCGAAAACCATTTGTGCAGTCAAGACGATTTCCAAGGTGTAAGTATAAGTTGTATCCTCAGAGGATGAGGCGTGTTTATGTGGCACGAACGAGTCACTATATTTTGTTCATTGCTAGATTACCATGTAAGACGAGTTTAATGCATATAATTATAACGTTATTATTATGTGAATATTTTTCCTAGCGTAGTGGGATTTTTCCTTTAGTGCTATCCGTGGAGGATGAATGAGTATATTAACAGTGTTATGTACTTTATTGAGGATTACTCGTTATAGTGATGCGATATGCGAGTATGATATTATCTGTGTTATAACGTTATAGAAATGGTTAGTACGATAGTGGCCAATTATTGCAAGGCTATCGGAGTGGTTGCATTAGTGCAACATGTTTTTGTTCTGGCGAAGCTTCACCTGCCAGAAGGTCGGACTCTCACTTATATTATCTATCCTATAGATTTCGAAGGGGATAGTGGGATCGAGATATTCGATGCCAATGTATGTATACTTTGTTAGTATGATTCGGTATGTGTCGGGTTTACTGTTGAGCGAAAAGATTTAACTCAGTATTATGTTTAGCACTCCGGACTTAGTGATAGGAAGAGTGCATTATTATACCTATACTCTAGAGATGTGCGAATTAAGATTTATACCCTATGATTAGGGAAAGGGATTTCAAGAATTCTGATTTTATGTATTCTAGATTCATGGAATGCACTTACCACCAACCAATACTGAATGATAACAAAAATGGTGGAATGTTCTTTGTTAAGTGTAATTACGGGAGGAAATGTAACTTTTCCATCAAGAGACGGAATAAGGGGGTACATGCTATGGATGGAGGACCTAACGGATTTAGATAACCGATAATGCTAGGTAGTAGTGTATCGGGGGGTTCCTTGTTTGGATTTCGCTTTGCGAGACATCCCACGCATGAAACTTAGCGTAAGGTTGGAAATAGGGAGACGTTTGATCACTAATCCATGAGTTCGGTACCCCGGTCGAAATGGGATCAAGTAATTATATCTATAAGTTAGAAGTTGAATCATGATTTAAGGCCAGTGGATCCGGTCATTTGGTAAGAAAGCATTGAAAGTTTTGTTTTATCACCACGAGTTAAGGGGTGGGATGATGATAAAAAAAATCGATTTCTAGGGTGATTGAGAGTACCCAAGTGTTGTAACCATGTTCAGAACACAAGATAAATAAAGAGTTGGGATGATT
Source organism: Sambucus nigra (assembly GCA_949130495.1). Taxonomy (NCBI): domain Eukaryota; kingdom Viridiplantae; phylum Streptophyta; class Magnoliopsida; order Dipsacales; family Adoxaceae; genus Sambucus; species Sambucus nigra. The sequence goes on along the minus strand of OX422212.1, from coordinate 126,284,562 downwards.
GTTAGCATGGATTATCTAGAAAGAATTCTATTATACAAAAGAGATGACTTGTATTTATTTTGATGAATAGAGCGTTAGTAATTTATTTTGGTTGTTGTACCTATTTGGGAAGATTGTTGTACTTATCTGAAGAAGTTTGAGATTTCTTGTTCCTATGTTGTTGTCATGGGATTCGAATGCCCTATTCCTTATATTTTGTTGGATTTAGTCAGTTCTACAGATGAGTAGCACGCCGTTCGCTTTCCCTGGGGCGGTCGGGGTGTTGCAAAAATGTGGGCATCTTAGTTATCTGATAATCGAATCGTCCGAGTTGAAGGGACGTGGTAGTAGACGTGTGGGTTATATATTTTTGGGACTAACATAACGGAGTGGAAGTGATGGAGTGGATTAAACGTTACATGAGGGGCGATAATCCATACATAAGCGTACAATTAGAATAACACACCTTAATTTGATTGGAAGACTGTGGGAAGCCAATTAAGAAGGAGTATTCCTTGAATGGAGCAGAATTAAATTATTATGAAGAACACTCGGAGCGGAGTTGTTAGTAGTCAAGTGTGAGAGCAACTTGCGCATACGAAGAGTGATGATGTTAGTATGAAATAAAAGATCCGAAAGTGCGCATCGTGGAGAAAGGCACGGGTCAGAACTTTCGGCATACACCAAGGAAGAAAAGGGAGTAGTACGTGTCACTTAATGTGAGACATTTCAAGGAAAAATTGATGTTTAGCGGGACGTAGTGAGTAGTCTCTACATGCACCGCCCATAGGTAGGGTTCTGTTGGAGGAGGAGAATCAACCAGAGAATTTTGTGTTTATCGACAATTCCTGTAATTGGAAGAGGTCGATAAAGTCGGTAAAGTTCTTGGATGGGTTACCATCCACAAAATAAGATCAATGGTTCATGATGGATATTCCTTTGGGGTGGTTTAAAATATTAACTAGTATGCCCCAAACTTCCTTTGAAAGGAAGGATCGCGCCAGTACTGGTACGTCACAATATTAATTTCTGAATCGGGATGAAATTTGTGAATCCCACCTTTAGTATGGGATTTCAGGAACCAACGGAGATAAGGTTTCGTTTAGAGTAGGATGTATCACCCTTAGCCAGGGAATAGGCGCACGGTGATTAAAGATTAGTGGAGCCACGTGAAGAAAATTTTTGAATCTTAGTCTGTAGAAGCACTCGTACCTGTTTGTCACGTACATGATGCTTATTAAGGTTTTGGTATGGAAGACCCTCAACTATTCTCCTTCCGTATGTTTAGAGGTGAGTGGATAATCAGAATTTTGGATCGATTGAGAATAATTTGATAACTATGTTGGGATCCCACGACTATTTTAGGCAAACCAGAGTGGTCACATGTTCGTATGGTTTCGCTCAGAATGGGAGTGTTGTATATAAATAAATCCGAGTAGTTGTCATGTAGTGAGGTGCGGACTCCCAATAATATTGAGATAATGGGAATTAATAATGTATAGACGTGACCTATGAGAATGTTGTCGGTTAGGAGCACCATGTGTAGTGTCTCCAATGAGAATGTTAAACAAGCTTGCCGTGAGAAAGGGGCAATAGTGATTAAGCGCCTTACAATGTAGATAGTTTGCGTATTGAAAAGGATATCTAGAATTGTGCTACCAGGTGGGCCTTATTTTCTGAATTTCGGGACGAAATTCCGTTATTAGGGGGGAAGTATGTAATACCCCGTATTTTTATGGCTTTTAAATTTAAGGATTTATTAAATTTAATTGAGATAAATTAATTTAATTTTAATCCGGAAAGTTATTTAAATATTTACTTGCGTGATGTGAGCTAGTAATTATTGGAAAAATTTATTGAATGTTACTGGATGAGTATAGTAATATATGCGATTTATTTTATAAAAATTGTCACGTGTGAATAAAATGACAATTATGAAAATTAAGTCGGGACGCGCTTGTGTCGTGTCGGGACTAAATTATTAATATATAAAGTGAATAAATTATAAGTTGCCCGTATGGTAATTTCGAGTGCGCCAAAGTGTCCGGAAGGATCGAGATAGTCAGAAAAGTGTACCCGGGGGTTTAGTTTGGGTCTCGGGGCATTTTTATGCCTACTTAGTACCCCGGGAGGGCGTTTTGGACATTTCGTAATTATGGGTAATTAAACCCACGAATTTTCTAGGGTTATATCAGATGGTAAGTGTTGTCTTCTAGGGTTAACATAACCAAAAACTAATGACGGCCATTGGAGAGGAAGGGGAGGAGCTTTCTAAGGAGTTCTAGGCCAAGAACTCCTCCGGTTGCACCGCCGTCGCCGCCAAATCGTAGATCGCACGAAGGGGATCACAACCACACCTTTTTCTTCCACAAATCTGAGACTAAATTTCCAGGCAAGTATCTATCTTTCTTTTATCAAGTTAATGCTCTTTTATGTTAGTCTAGGATTGATTAGAATTAGTGTCCTTGAAAGAAAACGTTAATTAGAGACAAAAATTGCATGTTGTAGAGGTAGAGATCATATTTCTGGAAATCCATTTCACATGTAGAGGTTGAACCACGAATTTCCATGGTATTAGTGATAGAAATTCTAGAAAAGAATGGAAGAAAACTAAGTTAAAGAAAAATTAGGGTTCTTGAGACTTATAAAGATTCTTACCCTTTTATCTTGTTATAGATGATGAAAATTCGTATGTGCTACGTAGGATATTGTTTATATGGGTATACAACACTTGTAGTATAAGTGGTTGAGAGTTTGGGATTGAAAAATGATGATTTGGAGGAGTTTGGGATAAGATTTCCGTAGCTAAGTTTTCTGCAGATTCACCATAACTGCTTGATCGATCGATCGAGCCCATAGCATCGATCGATCGATCGACCCCCTTTCATCGATCGATCGACCCCTCCTGGAAAACTGCATTTTTGCTCATGTTAGCTTAATCCGATTTTATTTGTAATGAACCTTGATAAGGGTTGCAAGAACTTAATGAAACACAAAAAGGACCAGTAGGGTCAAGATAAACCCCGTTAAGTGGGACTTTAACGTGAAGGGAAATAAGGGGTAATCGGGGGAAATATTAATACTTAGAAAATCATACGTGCGTTGATTTCTTAATCGAAATGTCTAGGAAGTTGGAGTAGAAGGTAAGTGAGGGACTACTGAAATTGTACTTAACTAAAGATAATAACTCGAGAGACGAGAAGTGAGTTTAAAATGACTCAATTACGAGAATAAAATGAATGAGTCTGTTATATGAAATAATCGAGTAGAATGGGTAATAACGGATAATTTTAATTATGGGTCGTGAGCGCACCAAATTTAATAATGTGGATGTGAATACATATTTATATATGACAGTGTGATTGTGCATATATTATTTCTGTGTAAAAATCGTACCCTGGCTACTTGCTATCACGGGGGGTTTTCGTATCAGGACAGTCTTATCTCGATGTGACCTTTATGGGGGATATTGACTTGTACCCTAGAACATAGAATTCCCTGGTACATGCTATCTGATTGATAGTTCATACGGGCCTAAGAGACGTGTGGGTATGTACTGACCTCTTAGGACCAGGATCTATGCTTCGCCTCCATTTGTATGTGTTTGTGTTAATGCAGTTCGAGAGTGATTCCGAACAAGCATTTCCCTAAAAATGTGTGATATAGGGACTTGATAGCAGAGTATGCCAGCACCATAGTTTTTATGTGGGGTTCCATTAGTATATATGTATTATATGAGTGATTGGTATATATATACTTATTTAGGGAAACTTTGCACCATAGATTTTATGTGGGGTGCCGTTTGTATATATATTATAAGTGTAACAAATATATATACGTATATCTATATGAGAACTTTCTACTGAGTGAAATTGTAGTTAAGTAAAGTATGAAATTCTTCAACTTCACTATAAGTATTCGGAAGCATTATATCGATACAGAATTATTCTAAATAACGTAAGAAATCTTGAAGAGATAGATTTTTCTAAAGTGAATATCATAACCTAAATTTCACGTGTTAAGACTTATGGAGAATAAGTTAGAAAGATATATGGGATTATTTAGTACGCTAGACGTGCACACTAGATGAGAGGTGAGAGTTCTCAAGAGAGTGTCGCATACTAATATGACTGTTGCATTAGCCGGTAAGCATTTTAAATACTTGTTAAACTATTTTTTAAATTGTTTTGCATTCGGGCTCTGACCCATTTGTTGTTATTTCTTTTCTCTTGCGTGTATATATATATATATATATATATATATATATATATATATGTACTACAGGTGCCCCGCCACAGGGGTGTCATGCTTAGGATTCTTGGAATGGAACGTGCTGTAGCTTTTGTGGGAGTTGCAGGCCATTACTTAGACGACTTCATTGTTGACTCCACTTCTAGCTCAGCTTTATCCAGTAGGGGCATGTGTCGCCCTTTTTCCATCATTTAGTTGGTTTTGTCAGAGATTGTAATTCTTTTACTTTCAGTATCTTTATTTCGGGATTTATTACTGTCAGGATATTTTCCTTTAGTATTTTAAATGTTGGGATTTATTATTGATGGTTAAACTCTTGAATGTTCATTTTTATACTTAATATGTGACTCTTAAAATGTTAATGGTTAGAAGTTTTATAATTGGATTTAATAAAATGGAAATAATTTTTTTAAATGGTTTGACACTTAGCTTAATTAATCAGGGTGTTTGAATTTGAAAAAATTTCATTTGCGACAGTGATGCTAAGAATGAACCAACTGTTCACCTTAATTTTAATTTAATAAAGGAGTGATCGCCCGGTATTTAATTAAGAGGGGTGTCACAACCGTTAAAGTTCTTACGCTTTCTCATAGTTTTCGATGATCCACACAGTGTTACGGGATATTATCCATCATAAAAACTCACTGAAGTCACCATGATAACATTTGTCAATTAAAAACAGTACTTTTCAATTAAAAATAACATCATCTAACCTTCCATTTTGGAAATACTGTTAATAGTAATTGAGTGTTGATATTCAACATAAAATCCACATCAAACAAATAAATGGTAATTTTTGTCATATCTCGAAGAAATTCTTGCACTTAATATCAGATCACAAAGTTGAACATGCCTTTATCCTACGCGTAGTAATTTAAGCTTGTTTTCTTCTTGGCCTGGACTTGGATGATACCTTCTTTGAAATCTTTATTGTTCATTTGGAAAAATACACATCCAAGGTTTTTATAATCAGATTCTGATTTAGATCCCATGGTATGTTATCCAAGTAAAATCATTCTTTTTTTATGAATTTGTTCTCTAAGTATGGAAAAATACACATCCAATTCTTAAATTAATAAGGATGAGATTCCAATCCCCAATAGTTGCACCTTCTTGAAGGTCCAAACAAAGTAGGAGACTCGGGGGAGTTGGGGGGGGGGGGGGTGTCGGTCAATTGAACAATCACATTCAATAGAACTAAAATAAAAGTAGCAAATTAGATTGAACCTCAATGAAACATATAAAAAATTAATTCAAGTACTCCTACTTTCCTCACATCTTGTGCCTACGTATGAACCAAATAAAAACAATCGTTTCGCAACTATTAAATAAAAAATAATGGAATTATTATAAGAACACATAGAACCGGGAGAGGTCATACCTGCTGCTGCCATAACTAATGTCTTCCAGCTCGCCATCTTCTTACCATTGAGCCCACACCAACACTGCGAATTTCCTCACATAAAAAAAAGAATAAAATGGAACGTTAAACAGGATAGTTACATCTATGGTGAAAACAACCTATTTTGTTAGTTTTTTTCTTAACTTAGAGGTGATGAGTTCGTCCATTGCAACAATTAAACAACTTGAGCAATGGCCAGCTAAAACAACTCTTTTCAAATGCATCTGATCACCTAAACTATATTGCTCAACAACTATACAACCTCAACAATTACTTCCAACTTTCAACATATGAATGGTCACTTGCAAAATCTAATCAGTCCTTTATGGTACCTCATACCTGGAATTAATTCTTCTTTCAGATAAAATCATAGCTGACATTAACTTGGTGGGTATTATATTCCTTTTGTAATTTTATGCTCCTATTCTTTATCTACCATGTTATGAAGGTTCGACTAATAAAAAAAATCAATCTCATTCTAACACTATGAAAGACACTACCTTCTGCCTAAAAGGTGGTACAACTGTTCGATTCCTCCCCCAACGGTGTATATAACATTGAACGTTTTAAAAAAATAATAGAGGAGTAATAGAGACAACATTACTAAAAAATAACAGAGGAATATAAAGTTGTTGTAAAAGATTTATCTTAGAACTAAGCAAATACAATGGGTTTCTCATTTGTTCTCAAGATTGTTGGATTCAACATAATACCCATACCCTCAAACTAAATCTCATATAAACCCAAAGTAGTAACAACAAAATAATCAAACAAAAAACATAATATGATATTAGATCTACATATGAATCATACTAATGATAAAAAAACTAAGAAATTTTTGTCTACATAATAAAACAAAGGGACAATAAACTAAGAATCATAACATATATTCAGATCTATAAATCAAATGCCATCTAAAGGTGATTTTTAGTAACTGTAAAAGCTTACCCAAAATCAAACCACAACCATTTGATATTTCCATGAAAGAACTAAAAACTCAAATTGAAACCCAAAATCATTCTCGTATTTTTCTTGCAAACATAACACCAAAACCATAAAAAAATTAATCAAGTAACTATTGAAATACTTTAGATCTGCAAACCCAAAACATTAGATCTATAAAAAACATTAGATCTAGAAAGAAAACATTATAAATGAACAAAAAGTTATAAAAAAAATGGTGTGATTGAGATCCCAGATATGTGTGTGCGTGTGTGAGTGTGTGTGTATCTATAAGAGGGTGAACGGGAGATTACCTGGAGGCGTAGGGCGGCGGTGGAGGCTTAGTGCAACAGTTTGTTAGTGTTAGGAGGGTTTGTCTTGAAAGGGAAGGAGAGAAGAAATGAGTGACAGGGAGCTGGGGGTAGGTTTTGGGGTTTAAGTGAGCATTCTCTCATTTTCCATGTCATAATCTCCCTTTATGACATAGCAAAATTTCACACCCTTAGAATGCATCAGTAGAAAAAATCACACGCGTTGGATCGTTTTACTATTCAAACACCCTTCTCCCATATATATATATATATATATATATATATATATATATATATATATATATATATATATATATATATATATATATATTTCTACTGATGACTTTTTTTATAGGATATGTATTCATCAGGCCATTAGGGAAGCGACAACAAGGAAGAATCATCTAGCACTAGGTTCCTAAAGTAGGGCAAGTTGGGGAGCCTAGTGGAGAAGAAGACAACCTTCCAAGATAGGGCCATGGAATTACTCAAAATGATTATTAGCCCCAGGTAAACTGATTAGAAGAATGTGCCCGTTGAGATTAATATGACCATTTGGGGCGTGTTGATGCCAAAAATTATCCACCTACGTTGACCAATCAGAAGTGAACACGTGTCCTCCTACATAGCCAAAATCCTAGTCAGTAGATAGTAACTATGCCGACCAGCACAAGGAAGGCTGACTGACAAGAACAGTGAAGAGTCATCATACAAAGGGTCATACTACACGTAGTTTATAAAACCAATCGTCACATTCATTATGGGAGGATGTAAATGCTTAATTATATAAAAGCATTCCATATCTTGACATTCTGACCCTTGACCTTTGAGTCACTATAAATACATTGTATCCCATTCATCAAGGGCAAGGTCGAACGAATTCGGTGATATTCTTATCTACAAGAGTACCTAGCTTTCTGTAACCTTTGAAATCAATAAAACAATAGTAGACATAGGCTTTCTTACATAGCTGAACCACTCTAAAAACTCTCTCTCCTTATTTATCATTACATATTTTATCTGTGATTATAAAATTATATCAAGTCTAGTTTTTTACATAAATAGATTGGTGTCATCTGTGAGAACGTGTTTCTAAGTGTTGTTATTTCTCTCATATACCTTTGTTCAAAGCAACATGACTGACCCTAAGTCCTGTCTAAAAAATGAATGAAATCCACATGTTCCATCTACTCAGCCTATAGGAACAGACCTAACTCGAATCTTGGCTAGTATTGCGGGAGGATAAGAAGCCATGTAGAAAATGGTGAGGAAGTTTGCGCAGTCACTACAGATGGCTTTCTCATACAAAAGAGAAATATCTCCTATTCCTCCAAGATACATCAGACATAGTTATTCCACAGGTTCACGAGACACCTCTTATCGTCTAGGAGCAAGTTCATCACTCAGGTCCATTAAACCTTATGATATCCATTCTTTTTCTCCTGGAAGGCCATATATCTTGGAAAGAGTAAGTAGAGTTTCTCCCTTTGATCGTCTGGAACCTCGAGCAAATAGAAACCCTCCTAGGGTGTTATCTACGAACACTCAACATCCAGCCAACTAATATAAGGCCTAAGTTAGATTAAGATCAAGCGTCCGATGATCTGTACGCATCGAGTAGACCTTTCAGGAGGAGAGTTCAGCGCAGACACATGATCGAAACAGTAGAGTTGCTTCACATAGATCTGAGGCAGGCAATCCTTCATAGAAAGGATCAATCTAGAGGTTGGAAAGAGGATATCCTTTCATTCAGGCAATTTTAGATTTTCCTACTCCATCTAAGTTTAAATCTCTTATGGTCACCCCCAAATATAATGATAATACTGATATAGTAATCTATATCGAGCAATATAAAGTTGTAGATGATATTTATTCAGTTCCTGGTGATATGAGGTGCATAGAATTTTCAAGCCCCATTATGGGTTCAACCCAAATATGGTATAATAATCCCCCCGAAGGCAAATTGCCAACTTCAATCAGCTTGTCGAGCTATTCATTAGCAACTTCTATTTTGGATCTAAGCTAGTGAAAAGAGTATCTCATATTTTAAATGTAAGGTAACGAGTGGGGGAAAGTACCCTATAGTACATTACGCGTTTTAACAATGAGAAATTGTAGGTGATTGACTATGAAGAGAAAATATCCATCATTGCTCTTATGAGTGTCATGCTTCCCAAAAAACTATATTATACTCTGGAAAAAGATCATCCTAAAACTATGGCTAAACTCATAGCGAAAGCAGGAAAAATAATGAATGCCAAAGAAGCGATGGCTGCAAAATAGAGTCCAGTCACGAAGCCTAATATAAAGCCTAAAAATAAGGAGAAAAAGGAGCAGAAGGAGTATAAGCCGAAGAAAGATGGAAAGCTAAAAAAATATGGAACATATACCCCATTGTGTGTTAAAATTCATGATATCCTAGAGGAAATCAAACATAATAAGGATTTACGATGGCCTGAGGAATTGAAGGTGCCTCCTAATAAGAATGATAGATTCAAATATTGTGAATTCCATAAGGATCATGGTCATACAATGGATAATTGCATTTCTTTGCAAAACGAGATAGAATCCCTCATCCGCCGAGGAAAACTTAATAAATTTATTAATCGACGTGATAGAAGAGAACCTAGAAGAAGGTCGAATTCTTCATGTATGTCTAGAGATGATAGGAAGAGAAATCATAAAGATGATCCAAGCCTATCAAAGAAGCCCAAGAAACCAGAACATGAGGTAGCTATGATCAGTTTTGGTTCATTTGATTGTCATGTGATTACAGGTGGAGATGTAGGAGGAGGTGGTCACTCTACCAAAAGTTAATATTACTTGAATGAAGACCAAGCTTGATCCTATATCTAAATAATTAATCTAAATGAAGATGATCGATCAAGGAAGGTCAACAAAGATAAACTCGTGATCAACTTTTCAAAGAACGATCTATCTAGGGTACTTTATCCCCATGATGACTCATTGGTTGTCAAATTCATGATCCATGATACTTATATCGCCAAATTTTTTGTGGATAATACGAGCTCGACAGATATTATATTTTATCCTTGCTTTGAAAGTTTGTACTTGAAGCTCAGCTAGTTGGAACCCTCTCACAGGCCATTAATAGTTTTTTCTGGTGAAAATGTTTACCATTTGGGAATAATCAAGGTAAAAGTGTTGTTCAACACCTAGCCAGTAAGTCGTACAGAGAAAATATTCTTCTTTATGAGGGATAAGAACGTTCGATCTGCCTATAATGTGATCCTCGGCAGGGTAGGGCTGAAGAAGTTTGAAGCAGTACCATCAACAGTTCATCAATGCTTGATGTATCTAACTCATTTTGGGGAAGGTGTTATGAAAGGAGACCAGAAGGGGGCCCGAGAATATTACCATTCTTCAGTCGAATAAGAGGAATTAATTAAATTAAAGAAGAAGACTACAACTTATTAGGTGGATATTACTGAGCCTGACAATAAATATGAAGTTGAAACCATAAATAGACAAGATGAAATAGAATTAGTCAAAGGAAAAATTGTGGAAACAATTGAAAGCATTATCTTGGATGAAGATAAGATAAAAAGAACTATGTAGATCGGCTCAATAATTGATCCCATTTTTAAATAGGAATTAACTATGTTCCTGAAGCAGCGAAGAAATGTATTTACTTGGATCCATGAGGATATGCCTAGGATAGATCCCATATTCCTCTGTCATAAGTTGAATATCAACAAGGATGCCAAGATGATTAAGAAGAGATGCATGTTTTTAGTCTTGAAAAGAATTAAGCCATTCAAGAGGAGGTAGAGAAACTTCAAAAGTCCCAGTTTATTGAAGATGTGAAGTATCCAACTTGGTTGGCAAACATTGTAATGGAAAAAAAAGAATTTAAATGGAGGATGTACATGGATTTCACTGACTTGAATGAAACTCGCCCAAAAGATCATTTTCTTAGCCTAGAATCGATCAGCTGATGGATGCTACATAGGGGCATGAACTTTTAAGCTTCATGGATTCTTAATTTGGGTATAATCAGAAAAAGATGAAGCCTAAAGATAGGGAGAGTACAACCTTCATCCCCAAGAGAGGAACGTATTGCTACAATGTAATTCCCTTTGGGCTAAAAATTACAAGAGCGACATATAAAAGGTTAGTGAATAAAGTCTTTGAAGAGCAGATAGGCAGAAACATGGAGGTTTATGTAGATGATATGTTGAAAAAGAGTAAAAAATCCCCAGATCATACTGCCAACCTCAATCAGACCATTGATCAGTTGAAAAAGCATCAGATGAAGCTGAATTCGACCAAGTGTGTGCTCGGTGTACAAGAAGGGATGTTCCTCGGCTTCATAGTTAATAAAAAGGGAATTGAATCCAATCCAGCAAAGATAAAATCTTTAATCGAAATGAAGTCACTGACTTGCAATAATTATGTACAAAGGCTCACGGGAAGAGTAGTAGCCTTAAATAGATTTATCTCCCAAGTAACACAGAGGTGCTTGCCATTTTTCAAGGTGTTAAGAAAAACTTTTGAGTGGAATGAGGAGTATAAAGAATCATTCCAGGAGTTTAAGATGTATTTGGGATTGCCACCATTGCTCTCCTGACTAGTCTTGGGAGAGAAATTATACTTATATCTAGTTGTTTCTGAGTCAGCAGTAAGCTCGACCTTGGTCAAACAGGATAATGGAATCCAAAAACCAGTCTACTAAACTAACAAAGCATTCAGAGGAGCTGAAATAAGGTACCCATGTTTGGAAAAACTATCCTTAACACTTATTGAGGCTTCTAGACATATGAAACCTTATTTCCAAGTGCATACCATAGTAGTGTATACTAATCTATCTCTTCGGCAAGCACTCCACAAGCCTAAAAAGTGAAAAAGATTGATGTACTGGGTGGTAGAATTAGGAGAGTACGACATTATCTGCAAACTAAGATCTTTATTGAAAGTCCAAGCTTTGGCGTATTTTATTATTGAATTTACTTATTCGGAGGTTCTCGACCAACAAAACTTATGTGCCGAGCAAACTTCAAAAGAAGATAGCTAAGCTGAAAAGCAAGATAATATGGCAACTGATCAACCTGGGTCATCTAGAATTTAGGAAATGGCCCAGAAATATGCAGAGGAGAGTAAGAAGATATCCCAGTATGGATCATTGATAGCAGAGAGCTTCAATAATGATGTTTTGTTATGGAATTTGTACATAGATAAATCTTCATGTGCTTCTGGCAGTGGAGCGGGTATAATACTTAATACTCCTGATGATATTAATATTAAGTATGCTCTCAGTTTAAAGCATCAAACAACGAGGCATAATACGAAGCCTTGATAGTTGGGATAAATTTATCTCATTCATTAGGCGCCTAGCAAGTAGTGGAGCATAATGATTCATAATTGGTCGTTAACCAAGTACTGAATTTGTGTGGAATTAAAGGAGAATAGATGACTAGGTATCTTGCTAAGTCCATGTAGGTTATAACTAAGTTTCCTACCATCTAGATAAATAGGATCTTAAGAATAGTAAAGCCCATGCTGATGCACTTGCTCAGCTAGCGTCAGCAACAAGAATTGAGCTCAGAAGAACAATCCCTATAGAAATCTTTGCTAATCGGAGTATTGATGAAGATATGATGGTTAGTTTCATTACTTTAGATCTGGGACCTTCCTGGATGGATCCCATCAAAGATTATATTAAATATGGAACCCTACCACCTTATCCTAAAGAGACCTAAAATATCTAATATAAAGAAGCGAGATACGTATTAGACAAAGGAGTTTTATACAAAAGGGGATTAATGATCTGCTTCTAGCGTTGGGTGAATCTAATGGAAGTTAAAGATTTGATCAAAGAAGTACATGAAGGTTCATGTGGGGCTTATTCCATTAGTCAATCATTGCTCCAATGAATCAACACTCTGGGATACTACTGGCCGACTATGAGGAAAGATTGTATAGCCTTTGCAAGAAAGTGTGATGAGTGCCAAAGATTCTTTGTCATTCATAAAACACCTAATTCTCTTTTAACACCAATAACTTTGCCTTGGTCATTCTCTATATGGGGAATTGACTTGGTTGACCCACTATCGACCACCAAAGGGAGGCTCTAATATTTAATCATTGCTATTTATTATTTCACCAAATGGGTTAAGGCGGAGCTACTGGTTGATATTCCTCATGATAAAGTGTATCAATTCATAGGGAATAATATAATCTGTCGATATGGTTTACCATATACTTTCATTACAAATCATGGCACCCAGTTCGACAACGAGGAGTTTGAAACATACTGTGTCCAATCCAAAATCCAAAAATTGCATTCTGCACCAGGCCATCCCCAAAGTAATGGTCACACAAAAGTGACCAGTAGAACTTTGTTGAATGGGATAAAGAAGAGACTTGATGCTGCCAAGGGTGACTGGATTAATGAGCTACACTCTGTTCTTTGGTCTTACAGAACAATGCTTAGAACAACAACCTGAGAGATACCATACATGCTCGCGTTTAGTACTGAAGCTATGGTACCAGTCGAGCTCGGCCTACCAAATCATAGGGTGATGAATTTTAATTACCCAGTAAGTGATTTGATGAGGTGATCACACCTCGACATGTTAGAGGAAGTACGAGAATTTGCTGCTCTAAGAAATGTTGTCTACTAACACATAACTGCTTGCTTTTATAATATAAAGGTCAAGATGACTAATGTGAAAGAGGGTAATTATGTTCTTAAGAAAGTTATCCAGAAGAATAACAATCTTAAGGACAACTAGCATGCCCATATTTCATATCAGTTGTCATCCGACTGGGGACCTATTGTATAGATACTTTGGATGGTGAAGAATTCAAAAATCCTTGGAATGCAAAACATCTTCGAAAGTATTATCAGTAATTCAATGGATTTTCATTATTGTATTTCATTTTCTTTTATTGGAATATCAATAAAATGTTGATTTCAATTTCTTCAATTTTTTAGTTTTTTTTCAGAGTACGGTGATATGAATCCCCCAGAACAAAGATAACATTTGATCTTCAGCCCCAACCAAGTAAAAACAGGATTTACAATCCTCAGCACTTGGTCAAAAATAATAAAAATAATCAAGTCAAAATAGGGTTAAAATCCTCAGCGCTTGGTCGGCAATGAAAATAACCAAATCAAAACAGGGTTAAAATCCTCAGCACTTAGTCGACAACAACACTTTACTTCATGTATGACTTCATTAAAACAAAATCACGAAGAAAAGGTTGATTGCTTCATATATGATTTTGTATAAACAAGTCAAGAATAAGAAGTGTAAAACTTAGTATAAAACTAAAAAAGTTATAAACAAGTTTTACCTGACTAAGTTAAATATAGGAAAAACATGTAAAAATTCCTAGATATTGGAATATAAACATATATTCCTCATACACTCGGTCACCACTGATAACTAATGCTAAATTTGGATTAATATATCTAAGTGCATTAATAGAATTAATGGAATTACCACTGGAGACTAATACTAAATTTGGATTAATATATCTAAGTGTATTAGTGTAACCAATGGTATTACAATCACGAGTTAACTGATTGATTAAAATAATCATAAGTTAATAAAAACAAACATATTTCATATAAATTGTATTATAATCAAATGAGTAACAAAATACAGAAAAATTATTCAGCTGGATGCTTCCTTTCAGCTTTGAAAGCTGATTTCACCCTCTCCATCCCAGTAGGAGGATCATCCAATGAATAGGGAGAATTGATAAAGTCGAAGTCTTCCAACATTATTCTGCTACTACTGCTCGGGTCATTAATCAGATGTGAAGGATGAACTATTTCATGAACATCATAAAGATCATAATCTCCCAAGTATTTAATTATTAAACACTGAGAAATGGCATCAGGAGGGATCCATGATTTATCCATCTTGAATGGAGTATTGTCATAATCTAGTAGAACAGGTTCATTCCAATACCATGTTTTTCTATCCCGATCATGCTTTAACAAAGTTAAACAATTAGTCCATCCCCACCTGTAACCTCCATCACGACTTTGGGCAAAACGATCATCAACGTGGCCAAGAGCTTCATTGTATTTTTCCATCCATACTTCTTTAGGTTGCTTGTGAAACTAAAAAGCCAACATCTCAACATGATGCTGAAGTCTTTTTATTACATCATCTTTCACCTTTAATTGGGAAGATTGGTCAACAAGAGCCTTGTCTTTAGCTTTCAATTGTGAAGACAAATTAATAACACCCTGACTTTTAGCTTTCAACTGAGCAGCTTGGTCGACTAAGGTCTTCTTAGTCCTGGCCTCCTCAATAGTTGGTCAACTCATTCTCGATCATTTGGAGGATTGTCTAGGGTTAGATTTCTTTAAAGTCTTAAGTTCCTCCACAAACTTAGCATTCTACTTGTCTAAAAAGGAAGCACCTTCATCAACATCAGTAGTAGAAGACTGTTTTAAAGTATCAAGCTCATTCCAGAGTCTGCTGTTCTCTTCTTCCCAGAGCTTGGAAATTTCTTAGGCTTCATTTACCTCTTTGTTCAGCAAGAATTCATTTTTTCACCCGTTCTTTGCTTAAGGCCTTATATTTGGATTCATAGCTAGCATGTAAAAATGATTTTCTTTCATTATGCTCTGCATGCAAATATTCAATCATCTCATAGTATGCACCGTTATTGGCCACAACCCGATCAAGAAGAAAATTGAGATAAGTGTATGCATCCCTTGTCTGATCAGAAGCATCTGCATCGAGAAAGTCTGGTAATTATTCATCAGTCAAGTCCAAGTGACCAACTTTGAATAGATTATTACAGTGTTTGAGTAGGTCAGAGTCATTGGAGACAATTTTTTCCATCACGACCAAAAAATAGAAAGATAAAGTAATAATTAATCAACAATAAAAAAAGAACAAAGAAATAACAAAAAACATGTGAATTGAAGGAAAAGTTCTTTCATTAATAAACGGAAATGTTACAAAAGATTACATCAGAACAACGATAAAAGAAGACAAAATAAAAGGGAAAAATACAAAGACTGGAAGCTGAATAAGTCTACACATTCTTCTTATCCTTCTCAACTTCAGGGTTTATACTCTGGTCGATAGAAGGATCAACTGAATCAATAGGAGCAGTATCTTGATTGGCTAAGAGAACATTGGGCTCAATGGACAAAGAAGATTCCCCTAATCTATCATCATCATCATCATCATTAATCTCATCATTAAGATTAGGGTTTTATACTAGATTATGCCTCAGAAATAGCTCTGAGTCCTTAGCAGTGCCAACTTCCTTCAGAGTTGACGACCAACCCTCTTTGAAGAATTTCTTCTTGGTATACAAATTTTGAGTAAAAGTGGCATAAATGGCCTTATCTAAACCCATGTTGAAGGAATCTTCCCTGATCTTCTTTCTCTTGGCCTTCTCAGTAGTAAGGTTAGCAGACAACCTAATCCCATTCTCTTCAGCAGCCTTTGACCTGTGCTCAACTTGAGCAGAGGACAAAGAAGCCACAGTTAAAGTTATATTAACCTTTTGTTGAGATTATTTGGACACTTCGATTTTGTCCTCCCAAGACTTTTTCTCTGTCTCCAAAGCTTGCTGAGAATCCATCACAGATTTCTTAAGACATTCAAAGGCCTCCTCTACTTCTCCCAAAAAACAACGTAGCTAATCGTCATTCTCAATCATTTGGTTGTAATCAACCAGGAACTGCAAGAAAAAAACCAAGTCAGTACAAGTCAAATAATACATGAAGATTATTCGACCAACTTCAAATACAAAATTTACCAAGGCCAATCTTTGAGTATCTCTAGCTGATAATTATGATCGAGACATTGAGGCACCAACAACTCGATGGTCTGGGAGGGTGACAAACTTGATTAACTTCCAGCCAAGTTAGGACTAAAGGCTACAGATGAGCCAACAACAGATGGGACTTTATCAAATAATCCCAGTTGCTCGGCATCAACGACTTGCTCGACCTGCTTATCAGCAAGACCTCTCCTTAGTCTCTTAAAAAGGGACTGATCACCTTTGGGTACTGGGGGCTTCTTACTATCCTCAACCTTCTTCTTTTGGGAAGCAGTATCAACTGGTTTCTTGGCCCCAACTACAGAGTCATCCTCCAAAAGGTTGGGAATTTTTCTCTTACCCATGCTGACATAAAGGGGATGTCAGAATCAAAGGAAAAAGGTATACTAACCTCACACCAACACTAGTAGATTTAGCGCTCAGGTAAGTAGACACCGGATCCCTCTCCAAATCAATTACAATTGAAGGCACAATAGTTGATGGCCATGCTACAAAAGAAGTTATTGAAGTCTTATACTCTAGCAGTACAGAAGTTGATCGGGGATGCTCCTATCCTGCCCTTTGGTTCAAACCCCACATAAATTTGAGTTCTTCCAAATTCACTTCACCTGGCTTGGGGCACTTTCTCTTACATTCTTCTACTAAAAGCAATAAGCATCAATAATTAGCATATATCAGAAGAGAAATGTGACACCCCGACTAATTAAATACCGGGTAGCTACTCCTTTATAAAATTAATTCAAAATGCCAAGTTGGCTCAGTTAATAGCATCACTGTCGAAAACATTTTATTATATCTAACAACCTAGTATTTAAAAAGCAAGTTGCCAAATTTTAATTTAAGTCTGATTAACATGCAACAAGTGTAAAATGAAGAAATAGATAACACCATTCACCATGCTGAAGAAAAATGAATAACCATCACAATAGAAATAAATAGAGTCTGGAGGAAACCCCTCACTACAATCCCATACTGAAATAAATAACTGAAACTGAAATACTACATGCTAAAGTCTGAAAACTGAAATGTAAAAGATGCTGTAAATAGGAATGGGCAACATGCCCTACAACTGATAGATAGATCGTGGCTCTGGAATCCAAAAGATAGAAGCGTCTATGAGCAAATCCCTGTAGCTTCCACAAACAGCTACAGCTCGTCACCTGAATGAGTACCTATGCCTGGTGTCCTTGTGGCTGGGCACCTAAAATGGTTTTACAAAGAAAAAGATTTGAAAAGCAAACGGGTCAGAGCCCGAATGTGTTATATTTTAAAAAACCTGCAAGTGCTTTAAAAACATTTAAAACATTAAATGCAAAGTACATGTAAGGACGTGCACTCACATTATATTCTCACCTCTCGTCTAACTGTGCACTCCTAACGCAAGTACCCATCTATAACTATCCATCCTACTAGCTAAGTGGCAACGTATCTAGCTAGACTGCCAAAGGTTCTACCCATAATACTTGGTTCCTTAACATAATAACGCTCGTAATTAAATAGGGATTTAACGTAAACTCAGTTACTAAATATGCCACATATATAAGTATCAGTTAACTCCTTATATATCTCGAAACAATATCGTAATACATTTACAACATTAACAGGAGGATTTCCATTAATTTAATGTATATTATTCACATCATAAATATACGATACAAGCACCCCGCAATCTAAGCTATGGTGCACACATACTCTGCTATCCATCCCGGTACATCACGTACATAAGGATTACATATTCCGAATCTCTCAGGAATAGTTTACCGATAACAACATCACAAATAATGGAGGCGAACACAGTCACCATCACATGGGTCACGCACATACCTACGCTCCCATGATCATGCAGACTTATTAATATCACAATAAGTCCTTCTATGACCTATGTTCATCAAGGTACCAGTCTATATCCCCCCCGTAGGCACACAAGGATTAGAGGGTCCTAAGCGAACGAAACCTCCCGTGATAGCAAGTATGGTAGGTATGTCATACACACAATCCATATACCAATACTAAGTAAACACACATCTTAGTAATATCATATTTTAATCGTTGTACATATTGCACTCTCGTACTAACTATAATTATCACAACTTATTTTATTCCGGTTCATAATTATACGTGCCATAATTTATCCTCACATTGTAGTAGACACTCACGTCTCAACCCAAACGGTTCATTGAATATAACTCTAGTGTATGATTTACTCATCTCAATAACCCAACAGTCCCAAATCAATCACTATATAGTCAAAGGAATACTAACTCTACCCTTGAACCAGTTCCCGGGACTCCAAAAGTCAAAACAGTCCAGAAAGGACCAAACTGTCAACTCGTTAGAAGTCTCGTTCGAACGAGGCTTCGAACGAGTTTGGACTGTCAGGTCGTTAGAAGTCTCGTTCGAACGAGGCTGTTCGAACGAGATCCCAGTTCGTTCGAACGAACTGACCCTTCTAACGATATCTCATTCGAACGAGATATCGAACGAAATCCCCACTCGTTAGTAGCGACTGGTCAACTCATTAGAAGCTCGTTCGAACGAGTTCGTTCGAACGACCTGGGGTTGCTTCTAACGAGAGGCCAGTTTCGGCCCAGAATTATTCCAAGTACGTTTTTCATCATTTTTATCACTTCTAATCTCTTCCAAGGTTCATCCCAATAACGTTTTAGGGTCTCTAATTCATCCTAAACATATTTATATCATCTCCTAACATGTTTTCAAGGATTGAATCATCATAACATCAACTAAATTTACAAATCTCTACACTTTTCCCAATTTCTCTAGAACATGAACCCTAGGTTTAAATCATCCTCAAATCCCAGAATTTATTTCGCTTTAATTCCTTCAAATCACAATTAATATAAGGGGGAATCATCTCCTATCATACTACATGCAATTCTCTTCACAATATTCAAGTTCTAACTTCAAACTACATGGGTTTTCATTATCTTCCAAGAACAGTTGTAATTTATCAATCTTCTAACATGGAGGTAACATTCTACGAATTTAAATATGATTAAAACACTTGCCTTGGTTTGATTTCTGGTTTTGATGTGGATTCGGTGTAGAATTTCTGCAGAATTCCTCTCTCTCTCTCCTTCTCCAAGCTTTCTTCTCCAAAAGGCTATGGTGGCTAGGGTTTGCTTTGGGGAAACTTATGAAAACCTATTTTAATAAACCTCCGTAGCTTGTTGGGTTAATAAGGGTTGGTTGGGTCAATTCCTTATCAGATTACAACTCTCAATTTTCGTCACTTTTAATTACCCAAAAATACCAAATTACTAAAATACCCTTTATGGTGCCGGAATGGCCTAAAAATACCCCGGGACCCAAACTATACCCCCGGCTAGTGTTTTCTGACTATCTCGACCCTTCCGGACGCTTTGGCGCACTCAAAATGACCATACGGATTATAGATTTTAAAATCACTTTTATTAACAAAACATTATACCGTGACGCGGCGGTCCCACGCGTCTCAACAAAATTTCTAAAATGCCGTATATAAATCCCACGACAAATTTTATAATACCAAGTTCATATATAATCATATATGCACATAATCAAATACCAATTTACATCACATTAGTATTTATAACCCGGATTAATTTCCAACTAATACGCATTTAATTAATTAATCCTCAAAATAAATATAGTCAAAAGTACGGGGTATTACAAGAAATCAGTAAATAAATGAAAAGCAATGAAATAACAACCTATCCCATTCCCAGACTGAGGTCACCTGGGACTATGATAGGCAACCCCATTCTTAAGTGGAACATGTTGCCAATTTTTTACTATTAAAGCATGATCCCAATAATCCTTATTGGAATCTGGAAAATTCAACAATAAAGCCCTATTGTCTTGTTTGGTTTTCAAATTATAAGTTATTTCCCCTACAATAGACCATTTATAACAGAACATAATCTCTAGAATCCCAATATGTGTCCCATATATTTTGTTCCGTCTACTCACACCATTAACAACTCTCCAGGTGTTAGGGGCTAATCTCGCAGGAACAATGTCAAAATATTAGCAAAAATGAAGAAGAAAAGGTTTTGGTGGAAAGGTAAAACTTCACTCAGCTATAAAAAAGTTAGGATCCAATGAGCCTCAGCTAAAGGGTAAACATCTAGAGGGTTAGAAGGTATTTCTAAATCAACCTAAGAAGAAATTTTATGTTCTTCCCTAAATTCCTCTAGAGAATCAGCATCAATAATGTAAACCATGTCTTACAAAGAACGAAATGAAAAAAATAGAGTGAAAGAAAGAGTTCTTATAGAAGATAAAGGATTCAGCAAGAACTATCAAAAGGAAAGACGAACGATGGTGAACGATTGAGTCAAAATATAAAAAAATACCTGCTACAGTTCGAAGATTTGGGGTAAGGAAAAGTCTGGAAAATCCTCTCGCCTTTTTATAGTTTGTCTAAAAAATAGTGAACATAATGATTAAATGTACTAATGATTGACATTTTGACGGTTTCGTAATACAGAAGGTGAAAATACCCATTTGCGCTTTGGAAGTTCGCAAAATTCAAATTATTTGTAAAAATGCCATTTTCAAACAATGCCAGTAAATTTTACAAGTGTGGGAGGTAGACTGCCAACTAGCATCATGAAAATACTCGGAGCTACTTCCAAAATCAAATTCTTCATACTTTCACACAAGCGTCAAGCATGGAACATTGGGGGATTCTATTGATGCCAAAATGTATCCACCTACGTGGACCAATCACAAGTGAACATGTGTCCTCCTACATAGCTAAAATCCTAAACAGCAGATAGTAACTCTGTCGACGAACATAAGGAATGTCGACCAACAAAAGGAATGTGAGCCAACATAAGGATGGCTGACCAACAAGACCAGTAAAGAGTCATCATACCAAGGGTCATACTACACGTGGTTGATACAACCAATCATCACATTCATTATGGAAGGATATAAATTCTTAATTATATAAAAGCATTCCATCCCTTGACATTTTGACCCTTGACCTCCGGGTCACTATAAATATGTTGTATCCCTTTCATCAAGGGCAAGGTCGAATAGATTCTAGGATATTCTTATCCACAAGAGTACCTAGCTTTCTATAACCTCTGAAATCAATAAAACAATAGTGTACGTAGGCTTTCTTACATACGTGAACCACTTTAAAAACTCTATCTCTTTATTTATCATGACATATTTTATCTGTGATTATAAAATTAGATCATGTCTAGTTTTTTGCATCAACAGGGGGCATTACAGGTACATGCATGACTCAATAACATTTACATTTTATTTAATAATTTAAATACTACTAACTCACTTTTTTTACTTTTTTGTTTTTGTTTGGAATGAACAATTCGACTTGTCCCCAAAAGCATGCAACTCAACATTGGAACAACTAAGAGAGCAATGGAAACTATGGAAGAAAAACATACATGCATGGTATTTTAGCAGGGATTGGGAGTCTATCTTACAAAATAGGGACATTGTACCCGAGAATGAGACAATCTCGTTGGAAAACTAGGAACAGTTTGTTGATAATGAGATATCAGATAGGACTCTCGTGCACTACTCCGGGCGCATGTCTTATGCTAAGGTGGAGCATAGGATGGTAATTTTGAATGTTATTTCATTTTAATTTTATTTAATTCAATTTGATGGTAATGATATACTAATTCACTAATTTTTCATTATGTTTTTTTAGGAGACGAGGAGTGGTCCTGGGGGCAAGCCACATAGGCTCAACGCCTATGTAGCAATTTGAATGAAAAAGGGGAAAGAAAAGAAGGTCAACTCGACCGTAACCGCCACTATTATAAGTTATAATTGTATTTATGTTATTAAATCATCA
This sequence comes from Sambucus nigra, assembly GCA_949130495.1. Lineage (NCBI taxonomy): Eukaryota > Viridiplantae > Streptophyta > Magnoliopsida > Dipsacales > Adoxaceae > Sambucus > Sambucus nigra. The sequence continues at coordinate 126,262,055 of OX422212.1, read as the reverse complement.
TTTATAATGACATACTTTTTGTTGTTTCATCTAATCGTGTCCTTTTTTGTTATTTTAGGAAAATCTTAAAGAAGTTCACAACTCACACAATGAAGCCAACAAGGCATCTCTAAGTACAGATGCACTTATCCAAGTGCTCGAGCGAAATCAAAAAAGCTATACTCAGGGTGTTAGCTCTCAGGTGGGGAAGTCGAGGCTCATCGGTATTATGTCAAGCAACATTGGACTGTCATGAAAGGTCGATGAAATGAAAACCAATACGGACCAAAAGTTTGACAACCTCGAAAAAATAATGAACGAAATGTTTTCGATGGTTAAGCAAGCTCTTGAAAATTGATGAACATTTACTTTTTATGTAATAATTTGTATTTAACATTCAAATTTGGGTTTATATATTGCGTTTCTTATTTATATTTAGTTAGTGGTCGGTTATTATGAATATTGGTGTTCATTGCTGTTAGTTATTGTTAAAATATATCATTGATTGCTACTACATGTGAAATTATATACTATGGGCAGTGGCCGTGGCCATGTTGTCAAGCTATTTTTTATTTTGCTGCCTAGTATTATCACAAACTTTGACCGTGACAAGTACATGACAAGGAAAACTACTCAAGCACTTGTCACGATCAAAGTTCGTGAGAAGTTTTAGTTGTCACGAACTTTAATGGTCAAACTTCTTGAAAAATAAGATATTATCTAGGACTTTGATTGTGAGAAGTCCGGGACAACTAAAACTTATCATGAACTTCCACCATGACAAAACTAGTTGTCACCCCCATTCCTATCATGAATTTTAACCGTGCCAAGTTTTACTTGTTAAGGTCTATGATCGCTACAGATAGCAATTTTTGGTGTAGCGCATATGCATAATTTTTTCTAATGCAATTCTTTTATCCGTATTTAATCAAATGTGAACAATATTTTTTTTATATTATCTTCAATGGGGAAGAATTGAATAAAGTTCCATTGGATTCAAGTAAAAAGGGGTAAGCTCTCATTTTTTTGTGAGAAGAGAGAGTTAATAGACTTTGGTGTATTATTTCCTCAAAATAAAATATGGGTTGGGAATCCAATGTAAGGGAATTCTTCTTTGGTGATAACTTGTGGATTTATATTGATTATCATTCATTTAAAAGGGGTAAGACTTTTAACCAGGAATCTGGGGGGGGGGGGGGGGGGGGGAGGGTTAGACCAGCCTTCAGCCGTCTGATAATTTTGCATTTTTTATCAAAATGAATGGTTCATAAGTATCCATTATTTTTTATTCAATAGGGAGTGTTCCTAGATCATCTTCTTTATATAAAAAAATATGATACGACTCGGTGATTAGTGGATCATTTTTCATTGCCATGGATCACAATATATATCGCTACTTAGACTTAGCTACCTTTAACGTACAAGTGACCACTTTATCCTAGTACTAAATAGTTATGAAAAACTACTTTATATAACTCATTATTTAACAGACTTCAAATGTTTCGTGTCACTGGGACTTTGGGATCTAGAGAGAAGTTGACCGATATACCAAACGGGTGGATGAAAAAATTGAGGACACTCATTGGCGATTATCCTTTTGTCTAACCTCTTTTGGCCTCGAGGGTTTAGGGTTTAAGCAATAAAAAAACAAGACTATCTGGTGCGGGATGTAAGCTGGTAATTTTTATTTTTACATACTTTTATATTTAATTTATCGTGAGGTCTATCGCAGGTACCTATACATTTCGGAAAATGTACAATACTGTACATGGGGATCGAAACACGTATCTATGTTTTGAGGTACTTTAAAACCAATGCCATTAAAAAGTTTTAAAATTATACGTAAAGTATTCCTATGGGAGAGAGATATGTAAGCATATTAGGAAGGAATCATAAGGACATTTCGGTTCTCTTGATTTATCCCTAATAGAGTTGCCAGTGTGGCATTGCGGACTCCAAAAGGTGATGCACTTGGGGGTACTCACACGGTGCATTCTTAGGGGTTATTATCCCACAGTCTTCTATGTCCCCCTGAGGTTAGGTTGTCAATTAAATGGCTCTAATGACTTTTGCCCCTAGAAGTAGTTTGAATCCATATACAGTCTTTGTCGCATGCCCTTAGTTTTAGGCCTAGGACTAAGTGTATTTTATGTGGAGGTTTTGTTGATTTTCAGAGTCATCCATTTTTTAAATAAACAAACAAAAACATTAGGTTATCTCTTTCGTGATAATCCTAAAGAAAGTTAAGGCCTGCAATAGCCTAAAGATTCTTATTGTGGGGGTTTGGGATTCGGGTTACAGGAGGGGAAGGTAAGTCACCCCACTTATTCTTTATAATTACTTAATTATATGATTATTATCTCTTTAAACGTTTTTTATTACTTTTTGGTTTATTTTAGAATTGGTTTAGAGACTTAGGCTGATAATCCCTTAAAACTTAGACAGATTATCTGGTAGGAAAACGGTATTACTAAGAGGGGTAAGAATGTCACTTAACCAATACAGGTTAACAATTATGCTTGTGTATGTCTCTGTGCTTGTATAATGGGTGGCCGTAAATACGTATGTAAGTGTGTGAGAAATCTTATCTCGAGTAATGAGTTGTCATTAATCTGAATGTGAATGTGTGCACGAGAAGTTGGGGCTTGAGATAGTTAGATATATCATTCGAGAGTTGAGGAGAGATAGGAATGTAATGTAAGATGTATATGCACCTCTATTTTGAAAACGTATCGCGAGATAAGTTCTCTAGGATCGTGATCACGAAAAGGATTAGTATTGTGTCTATGTACCTAAGAAGACTTAGGATCAAAGCCTACATAGTTCGATTGGGATTAATGCATTAATGTTCACACCTTTGTATAGGTTGCATGAGAGATCACAGATTTAAGATAGTTCGATATATCATATGGGTTATAAAGGGATAATGGATGAGAGAAATAAATTATATGCCTCTTCGTGGGGACAATATATCAGGAGACATATTTTTTAGGCTTGTTTTCACGAGTAAGACTAGGTATTGCACCTACGTACTCGTACAAACATGAGATCAAAGCCACATAGTTTTGTTTTTAGCTTGTTCCAAAGTGACGTGTGTGAAAATTTAGGACTTGTCTTAGATATGGGGAGAAGATATCTGTAGGAGGGTATCTTTGGTGGAGGTTCAGAATGGGAGTCAACCTAAAGTTTACGATAAGATTTCCCTCACTTGTTGGGGGATCACTCACTCAAAGGTGTTGTTGAACCTTTGAACCAATTTGGAGGTGTAGAAGGGTAGTTTTGCAAATATATGATATTATATGGTTAAGAAATTGGATATGACACCACAGCTTTGGGTAGAAGTTGACCAGAAGGAGAAGGGGAAATAAAGTAAAGATGGGGGTATCCCTAAGAAATAATATGCCGGGAGACGTACTATGAGGCTCGGGCTTCACAAATTTAGTTTAGTATAAATCCTACGTACCTAAGGAGACTTATAATCAAAGACAACATAGTTTCAATAAATGGGATATATTTACAGGTGTAAGCAATGGGATACTGAGTATACGATATGCAACATTATGGTATTTATGGAGCCTAGTTCCTAATATAGCATTTTTATTTTGTTTGATTGATATATTTATATGTTAAAGATACGTTAATCAAATGCCACCGCTTGTCTTGTATCGATACACAAACACATATTCAGGGATACCTCCGTAGAAATTGGCTTTATTCGTTTAAAGAAATGGGAGGAGTAGTTCGATTTAAACATTAGCATGTGTAATGTTTCGGGTTGAGTCGGATCACTAACACTTTTCAGACAATGATTTTAAAATGTATCGTTTCATGTTTTTATTTAATCAATGTGGCATTTAATTAACAATGATTTAACATATGATCATGACTATTCAATTAATAGAGGTGGTGGGTTGGAATCGAGGATTTAAATATAAATAATGTAAAGTGCATACTCGGTCCCCTAAATGGGAGCTAGTCTAAAAGAGATAAACAAATATGGAAAGTTTATCACTATATATGGGATGTTTGACTCGAAATTTGGTCATAGTTTCCTTATCCTCATAACGTGAATCAAAGTTTTATCAGGGCCGTATCCCCACTTAAGGTGACCGATTAGGCAGAGATCTGTTTATTTATCCAGAGCTTCGTTTAGAAGTGATGACTTTTGTGGAATGCACAGAAAGGTTTGCCTTTTTTTCTTCAGTGGAAGCCACTTTTGATAACTACAAAGTATGAACTTTCCTTAGGGGAAATATACTTATTCAAAGTACGAACGTATTCACAACTTCTCAAAATGAGCTCGAGTATCTCTAGCGCTTGGGATTGAAGAAAGTTTAAAATCTGAATCAATGTTGGATTTCGGGTTATTTGAAAGGTTGGTGGTGACCTCCTTTTATATGCGTTTGGGCAAGGCCTTTGAGAAATAAGTCATCCATGGGGATACGTGTAGGGTTTCAAAATTATCTCCTATGATCTTGATAGACTATAATAAAAGGGGATGAATGTGCGGTCAAGTCCCTTTATACGTGTAGTTAAAGTACTAGGGGACTTTAACCGATCAGTTAAAGGATCCCAAAGGGTCTTTTGTCTCTTTTAGGTTTTTTATCTTATTTGCACTTTGGTCCCCTAGAGTTTTATTTATGGGAGTTTTTGGTGTTGTGGTGGGTTGTAGCTTTAAGGGTATAAGCAAGATCCACACCCTGATTATAAATCGGCTTGTTTGCACTAATATCAAAAGAGAAAGGACATGCACTTGAGAAAACAAAAACAAACCCATTTTAAAAAAAATATACAAGACTTGCAAACAAAGTATAATAAATAAATTAAAAACTAAAACATGCATAATAACCTAAATCTCCTAACCTCTACCTATCTACAAGCTTCCCTGCTAGAGTGCATGGAATCGCTATAGCGTTTGTGCTATGCCATATAGTGACCAATCACAATTGCAATCACGGGATAAAAAATTATGCAACCTAGCAGTTGCTCACTCACGGCATGGACTCGCTTCAACAATTTTTTGTATCTTAATAAACTTTGAAACAACCTCTGTAGGTTACAACCCTTTGGGGACATAATAAAATGCCTCTAAATATACGTCACTTAAAATCCTATAGCATAAAAATTTCATAAAAATCCCTCGATTTTTTTTTAAAAAATCTTTAAAAACTTACAAAAGTAAAAATGATTTTTATTTATAAAAAAAATAATGTTTCCCACATGTTATACATGCTTGTGTGGTTTGGAACTTTGGTGTGATGGATTATTTGTGATGCATTGATGTCGTTGGTGTCACATTCACTTGTGTGGACATCCTGGCCCCTCCATCTCTCTATTCGTGTGGAGTCGTGGGCTCCCAAAGGGACTATAAAATGGTCAACATCAATAATGTGAGGTTTGTGAATGTGTAGAGATCAGAGTCTCCATCCTATTTTAAGGAATGGTATAAAAGAAAATTAGTTCATGGGACCAACCAAACAAGATGTTGACTATGAGACTATGTTATGGAGTGAAAAGGTGTTAGACCCACTCCGCCCTTTCAGTATCTCATGGGATACAAAATATTATCCTTCTCCCATATGCATGAAATATGTATATGTGTAAAATGCTCCTTGTGTGTGAGATAAACAGAGTGAAAATATGCATGAATTTAAAAGTGTGTGTGTGGGTAAGTATTCAAATCATCATATCCTCATATCCTCATCATGAAAAATATGGGAATGAATTATTCTAAGAAGATAACCTGGCTATGAAGTGTGTGAAAATAACAAAAGTATGAGCGGTGTCTCAAGATCGGAACATGACAATAAAAGAGTGAATGCACATAATATGGGACTACTAAATGAGTAATAAGGATAACAAAACTATCTACGATGATAATACATGAGAGTATGTGGACAAACACTAATACGTGAGGATGGACAAAAATGCGATAAATAAAGGAGGACTCAAATTTGAAAAGGACTTTGAAATGACTACATAGCCAAAAATCACATCCAAGTCCATGTAGTTCAAATTGAAAATAAGCTTGGGGTATAACCCAGAACCCTAAATTAGAGCTTTCCATTGATTTATGAAAGAATGTGAAGTGTGGTGAAAGTGTGAGAAAAAGTGAGAAGACTTTAATTGGGGAGTCATGGTGTAAACCCCATTTTTGGTTTTCTAGTTTACTAAAATATATTTGAAGATATATATGTAATGAAAAGAGTGAAAATAATGCACAAATGAGTTAAGAAAGCTAAGAATATGCTAGGAACCCTAAAATATATGAAATTGAGTTTAAGATAATAAAATGGAAGTGGGTTTGGATCTTCAATCTCTTAAGGTTTTTGTTTTTGAATCTTTTGTGGGCTAATTTTAAAATGTATATGATGGTGGTGAAGCGGTGGCTCAAGGTGAGGCAAGGATGATATAAGGGAATGTGGATAAAATGATGTGTGTTAAATTTAAGGAAAGATATTGCACTAAATCATGGTTGAATTCCCTCTCAAATGAGGTCAGTGTTTCCTTGAATAGGAAAAACCTAAATTGACAAAAGATAAGTGAAAACATGGGTAAAATGGATGGCATGTATAGTAAATCACAAACAAATAAAAAAAATTCCTTTTATCCAAGTGCTATCTTGGATAAACTTACGTGAACATGCAAGATAATCTGAATACAAAACACAAACCAAATATGCAAATCAAAATAGAATGGGAAGAAGATAGAGGAAAAATCCCTTTCGAGAAAAACCTATATTCAGCACTGTTTTAGACATGATAGACCAATACAAACTTACTGAATACTTAGAGCTAAACCTAGATTAACGTGGTAGTGTCTTTAAATCTTCAACAAGAAATGACACTATCTAGCATAGTCCATAACAAGTAGCTAGTACCTCAGGATCCACCGATCAACCTCAAGTAATGGAATTACTTTTTTTTACTCAATTGAGATAATCTCTACAAATTAGCAGTAGTATCACTCGATAAAGGTTTGTCTAAACTCAATAAATCATTATATGGGATATGATTTGGAAAACAAAACGTGTCTTTCTTAAACAAAGGTTGTGAGACTATTGGGACAAGTATGCAAACTCTCTTTTCGTCAAAAGTTCTAAGAAGATCATTATATAAGAGTCCTTTTTATAGAAAATACAAAAAATCTAGGAGGTCGACTTAGTTCAAACGAAAATAGAGTATCGTTAGAATAAAATCAAGGTTTCATTCAAATGAGTTTGAGATTACTTTAAACGAACTACCAACATCATTAAAATGACCATCTTATGACCTTCTAATGGGTGGACCTCTACCAGTCAGAGAAACTGCTTTGGAATCTCATTTGATGTTCATTCCAATGAATTCAAACTTTCATTCTAATGACAATGGAACTTCATTCTAACAAAAAACCTAATCTCTTTCTAACGAAAACAAATTCTCCTTCAAACGAGAAAAATAAAAATATATATTTTTTAAAATCATACTATAAAATTCCTCGAATAAGATTTAAAAACGCACAGAGTAATATGTTTAAGCCTAAAAGAAAAACCTTATACCATATACCTCCTCTATAAAGTAATGACGATCATGTGATCTTAGATTTTATGCTCGATCACTATCCTGTCTTCAAATAACTTGAGAAGAGTACGAGGATACGTTGTGTACAGTTTGTATGTGATATTCTAAAAATACATAAAAGATGAGCAATAATAAAAACTTGATCTTACAAAAAGTATTCCCTAAGGACATTCCATCCAATATAGTCCCTACCTTTCCCGTAACAGGTCGGTTAGTATTGCTGGCCAAGTAACCCTCCGCCTGCCAGTGGGTAGGTGAGGTGTCTTGCCTATAGGTGGGCAAAAATGGTTCTTTGATCATATAATGTGAATCGTAACTCCAATTCATGCTTGTTTAGGACTATTGGAGAAATATATTATTATGTTTTAGGGGTTTCAGAGTTTATAAAAGTCAAACAGGACCCCTAGAGTATGCAATCATTTTTTGGTTAGGGTTTGAAGGAGGACCAGAGGAATGGGGATCGAGATTCAAGGGACAATGTTTGGAACTTGTGGAAGAGTGTGGGGGTGTAAGAATAGGGTGTCTATAGATCACCTCTATGGGTGAGCATATGAAAAGAAAAAGGCCATTGAAAGATAGACACCCGAACGAAGGTTGTAAGTTTTAAGTCCTTGTGTGTCTAACTTTAGTGAGGGTTAAAAGTTAATGCTTTATTGAGAGTTATGGTATTATGGGCCTCGAGGAGGGTGGGGGTGGATGAGTACTCGTGTAATGGTAGGCGTGAGAGTGATTTTCTTCGAGTCCATCGCCTTCCCCCTAGGTCGGGTTATCGGTCCGAGTTCGGACTCGATGAATTAAACCTAGAAGATGTTTCATGCCATATCCAGTTTGAGTCACACACCCCTAGTAATTAGCCCTGGTCCTAAGTGTGCTTTCTGTGATAAAGGATTTGATTGATTTATTTAGAGTTGTGAGCTTCTTTTCGAATAACAAACAAAATATTTGGTTTATCCATTTAAGGCTAATCCAAAGGAAGGTTATGAGTCTTTAGTTGGTCAAGAGATTCTTATAGTGTGGGTTTGGGAACCGAGTTACGAGTGGGGAAGGTATTAGGAAACCCGCTTGTATTGTATGCTTCCTTAATTCTATGTTTATCATTGATCATAACAATAATTAATTACTTTTTAGTAAATTTTGTAATTTGTTTAGAGACCTTATCATGAGAATCCCTTAAACGTAGATATGTGCTTAAGTAGGAAAGTGGTAAAACGAGAGGAATAAAAACGTCACTTCACCCACTGAAGATGCACAAGATTGCTTGTGTATGACTCGGTGCTTATTATTGTATAATGGATGTCCGTTATTGTGAATGTATGTATGTTAATGTATGTATGTATGTATATTAGAATAGTGAAGGGTTAAGATGAGGTTGCCTTACATATTTCCCGAGCCTATCTGGAATTTCAAAAAAATAAGCAAAATTGCTAAGTAGATAATTCTCATTCTATACAGTTCAAAAAATAATTTATGAATGAGCCTGTATAGGAAAATTCAAAATGAAAGCGATTCAATGCTATAATATGATAAACCATTTATTTCAAGAATGATGTAGAAATATCTGTCTAAAAATTATAATAGTTAAAATGCTTTCTAAACATATCACCCATAATTATCCGTTTAGAGGCTTTAGGGCAATAGGAAATACATACGACAACGCCAATCCAAAATACTTAGAGACCATCAATCTAGATACTAGAGATAAAAATAACCGTGCTAAGTCAATTTGACATTCCATATGGTAGCAATAACCAGGCCCTCAAAATCTGAGTCCTAAAGGACAAAGAATACAGTCGTGGGTATAAAAAAATATCATTCAGTGGTCATAATGTATGCTATAGTAGAACCGAGTAAAATTCGCATCATATGAATTAGTATGATTTCATAGTCATTTCAAAATGTGAATCAATTATACGTAAATAGTCTAAAATTAGTTCTAGAATGAGAATATGATATACCGAGTCTATCACAAAGTGATATCAATAAAAGGCATATTTCAAAAGCATTACGTGGATTTAATACTGAATAAGAAATCACCTACTTGTGTTTAGGGTTTTTGAATGTTCTGAGTTATTAATGGTCAAGGTGGTAATCCATGTAAGTTTGTTAAATAGAAAATGTATTTGGTGTAACTATAAAGTGTGTAACTTAATTTGAAAAGGCAACAAACTTATTAAATTGCATAGAAAATAAGTATCTAGGTGTAAGTTGAAAATAAAGTTATAGTATTATTATTTAAATTCTTTAACTTTTTAAGATAGGTGTTAAGTAAATTTTTTGTTCCTAATAATGATAAAAAGTTATAAAAAAGTTTGGGATAAAAATAAAAAAGTTGAAAAACTTCAGGGGTTTCTGTGTAAAAGTCAAAATTATAACCTAGGATCTATGTTGAATTTGAGTTATGAATATCCAAGTAGGGTGTTGTAATATACCATTTGTGACACCCCGCCTAATTAAATACCGGGCGATCAGTCCTTTATTAAATTAAAATCAAGATGAATAGTTATTTCATTCTTAGCATCAGTGTTGCAAAATAAAATAGACCAATTTAAATACCCTAAATAATTAAGGTAAGTGTCAAAACAATTTAAAACTTTATTTCCATTTTATTGAATCCAAATCTGTAAACCTTCTTAACAACCAACAGTTGAAGAATCACATAAATACTAAGGATGGAAATAACACCCAAGAATTAAAACCATCCAGATAAGCCAAACCAGTTTTAAACCATCCTCACAATAGATAACTCCCAAGGAGTATTGAATACATAAAATACAAATAAACATAGATCTCTGATATAACCAAACTGAATAGGGAAACGGGCGACACATGGCCTAACTATGAAGAACTAAAACAGGAACTGAATCAATGAAGAGGTCGTCTAAAATTAAGGCCTGCAACTCCCACATAAGCTGCAACACGTCCAATCCAAGGAACATATGCATGTCTCCCCTGTGGCTGGGAACCTGTAATACATATATATATATATATATATATATATATAGGGAACCACTATTCCCACTCCAAACAAAATTTCCCCCACTCCACTTTTAACTTTAAACACTAAAATGACCAAAGTGTCCTTCTATATATATATAACTTAGGTTGAACAAATTATTAATAAACTTATTTATAAAAAAAAAAAAAACTTATTTTGAACAAATATAATATTTTATAAAAAAATCTTTTATTTATTTTTAAATACATAATGTTCTGAAAATAAAAAAACATAATATTTTGAATATAAACAAATCTAATATTCTGAAAAATAATTTTAAATATTCTGGAAAAAAACTTATTATTATTTTTTATAGAAGTGGAAGTTAATAAAAAAAATGCCATATTATTTATTTAAAAAATGAACATTCTTTTTCAAACAAAAATACTGGACAACATTGTTTTTAAAAGAAAAAATGGTCAGAACTTTTACTATAAACTATATTTTTTAAAAACTCTATTTTTTATAATTTCTTATAAAATATAACTTTTTAATAAAACTGTATTTTTTGGTGAAAAATTAAGAAGTGACTTTGACACATTACTACTTTTGTATTTTATACTTTAACACGACATGAGATAAATAGCAGGTTTTATAATTTTCACACCACATTAAATACAACATAACACAAATAACACGAGTAAACTAATAAATTTAATATTGTGTCATTGACACCAAAATATTCGTGATATATTATATTCAATTTGGTGTGAAAATTATAAATCACACTATTCGTGTTATGTGTCGTACATTAAATTAAAAAATGCCAAAAATATTAATTTATCAAAATCACAACTTAGTTTTTTACCAAAAAAAAATACACTGTATTTTTTGCATTTTGTAAAAACTAAGTTGTGATTTTGATAAATTAATATCTTTTGCATTTTGTAATTTAATGTACGACACACAACGCGAATAGTGTGATTTATAATTTTCACACCAAATTGAATATAATATATCACGAATAATTTGGTGTCAATGATACAATATTAAATTTATTAGTTTACTCGTGTTATTTGTGGTATGTTGTATTTAATGTGGTGTGGAAATTATAAAACCTGCTATTTATCTCATATCGTGTTAAAGTATAAAATAAAAAAGTAGTAATGTGTCAAAGTCACTTCTTAATTTTTTACAAAAAAAATACAGTTTTATTAAAAAATTATGTTTTATAAGAAATTATAAAAAATAGAGTTTTTAAAAAATATAGTTTATAATAAAAATTCCGACCATTTTTTCTTTTAAAAACAATGTTGTCCAGTATTTTTGTATGAAAAAGAATGTTCATTTTTTTAAATAAATCATATCGGAGTTTTTTGATTAACTTCCACTTCTATAAAAAATATTAATAATTTTATTTCCAGAATATTTAAAATTATTTTTCAGAATATTAGATTTGTTTATATTTAAAATATTATGCTTTTTTATTTTCAGAATATTATGTATTTAAAAATAAATAATAGATTTTTTTATAAAATATTATATTTGTTCAAAATAATTTTTTTTATAAATAAATGTATTAATAAATTGTTCAACCTAAGTTATATGTATAGAAGGACATTTTAGTCATTTTTGTGTTTAGAGTTAAAGGTGGAGTGGGGGAAATATTTTTTGGAGTGGGAATAAGGGTTCCCTATATATAAATATACATACAAGAGAGACAAAAAGACAGGAAACGGGTCAGAGCTCGAGTGTAAAATAGTTTTAAAAATAGTTTAGCAAGTATTTAAAAAATCTTACCAGTTGACATCACATACATGTTAGTACTCGGCACTCTCTTGAGATTTCTCACCTCTCATCTAGTGTGCATGCCTATCGCACTACTAAAATGACTCATAAGTCAATATCAATTCTCCTCCCATAGATTCGAATTCGCGAGACCATATGTCTATGATTTATTAAAATAACATGTTATTAAGGTCCATTTTAGTCAATTATGAATACCTCAATACTACTATGAAATCTCAGGCATTTACTACGATTAGGAACGTTTATTTAATATTTATCTACCCACACACACAATAGAAGATTAACTGGTATATTATATATATATCACTCATAAAATATATATATACAAATCGGCACCCCACATAAATCTATGGTGCTGGTATACTTTGCTATCAAGTCCCCGTATCTCATGTACAAAAGGGGAAATACTAGCTCGGAATCACTCTCGAACTGTATTAACACAAAACACATATTGGAGGCGAATCAAAATTCCAAGTCACTAAGAGGTCAGCACATACCCTCACGCCTCTTATGGCCGTCTAACTATCATTCTCAGATAGCCTGTACCAAGGACACTATGTTCTAGGGTACAAGTTAATATCCCCCATAAAGGTCACATCAGAATAAGACTGTCCCGACGCGGAAACCTCTATGATAGCAGGTAACGCGGGTATGAATAAACACAGATATTCAAATAATATATACATATATATATATATATATATATATATATATATATATATATATATATATATATATATATATATACACATTTACATTATTCGGCTAGGTACCACCACTACCCATAATATTTTAGCTCTACGTGGTACATAATGCACGAGTCCTACGTATAATTAAATCATTCTTTTATTTTCTCAATTTCCGCATGTTCTTAAGTACTTCTCGTCTCTCGAAGTGTTTCATATAGATAAGCATAAAATCAGTAGGTGCACCCTCACTACTCAACTAGTCTAAGTCTTTCTCAATTCTCACAAGACATACTATAATGTACACACGATTTCCCACTAAATTTATATTCCCGAAACCCCACGGTTAATCTCATATAAACTTGTCTTACGCGGACCCTACTATACCCTACTGGTCCCTCTCATGTTCCATTATGGTATTTAAGTTATGCTCAAAGGTTCTGATAGATTAAGGTTGGATTAATCGATAGGAGGAATAAAAATCAAAATCAAGGAGGGATTGATCGATCGACAAAAAGGATCGATCGATCGATCAAGTCGATCGATCGACATTCTTGAGTCGATCGATCGATCGAACAGTTATTTGCCCACAAAATATGCATCTCAAGCCTACGGGTTTCTTTCATTTTAATTATCAAAACCTCCATTAAAGTGTCCCAAATTCCCAACCAAACATTATAAACGTTATAGCAATAGGTGTGAACAATTTCTAACGTAAAATCTAGGAAAATTCATTAAGAAATTTTCATTAAATGGGTGGGTTACATGAACTCATCTCAGACCCTATTTTTCCATATTCTTTCAAGAACTATATAATATTTCCAATATTCTTCCTCTAATCCTCATTTAAATTCGTGATGAATGTTCTACATATGATGAGGGCATCAGTCTAGCATGATTATATTCTATTATGTTAGATCTAGTCTTCCAATTCACAATTTATCTCCATAAAACTTATAATTTAATTTCCTATTCTAACATGGATGGAATTTTGACTGCAAGATAAGCAAAATAATATGTTCTTAGGAATATGAGTCTGAATTTGTGAGATTTGATGATGTTGTTGTGTTTTCCTCCCTCCGGTCTACCCTCCGACGGTATTTGTGGTGAAAAATGGTGCAACTATGGTGGCTCTAGCCTTGGGAAGTTCTTCACCTTCCTCCTCTAATGGCCTCTGTGAAATATGCAGGTTCTAACCCTAGAATACAACCTCTAACACCTGATATACATCTCCAATTTTCGTACGTAATTAAATCCTAAAAATAGAAATTACCAAAATGCCCTTCTAGGTTACCGGTTAGGCCTAAAAACGTCCCGAGATCCAAACTAAACCCCCGGGTACACTTTTCAGACTATCTCGACCCTTCTGGACACATTGACGCACTCGAAATGATCATACGGGTGAATTATAATTTATTCACTTTTTTAATAATAATTTACTCCTGACACGACACAGGCGCGTCCTGACTTAATTTCCATAATTGTCATATTATTCACTCGTGACAATTTTAATAAATTCAATTCTACATATTACTTTAGTCATTAATTAATATTCAACAAATCAACAAATTTCCAATAATTACTAACTCTCGTCACGCTAGTAAATGTTTAAAACAAATTTCCGAATTAATTTTAAGTTTATTTATCTCAATTAAATTTAATTAATCCCATAATTAAATGCCATAAAAATACGGGGTATTACATACTTCCCCCCTAATAACGGAATTTCATCATGAAATTCAGAAAATAAGGCCTACCTAGTAAAATATTTCTGGATACCTTATCAGTACGCAAACTATCTTCATAGTAAGGCGCTCAATCACTGTAGCCCCCACTTCACAGCAAGCTTGTTTAACACTTTCATTAATGGCACGTCACATTGTACTCCTATCCAACAACATTCGCATAAGACGAGACTATACATCATTGAATCCCGTTATTTCAATGTCATTGGGAGGCCGCGCCTAACTACATGACAACTACTCGTATTTATCTAGGCACAAAACTCCCATTTTAAGAGAAACCATACGAACATCTGACCACTCTTGTTCGCCTAAAACATCCGTGGTAATTCCACCATAGTCACCAGACTCTAACTCGACCAATCCAAAATTCTGATTATTCGCCCATCTCTTACATCCAGAGTGAGAAAGGTTAAGGTTTTTCTACACCAAAACCTCAATAAGCACCTTGTTCACAATAAGTAGGTACGAGTGCTTTCACGGAACCCTACCATTAGGTAATATCTTCCCCCAATTACCGTAATATACTCCACTTTCTAGCTATAACCGTTGGGGAAATGAAACAATCACAATGAATCCAAAATTATTTTCACACCGCTCCACTTATGGTTAATCACCACTCGCCTACTCCCCGAATTATGGGTGATATAAGTAGCTCAACTTGAAGTGTTATCCCACGCTGCTTCCTAAAATTCCATATTGGAGGTGGGATTCTAAAGTCTCATCCCAAGTAGAGCGATCGCGTACCGGCGCGATTCTTCATTTCAAAGGAAGACTGGGGCACACTAGCTAATATTGTAAATTACCCCAAAGGAAGATCACTTACTTCCTTCTTGGGTAACCTATTCCACACGTTCTAAGGAATCCTAGATCTTACCTTGAGGTTAGTAACCCATGAAGGAAGTTTGTACCGACTTGAATGCCCTCTTCCATTATTGGAATCGTCGGCTTGATACAATTTTTTTGGCTGAACCTATTGCTCCAACTGAATTCTATCTATGAGCGGTGCACGCAGAGACTACTCACTATATCCCGCTGAACGTCGACTTCTACTTGAAGTGGAACACATAAGTGACACCTAACACTCCCCTTCTTTCATTAGCGTATACTGAAAGTTCAGACCCATGCATTTTTCTCTACAATGTGCACTGCCAAACCTTTATACCCTATTAACATCATCATTTAACCTACGCGCAAGTCGCTTTCCACACTTGACTAGGTAAAGCTCCGCTCCGAGTGTTTCCCATAATAGTTAAACTTTATTCTTTTCAAGGAATACCCTTAAATGGCTTCCCATAACCTTCTAACTAAATTCGTGTTTGCTACTTTGATTGTACACGTACATATGTGACACTTTGCCCGCTCGGGGAGAGCGAACGAAGTGCTACCGTGATAAAACTAAACAAAATCCATCAATAAACAAGTATAGAGCATCTAAATCCCACAATATAAAAGAAGAGACCACTAATCTAAATCGCTTCAAATTAATACCACAATATCTCTCAAAATAACATATCATCAATGCTCTATACAATCCATGCTTAATCCACTCTACCAGTTCCACTTTGTTATGTTTTTCTCACAAACATATATTCCACGTGTCTATTCCCATATCTCTTCAACTCGGACGATTCTAACATCAGCTAACCAGCATGCTCGCACACCCTATAACTGTGCATACTAGCGTAAGCATCATATACAATCCACACATACCACTCAATTCTTCATTTTCTTTGTGTTCACAATGTGATTACAACACTTGGGTACTCTCAATCACCCTAGGAATTGAATTTTTTTAAATTCCTCCTTATCATCGTTCCACCTCTCAACTCGTGGTGATAAAATAAACTTTCAATTCTTTCTTACCACACCACCGGCCTTAAATCATAATACAACTTCCAACTTATAGATATAATTACCTGCTCCTAATACGACCGATGTACCAAACTCATGGACTAATGACCAGACATCTCCCTATTTCCAACCTTACGCTAGGTTTCATGCGTGGGATGTCTCGCAAAGCGAAATTCAAACAAGGAACCCCCCGATACACTACTACCTAGCATTGTCGGTTATTGAAATCCATTAGGCCCTCTGTCCACATCATGTGCCCCTTTATTCCGTCTCTTGACAGAAAAGTTACATCTCCTCCCGTAATTACACTTAACAAAGAACATTTCGTCAATTGCACTATCGTTCAGTATTGGTGGTAATCACATTCCATAAACCTCGAATACATACAATCGGGATTATCAAAATCCTATCCCCAATCATTTGGGTATAACTCTCAACTCCCACATCTCTAAAGAATATATATATCAATGCGCTCTTCCTATCACCAAGTCATGAGCACTAAACATAATAATGAGTTACATCTTTTCGCTCAACAGTAAACCTAATACATACTGAATCATAATGACACAGTCCCTACACACACCAGGATCAAATATCTCGAGCCCACTATCCCCTTCGAAGTCTCTAAAATAGATAATATAAGTGCGAGTCCGACCCTCTCGCAGGTGAGGCCTCGCCAGAACAAAACATGTTGCACTAACGCAACCATTTAGATAACCTTGCAATAAATGCCTACTATTGTACTAACCATTTTGATAAAGTTGTAACCAAGAAAATATCATACTCGTATATCACCTCACTAAAACGAGTAATCTCAATAAAGTATATAACACTATTAATACACCCATTCATCCTCCGCAGATAGCACTAAGGAAAAAACCCGCTACACTAGGGAATATATTAACATAATAATAATGTTTTTAGTTATACGCACTAAACTCGTCTCACATGTTAATCTGCAATGAACATAATATAGTGACTCGCTCGTGTTACATAAAATATGGCTCGTCCTCCGAGGATAAAAATCGTACTTCCACCTTGCTAATCGTCTTGAGTACACAAATGGTCCCCGATGTAATACGCCTATCCAAACCAAACCAAAAACTACTTTAATTGTTATCCTTCACTAGGAATCCTACTCTTGTCCCTTTACTCAATTTATAAAAACATTCACGCATGTGATTTCACTCTCCACAAAATACCTCTACACATAATCCACTTATCACCTATCATACTAACCATATTAGTATTGTCCTTCTCTCGGACCTTGGTAGGCTCGATTCATGATGGCTACCCCCGTTGTTCCCTTGGCCTTGTTGGTCCTAAAGAACATGCTACTGGATACAATAGTCCTTACTGAATTACCCATCACTCGGTAAGAATTCAGTTATTCGATTCATTTAAATGGGTCCCCAGATGTGTATCTACACCCCCTTGTGGTGCTACACTACCGTTGTTGCATCGAGTCTTATTTTTGACTAAATTCTTCGATTCCTTTAGCTTCCCACACAAAGAAGCATTATCATCTCCATTGACAAAGCACGGCATTGTCAACCTCTGAATTGACCGTCCAACAGAATTACCTTTTTAAGTGTTATTAATTATTATTACGAGTCGATCTCCCATTTGGAGTACTCTCCTCTATTTGTATCTACATCGGTCAATACAAGATTCGCTGACATTTTAGATTCATAATCACAAATGGACCTCTGTCAGGTCCTCCTATGATGAGTTCAGAACAACGCTCACATTTTATCCCGAACATCCGATGAAGGAATATGCGGCCAAACTGTACCCAAGGTCCTTCTATAGACATAGCATTCCTCTTCAAAAAGTGGTGGCTGACTCCCACCATTATAAATTCGTTCCGATAAGCCAAAAAAAATTTTACTCCAAATTTTCACTTTCAATTATCCTCATTTCGTCATATGTCCAGACCTCTAGATATTTTACCTCCTTTGGCTAACACACATAATTTCCGCATTTCTAGAATTTCCACTGTCAGTTCTCTTCAACGTTTCGTCTGACTTTTTCCCAGTCGTACTACGTTGGGTGAGTCTACTCATGCACCTCTTTCGACTATAGCAGCACTTGGATATCATAGGGTGTGCCCTATCCTTGATTACAGTCTTGGCTTCTCGTGCCATAATAGGGGTGACCTTAACTACGGTCATCATCCTCGAATATGCTCTACAACCTCAATTAAGCCCTCCCTCCTGATGTCCGCCTAACGGCCCTCGTCTGACATCCTTCATTGCTTGGCACACGCACACATCCGAACGCAATTAGAATTCACTAATATACATACGTTATAGCAGGAGAACGGAATCTCACCATAGAAATCAATAATCCTAAACATAGGGCTCTATATCAAACAACGCAATGCTGGAAGCATAATAAGCCTCACAAATCCTAAAGGACACTAGAACCTAATGCTCTGATACCACCTGTGACACCCCGCCTAATTAAATACCGGACGATTAGTCCTTTATTAAATTGAAATCAAGGTGAATAGTTGGTTCATTCTTAGCATCACTATCGCAAAATAAAATAGACCAATTTAAACACCCTACATAATTAAGCTAAGTGTCAAAACAATTTAAAACATTATTTCCATTTTATTGAATCCAAATATGTAAACCTTATTAACAACCAACCGTTTAAGAATCACATAAATACTAAGGATGGCAATAACACCTAAGAATTAAAACCATCCAGATAAGCCAAACAAGATTTAAACTATAAATGAAACCATCCTGATAATAGATGCCTCCCAAGGAGTACTGAATATAGAAAATACAAATAAACATAGATCTCTGATATAACCAAACTGAATAGGGAAACGGGCAACACATTCCCTAACTATGAAGAACTAAAACAGGACTTGAATCAATGAAGTCTAAAACGAAGGCCTGCAACTCCCACATAAGCTGCAGCACATCCAATCCAAGGAACCTATGCATGTCGCCCCTGTGGCTGGTAACCTATAATACATATACATATATATATAAGAAAGAGAAAAAGACAGGAAACGGGTCATAGCCCGAGTGTAAAATAGTTTTAAAAATAGTTTAGCAAGTATTTAAAAATGCTTACCAGTTGACATCACATACATGTTAGTACTCGGCACTCTCTTGTGAATTCTCACCTCTTATCTAGTGTGCACGCCTGTCGCACTACTAAAATGACTCATAAGTCAATCTCAATTCTCCTCCCATAGATTCTGATTGCGAAATCGTATGTCTATTATTTATTAATATAACATATTATTAAGGGCCATTTTAGTCAATTATGAATATCTCAATACTACTATGAAATCTCAGGCATTTACTACGATTAGGAACGTTTATTAAATATTTATCTACCTACGCACACAGTAGAAGATTACTAGGTATATGTGTGTGTGTGTGTGTGTGTGTGTGTGTGTGTGTGTATATATATATATGTCACTCATAAAATATATATACTAATCGGCACCCCACATAACTCTATGGTGCTGGCATACTCTACTATCAAGTTCCCGTATCTCACATACAAAAGTGGAAATACTAGTTTGGAATCACTGTCGAACTATATTAATACAAAACACATATTGGAGGCGAATCATAATTCCATGTCACTAAGAGGTCAGCACATACCCTCACGCCTTTTATGACCATCTGACTATCATTCTCAGATATCATGTACCAAGGACACTATGTTCTAGGGTACAAGTTAATATCCCCCATAAAGGTCACATCAGAATAAGACTGTATCGGTGCAGAAACCTCCGTGATAGTAAGTAGTGCGGGTATGATTAAACACAAATATTCTAATAATATATATATATATATATATATATATACTTGCACTCATATATACATTTACATTATTCAACTAACTACGCCCACTACCCTTAGCATTTTAGCTCTACGTGGCACATAATGCCCAAGTCCTACGTGTAATTAAATGATTCTTTTATTTTCTCAATTTCCGCATGTTCTTAAGTACTTCCCGTCTCTCTAAGTGTTTCATATAGATAAGCATAAAATTAGTAGGTGCACCCTCAGTACTCTACTAGTCTAAATCTAAATTTATATTCCCGATACCCCAAGGTTAATCTCATATAAACTTGTCTTACGCGGACCCTACTATACCCTACTGGTCCCTCTCATGTTCCATTATGGTATTTAAGTTATGCTCAAAGGTTCTGATAGATTAAGGTTGGATTAATCGATAGGAGGAATAAAAATCAAAATCAAGGAGGGATTGATCGATCGACAAAAAGGATCGATCGATCGATCAAGTCGATCGATCGACATTCTTGAGTCGATCGATCGATCGAACAGTTATTTGCCCACAAAATATGCGTCTCAATCCTACGGGTTTCTTTCATTTTAATTATCAAAACCTCCATTAAAGTGTCCCAAATTCCCAACCAAACATCATAAACGTTATAGCAATAGGTGTGAACAATTTCTAACGTAAAATCTAGGAAAATTCATTAAGAAATTTTCTTTAAATGGGTGGGTTACATGAACTCATCTCAGACCCTATTTTTGCATATTCTTTCAAGAACTATATAATATTTCCAATATTCTTCCTCTAATCCTCATTTAAATTCATGATGAATGTTATACATATGATGAGGGCATCAGTCTAGCATGATTATATTCTATTATGTTAGATCTAGTCTTCCAATTCACAATTTATCTCCATAAAACTTATAATTTAATTTCCTATTCTAACATGGATGGAATTTCGACTGCAAGATAAGCAAGATAATACGTGCTTAGGAATATGAGTCTGAATTTGTGAGATTTGATGATGTTGTTGTGTTTTCCTCCCTCCGGTCTACCCTCTGACGGTATTTGTGGTGAAAAATGGTGCAACTATGGTGGCTCTAGCCTTGGGAAGTTCTTCACCTTCCTCCTCTAATGGCCTCTGTGAAATATGCAGGTTCTAACCCTAGAATACAACCTCTAACACCTGATATACATCTCTAATTTTTGTAGGTAATTAAATCCCCAAAATAGAAATTACCAAAATGCCCTCCCGAGTTACCGGTTAGGCCTAAGAACGTCCCGAGACCCAAACTAAGCCCTCGGGTACACTTTTTTGACTACCTCGAACCTTCCGGACACATTGACGCACTTGAAATGACCATACGGGCGACTTATAATTTATTCTAATAATTTAGTTCCGACATGACACAGGCACGTCCCGACTTAATTTTCATAATTGTCATATTATTCACTCGTGACAATTTTAATAAATTCAACTCTACATATTACTTTACTCATTAAGTAATATTCAAGAAATCAACAAATTTCCACTAATTACTAACTCTCGTCACGCTAGTAAATGTTTAAAACCAATTTTCGGATTAACTTTAAATTTATTTATCTCAATTAAATTTAATTAATCCCATAATTAAATGCCATAAAAATACGGGGTATTGCACCATTTTGATTAGAAAAATAAAATAAACATTTTGAATTTTTTTAGAATTTTCTAATTGGTCACGCCCTCTCGCGTGCTGAGTCAAAGCTTTCACACACTGAATGTCATGTACGTGTACAACATGCATCTTCAATCTCTCGAAATTTGACTTTAGGGTTTGAAAACTTTGACATTTGATTAAATCCTATATAGAACACCATTTAAGTTGATTTAAAGGTCATTCTTTATGATTTTTCACAAGGATTCTGAATATATAACTTTTAAGAGTTGAGGTGGATTGTAGAGCCTTGTTTGAGGAACTATAAAATTTTGAAAATTTCAGTTTGATACTCGTGGATTTGTAGTGAAATTCGAAGCATATTTTATTAGGGTTTTATTTCTGAGTGAATTGTGAACAAAATGGTTTTGGTTGGAAGGTTTAATTCATCATGTACATGTAGAATTTTAATTTTAAAGTTTTAACTGCCAAAGTTATAAAACTTCAATTCTGAACAATTATGAATACTATATTGAAATAAAACTATATGGTTGATATTCGACGAGTTTAAGGACATTGATTCTCACTTTAAAACTAGTTTAAATTCAAGAACTCAGAATCCACCATTGGAGCTTAAGCATCCATGGTGATTTTCTAATTTTTAGCTTTAACTCATGATTCCTATATAAAAGATTTATGTAATGGCTTAATTGAATCCTATTTTATTTTAGAAACATTATTAAAGTGAAAGAATTAAGATCTAAGCATAAAATGATAGAATCCTCAAAATTCCAAAATTTAAGCTTTAGTTTCTAGAAACTATTTGCATTGTTTCCTCTGTGCAGATAGAGGTTTTATATAGGGGAAGTAAAGGTGAGTTTATGGTCAAAATTAAGGTGGAAATAGGTTGGTCTAATGGGAGATAAGTATGAGTGAAGTTTAGGGTGTAAAAGGGTATAGGTGTTCTTTGTCTTTGAGTTTCTTAAGAAACATCAATGTTCAAAATTCCTATCTGAAATTTATCAAAAGTTTGGCCTGTTTTAACAAAGAATGTTTTTGAATCTTGAAAATTTGTCTTTGTTTCCTTACAATTTTTATCAAACCCAAGGCCAAGTTTGTCGTCAGAATTGAGTTTGCTAGAACTAATGATTTTCTCATAAGCTTTAGCATCCGTTTAAAAATGAAGAAATTTCTTAAAATAGACTTTTCTAATTCCACTAAGGTAGCTTTATACCTTTCTTCTAAAATAAAAGTTTTCTCAAAAAGTTCTTTCAGTTTGGAAACATATTCTTTTGTTTCTGTCTCATGGGCAATACATTAACTAGTCCATTCCTCGACATTTTTCCCTAACAATATTATTGAGTTGTTCAACACGTTCAATTAGCCATTTCACCATTTTTTATAACTTGGCACTCCTCTTAAAGGACTTAGTGTATAATTTTTGTATGTCAAGCAACTCATCTTCTAACTCACTAAGTGATGTGTGTGATGTGTCCACTGATGCTTTAGTTTGTGTAGTAGTACTCACACACCCATCCAGTTCATCAAAAGATGTTTCACTTTGACTCGCACTTATTCTAGAAGTACTAGGATCATTTATCACAACAGTAGATACATCATTCACAACAATAGGAGGTGTAGCATTATCAATATGCAAACATGCTTTGCCATCAGAATATATAATTTTATCAAAGAAAGAATACATGATTCATTAGCATTGAATGACTCAGTTTTATCCTCTTTTGAGTCAATAGAGTCATCCCATGTTTTACACATATGGGCGTTGGCACTGTTATTCAGTTTAGTCCTACATTTAGTCGAAAAGTGTCCCATTTTCCCACATATATGACATTGAAGAGTGCTAAGGTATTTCTTAGGTCTAGAATTATTGTTAGATGTCTGTTTATTACCATTTCTATTATGTGGTCTCTAACTTTGAAAGTTTTGATAACCGAATTTCCCTTATTTGGAAGAAACTTCATTCATAAACTTAATAATTTTCTTAAATCGTTTACTTATTAAGGAAATTTGGTTGTCAAGATTTTCTAAGTCATAGTCCTCATCTAAGTCCAGGTCATAGTCAGGTAAAGTTTTTTGGGGGACAGTTAACTGAGATAAAAATACAACATTAGAACTAAAGGATCTTTTACTATGTGAGGCCATATGTTTCTTCTACTCTAATTCCATTTCAATAGTTCCAAGTTTATTACTCAATAATTCAGGAGTTAAATTGAGGTCATCCATTTCCTCAATAACATATCTTTTATTATAAAATTTGGCAGGTAGGGATCTTAGAATTTTAAGTGAAATTTCTTTCCTATCATATACTATCCAATTAGCATGCAGTTTAGTGATAATATCAGTCAACTTAATGTAAAAGTCATCAAAGGATTAAGTCTCATTCGTGATAAGGTTGTTATGCTATTGAACTAACATTTGTGCCTTCCCAACCTTAACACGCTTATTACCCTCACAGGCGGTGATAAGGGTGTCCTAGGCTTCTTTGGAAGTTGTACAGATAGATATGCATTTAAATTCATGCTCATTCACAAACATAACAATACCGTTTTAACCCTTATTATTACTAAGTGACGTTAGCTTTTCTTCCTTACTGAACTCACTGAAACTTTTCTTAATCCTTATTGTACTGGTTTTAGTTAAAGGCTTAGTAGAGTGAACATATACATTTTCAGTCATCTCCGAGACATCATCACCCAGAGTCCCATGGATGAAAGCAATCACCCTTACCTTATAGTAAGGAGAATTGTTTCCATCAAAGAGGGGTGGTCAGGAAAGGTTACCAAGCTTCTCAAAATTTCATCCATTTGAAAAATTATTTTCCAAAAGCAACTTCAGGAGTTACTAGATCAAAATTATTTTGAAAAACCGGCTCTGATACCACTTGTAAATCGATTACCAATTTTTTAACAAAAGTTAAAATTTAGGTAAACTCCGATTAAACTCGTTGAAGAAACTCCTTTTGAATATAAACACAAGATGTGTAACGATGTAAAGGAGACTTAAACTTAAGATTCCTGGTTACTCAGTTTTTGGAAATAAAAACCTTATTAAGCCTTAGATCCTAAAAACCAATGTAGTGAGAGTTAAGAACAATCACAGTAAGTATGCATATATTTTTTACGTGCTAAACCCCTAAACCTAGGGGGGGGGGGAAACATCCACGATGACCTCTACGCCACAAAATAAAAATCCACTAAAAATGAATGAGGTTACAAGCTTACAACAGAACCACAAAATTAAAATAAAGGACACAAAGTATACCTAACTTGAGGAATCCATCCAACGGTGTGCTTCTCTTCTTCTTTGATTTCTCTTGTCGATTTTCCGTGCTCCTTCTCCTTCTTAGTGATGTGTCGACTCAATTAAAATAGATATCTCTCTTAATAACACACTTTGATTAAGTGTTCAGTGCGTGGATGTGGTGTAACAGTGTGTGCCTAAACATGCAACAATTGATCCCCCACACACTTCATCATTATAGACTAGTCCTACAAATTAAAGAGAATCTAAATGAAGATTTTGTTTTAAAATCAAGAAAATTAGACGTATTTCCAAAAGCTATTTCAGATCTGATCTATTTTAGATCTTGAAAAACTCAGATCTAAATAGATTATTTATGAACAAAAATTTTACAAAATGTAAAACTATGAATTGATGTCAGATATAAAACATGAAAGAAGTTTAAAGTCTCTTTTTGAATTTTTAAAACAAAAGAGAATGGATTTATATTTTTAAAAACTTTGAAACCAAGATCCAATTAGAGATGATTTCTATTTACAAAAAGAAAATTGAAATCAACCTAAAGATATCGTGAAATGTATCAGTATGAGGAAATCTCATATTTTTAAACAAAAATGATATTATCAACCACGTGAGGTTATTATAACAGAGATATGTTTTTCAAAGGAAGTTGTATGGATTTTCTACACTCAACCTTACAACTCACAAAAACCCTAAATGTTTAAAAATGAAAACAAGGTTAAGAGAAGTAGTTTTGAACAAAAGAAGGGAGATCATTCTTGCTTTTTAAAACCCTAACAACTTTTATCTTTAAAATAGATTTCAAAAATGATTTGGTATGAATTTTTGCATGAAAATTATATTCTCTTTGATTTTTCTTCTCTTTTCTCTCTTTTTTTCTCTCAATTCTCAAACTCACCACAAAATTACTAAATGGTGAGATGATTAACCTATTTATAGTGAGAGTTGAAAGTCCTGAAAGCTGGATCTCAAATCGACGAGTGAGACTAAGTCTACTGGATCAAGCTTAATTAAACAACATAAATTGAACTCTTTAAGATAAACGAACCATCTACTACCGATTACGGGTCAAGGAATCCGATTGGTTAAGAATGGTTTCACTAGGATCACAAAGGGAGACATGCTGACCAAAGGTTTAAGTAGATCAATAGCTGGGAAAGGATCTCAGATATGTGAGGTAGAGAAAATACAATTGTGACCAATAAAATGCAGCCATTTGTGTACACGTGTTACATTCTTAACAGCTAGCAAGCACGAGATTTAATCTTTTAAAAAATTCCATTTGCATCCCTAAATTTTTGTGTCAATTTGAGAATTAGTCAAAAGGTTTTAAAATGAATTTTTTATAATACAATTAAAGCCCACAAACTTTTAAAATCAATTTTAAATATTAAAAATTAATTTTAAAATGTTTTAAAAAATTCCTAAACCTTATTAAATATCATATTAAGCACACTAAATGTAATATGAGTGCAATGTGTTCCTATAGTGTGTTGTTGACTAACTTTGGACTTATAAACTATGATTAGGTTGGTGAAGATGTACTTGATGCAGTCTTTGTGGTTATTTGTTAAAAGGAGGATCATTCAAACTAGAAAATATTTTGTCTTTATATCCAAACTATTTGAAACTCCTATATGGTGCAGACACAAAATAAGTCAAACATATAGTGTGTTTAAATCTCCTCCTGTAAATATTGGAGACAAAATTCCCTCTAGTACATTGGTACTCGCAGGTTAAAAAAATCCTACTTTCCATACAGAGATCTATTCTACCCAATCCCCTCCTATAATCGAAAATAAGATGAAGGAAAAAAAAATACATAACTCAACTATAATACAAACCATTACCCTATTAAAGAACAATGAACATTAATATTTGTATGATAATGCTTGAAATAAAACACTTGAAACTGGCATGTTAGTTGAATAATAGAAAACATATAGAGCAAGGTTCTGAGATATGTACTCAAGCCTTCTCCCCCATTTTATCTCAAATAGACACTGGGTAAATAAATATAAGAGAGATAAAATGGAATTATTCTACCAATTTTAAGTCAAAACTAGGGTCATATTAGGGGTCTCCTACATAAAATAGATAAATGAGGGATCTTTTGTCATATATCAAATAACCATACCCTAGATCCTTAAAAACTAATTATTAGCAAGATATGTACCAAGGATATGACTAGTAGGAAAAATTTATTATTCAAGGACTGTCATACTAATGGATTTCCTGAATGATTCAAAGTGAGTATTATCCAAGGGTTTGGTAAGTAGATCATCCAACTATTTTTCGGTGTTTAGGTACCCAATTTCTAGTTCTTTGGACTCTACAAGTTCTCAAATAAATTTGTGACTGGTTTTAATGTTCTTAGTGCGTGAGTGTTGAACATGATTCTTAGAAATGTTTATAGCACTTTGATTATTATAGAATAATGTAAGTTTGTCTTCCTTAATGCCAAAATCACATAACATTTGTTTAATCCATTACAATTGAGCATCACAACTACCATCTACTAAATAGTCTGACTTGGCAGTAGATAGTGATATACAATTCTGTATCTTACTACTCCACCCAACTAGATTATTTACTACATAATATCAAGCACCAAACGTTTATGTGGTGGTGGTGGAGTGGTGACTAAAGGTGAGTCAAGGGCGATGTAAGGGGATGTAATGAAAATGATTGTGTTAAATTTGAGGAGAGATGTCGCACTAAAATTGAGCTTAGTCCCCCTCCAATAAGGTCAGTGTTTCCTTAAATAGAAAAACCCTAAATGGACAAAAAGACAAGTCTTCTCCAAGGACATGCCAACAAATATGGTCCCTACTCTGCCTGTTGACAAGGTGGTCAGACTTTTTGGCCAAGTAAGACTTCACCTACCAACAAACAGGTGAGGTATCGTGCCTATAGGTGGGAAGGAATGGTTTTTTAGTCGTAAAATGCGAAACACAAGTCTAATTTATGCTTAGATGGGAACGTTGGAAAGAGTTGGAAAGAGGATTAAGAGATATATAATTTTTTATTTGGGGACTCCCAAGTTTGACAGTTTATTGAAGTCAAATCGGGCCCGTAGATTATGAAATTATTCTATGGTCGAGTATTAAAGGGTGATTAGAGGTTCGAGATTGAAAGGACATTATTTGGACCTATACCGGAGTGTGGGATTATTAGAATAGGGGTGTCCATAGATACCCTTGATGGGTGATCATATGAAAAGAGAAAGGCCATCTAAAGATAGACACCTAAACGAAGTTTATAACTTTGAGTCCATGTGGGTTGAAACTTTCGTAGGGATTAAAAATTAGGGTGTGGATAGCACATAGTGAGTAATTATCATGTTGAGGTTAAAGGAATGATATTGAGGATTTAAAGATATTTTTTGATTGTGTCCTGTTTCTTAGGGATCGGTTATATGTGAGAAGTGAAGCTTGATTCTAAGGGATGGAGGTAATAGGAGGAATGAAGCCTGCTTTTGAATGCTAAGGTCCAATTCTTAAAACCTAAAGAGTTTATGCGACCAATTTTAGGATTACGGCCTAATTCTAAGGAGAAAGATTTAATTATGTGGTTCTAAGGAATATATTTGACTAATATAGGGGTCACAACCTAAGTTTAATAGATAAGGTTAATTTTGGGTACCTAACAAGAGTCAGTGACAAATGCGGCGATTACAGCCTAATTCTGAAGGGTTAAGGTCTAATTTTGAGCACCTAAGTAGTGTATACCAATAAGGGGATCACATTTTAATTCAATGGGTAAGGTCAATTCTGAGGACCTAATAAATGTGTGATACCAATCAATAACCCTGAACTAATTTTAAGGACCAAGGTTAATTATGAGGACTTAAAGAGTGTGTGTGACCAATACGAGAATCGTAACCTAATAATAAGGGCTAAGATCAATTATAAGGACCTAATGAGTGTTTGTGACCAATATAGGGATCATGACCTAATTTTACAAGTCAAGGTTTAATTGTCAGTATGAATAGAGCGTATGCAACTAACAAGTGGATCACAACCTAATTATGAGGTCCAAGGTCTAATTCTTAGGACCTAAAGGATATGCATGACCAATATGGGGATCATAGTCTAATTTTTTAGGGTCAAAGTCAATTTTAAATAACTAAGGGGTGTATGTGACCAATATGGGTATCACAATCTAATTTTGAGGGCCAAGGTCAATTATGAGGACCTAACATGTTTGTGCGACCAATATAGGGATTGGGGCCTAATTTCGAGGTTTATGATCAAGTCTGAAGATCTAAAGAATCTGTATAACCAATACTGAGATCGTGGACTAATTATTAGGTTTATGTTTAATTCAAAGGACTTAAAGAGTGTGTGTCACCAATATAGGGATAACGGTCAAATTCTGAGGGCTAAGATCAATTTTAAGGACCTAACGGGTGTACAATGGCTTTTAAAAGGATGTGTGATGATATGAGAATTTTCTTAAAGGTTTTAGACTTTTTTATTATTCATAATGAATTTTGATTGTTTGCTTAATTCTGAAGTTTGATGATTCTTACGCTAGTGGAATTTGTGTTTTTATGATTTTTGGGAAAAAATTTGTGCATTTTTATAACAAAACTAGAAGTGGTGCCTAGTGGATAAGTCTAGCCTCTTCCTGTCGAAAAAGTCATGGATTCAAAGAGGTTTATTGGTTCCTAAGTGGTACCTGTCGGTAGATAGGTGCCCCTTACCCCTATATAGAGAGGGTGATGCAAACTTCAATCTTCACTCCTTACTCTCTCTCTCTCTCTCTCTCTCTCTACACACACACACACACACACACACACACACACATATATATATATATACACACACACACACATATATATAAAGATTGTTTCAAATTATTTTGTGATTTTTCAAAGAAATGGATTTCAAGAACGCTGCACACGTTGATGACTAGGCCAACATTGATTGGGTTCACCGTGGAGTGATGACTATAAGGGAGAGAATGTGTATCATGGTGCCAACTTGGTGACATATGAATGGGTTTTTTAACGCACTATTCTACCCCTATACCGAATCCTAAAGGTTATGTAAGTGTTGTCTCTTTGTGTCATTTTTTATTTTTATTTTTTCTTTTTGTTTTGGGTTATGTTTATTATTTACACTGTTTGAAATCTTGGAGATATTCTTAAAACTTTTTTGGGACATGCATTTTGTAGGTGGGGTGACTATTACATCTATCCATGCTCGAGAGTCAACCGGAGTAAAGGCTTTTTGGCATCACTTTTGTAGTGAGGTGTGTGGTCTGCTGCAGGCAGGGAGTTGGTGAGCATGTTGGATGAAAATGACGTAGTCTTTGTTGGTATTATATGACCTGGGTAGAGATGGTCGAACACCACCCATAACTTCCACTTTGGTATCTATGAGATGGCGGCGATGCCAGCCAACGTCTATAAGATACTCGAGTTATCATGCGAGGAGATGTAGATAATTGTTGATCGGTCCCTCCTCTTAATGTCTACTGTGATCGATATTACTTTGGGGATAATAGAGATGGTAGGCTTGGGGGAGTAGGTGGCCCTTCTGAAGGGCATCCTGATAAGGCAGGTAGTGAATGTGGAAGATGAGCAACAGGTTCAGCATGCGGTCCACCTATTTATTATATTTTTGTTGGGGAGTATACTATTGGCCAAGATAAGTGATGACATATATCTCTAGTTCCATCCATTCTTTTTGGAATTTACATAGATCCACCATTACGACTAGGGGATATTGACTTTGGTGATACTATGTGCCACCTTGGATGCTTTCATTCGGTGCTACGGTCTACTTATATTAGAATGTCGTACCTATTGGAGGTAATTTTATTTTTCGATTTATTTTTGTATTTTTTTTTATAATTTTGTGATATTTTTGATTTTTTTCTCTTCATGTTTTACTCTATGAGGTGACTAGGTACAACACATGATTGAAGAGTTTAAAGCAAGTGGAGGTTGATGCAT
This sequence comes from Sambucus nigra, assembly GCA_949130495.1. Classification (NCBI taxonomy): domain Eukaryota; kingdom Viridiplantae; phylum Streptophyta; class Magnoliopsida; order Dipsacales; family Adoxaceae; genus Sambucus; species Sambucus nigra. The sequence continues at coordinate 126,230,825 of OX422212.1, read as the reverse complement.
GGACTAGGATGATGAGGTGGAGGAAGTGAGGTTAAAAGATGTGAGGTTTGTCATCCATTAAAGGATGTGAGGTTTGTTAGCTTTTAATATTTAGCTTTGGATTTTTTCCTACTTATTCTTATTTATTTTTGGATTGTATTTTGAATATATTATTCCCATGGAGTCGATTAATTGACAATATAGGGGTCACCTTCTTTCATGCTCAGATGCATCAACTATGTCTCACAAATTTGGGAATGGATGGTACCTAAGGGAGAACGTGGTGAGGCGAATCGTGGAGGGAGAAGAGGTTGTTCCTCTATCAAGTCCCCCTTTCAATATACGGGATTCAGATAGGATGACGGAGGAGTCTAGGGAAGAAACGATGATAGGTGACCATTATTCTGCCCATACAAACATGATGGCATGTAATGATTATTTTTTATGGAAGAAGGACCACCCCTTCTGAGGAGAAAGAGAGGTAGTAAATTTTCGGGTTCGCAGATTCAGGCTTCAGTGAGTGGTGTCAGGAAAATATACATTCTTCTGCTTCATGAATATCGATTAACATCTAGATATCTGTTGATAGAGGGTGGAGACACGATATATATTCCCCATCTCCCTCATGCGGTGTTAGAGGGCCTTCATTCTATGTTAGCGGAGGACAACCAGTTATTGGTAAGTTTTTCTTACCTTATTCTTTGATTTATGTATTCTAATTTATCACTTTTTACATTACTTATTCTGGCATATCTTTTTTCTTTTTCTTTCCAGACTATATCCATACAGACTTCATGGGTATGGGATATTCGAGACTCGATAGCTTTGGTGGCTGAGTAAATTTGAGAGATGGTTCAATATTGTGTTGATTCTTGAGATACTAATGATTATGTTCCTTTTTGAGATATGGGAGTGGGTCCCCTACGTTTTGCTATCGCAGTAAGTGTCCCCACCATAATCACCAATGCTTATGATAGTTTTTTAAGGATTATGAAGAAAATTATGGCCACGTCTCAAAACCATTTATTTATTTTTCTTTTTCTTTGTACTTGGAAAACTAAATGAGTATTTATAAAAAAAAAATTATGTATTTTTATTTAGTTATCTTGGTTTTGTGTCTTACTTTACAAGCACTTTTAATTTTCCACTTAAGGTTTTATGATATTTTAAGAAAATATGTGGTGTATTTTTTATTATGAATAGTTTTGGATATTTTTAATAGAGAAATGCTCAAGAAGCTTTTGGTATATTAATATTTATTTTAGGGGATTAATGGTAAAAAGAAAGACAAAAAAGTAAAAAGAGTTTTCCCTTAAATAGGGGGTACTGACTGACAAGGCCTTTTGCTTACTAGCCGAAATGTCAGTGAAGGAACTTGGATATTTTATCCATTGATACCCTTTCACTCTTTTTAGTCCTTTGATATCTACATAAATGTGGATGGTTTGGTTGCTTCAACATTTTTTGGGAGGATTTGACTATAAAAGGGGGCTTAATGATTACTCTTTGGATCAACAACCCTTTTTCTCTCTCTCCCTTGTATTCAACATCATTTCTTCTAATCGCTATTCCTATAACCAAAGAATATTATGCCTACCTTGATGGTTTAGACGATACATGCATATAACATTGATTATAATGTGTTCAACCTCTACTTGATCATTTTATGACGTAATCGTCCGAGGTTGCTCTATATTTCTGGTACGCGGAGGATCACATGTTCAGTTTGAATGTGTGTCTAACCTATGAGGAATTATCAGCTCTGTTGGATATTAACCCTCAAGTTCCAATCACTATGAAAAAATGTTGAAGATTGTATATTAGAATCACTTGAGACACCTCTTGATGTATGTTGTGCAATCCTGGACTATAGTAGTCCAATATTACCCTTATCGGATGACCTTCTTGATGACTATTGTGCATTGAAATTGGGTACCATCGAAAATCCTCTTGAACAAAGCTTTGACACATATAATGTATTTAGCTGTGAGTTTTTAAAGGGTTATGCGATATTTCTTATTATCACCTAGAGGGAATAAGTTATGTTTGAGGAGGCACCAAATATAATAATACCATAGTCCAACTTTTTTAAAGTATTCCTCTATAGCAAGCTCAATGCGGTAGCAGTGGGTCGGCTTATATTATTTTTGAAATTGCAAGGGGAAATTGTTATTCCCTCAGGCATGTTAACCATAGAGTTAACTTTTGATTTTGAGGCGATCTCTTCAAGGTGAGCATGAAAGGATGGAACTTTTTGTCTTTAAATATCCACTTTTGGAGGATATGTCCTATAATAAGGGTTGAATCTTTATATAGAGTAAGGTGCCAAATTTCCTTTTCGAGAGAGATCATGAGATCCATAGCACTTGCATCGTATTTTGTCATATAATTGGTGCAAGGATGTCTAGATTCATGTCGATCGGAGTATGGAAGTCATCGGGTATGATTATGAGTTTCCCAATGATATATCCTTTCTTGTTGGTGGCTCCATCGAAGAACATCTTCCAATGGTGTTCCTTAGAGGCAGTGCAGAAAATATCTTCATTTATGAATTCAGAGATCCACTTCGAATTCTTCTATCAGGTAATCCATGAGATAATAAAAAAAGGCCCTTCCTTTGATGGCTTTTGCGTGATATATGCAATGACAAACTTTCTTAACAAAAGTAACCATCGGACCTTGCGGCTTGACAAAGAAACTTATCTAGTAGATATTTCCTAGGATCCATTAAAGAAACTAATTCGGTAAGAAAATCAAACATATAGTCCCATAACTTTTATATGACCCAAACTAAGGTGACGCGCACCTTTCCAATGCTGTATATTTCATTTCATACCCTGTCACTTTTCACAAACGTCATAAATGGCTCACTCTTACGTGACTTTTTGATGTTATATTATTCACTTCATAACACCTACATCCTTTATATCCCTTCTACCCGAAGATTTTTCACCCTTATTATTTTATGTTTCTCAAAAAAATTTAGATTTAGAAAAACTGCCTTATGGGTCTTTAAATCTATACCCTTAATTCCTTTTTGGGCGGCCTATAATGCTTTAACTCCAAAGTTTGGAGCGAACCTATGAGATGTTATTGACATTAACTAAATTTTTTAATGTCTTGTCGTGTGATAAAAACCTAGGAGGTAGACCTCAAAATCTTATGCACCACTTATCATCTGGAATCTTATCTTCCGAATTAAAACACGAGTTCATAATATCGGAAAATTTAGCGTAAAAGTGGATGAAAGTCTCATTTTATTTCATAAAAAACATCTCAAACCAAGTGGTGATAATTTGGAGATTTAAGACACACATGGTATTATACCCTCGGATAAATTAGAGTATCTCCCATGCCTATTTAGATGTTTCACAAGTCATAATCCAGAGTAACTCCTCTAGTGTAACCATACAAAACATAGCATTAAGTCCATGAGAATTATAGTTATATAACTATGGTTATCCTCACACCCACTTTGTATGGGTTTACGGATAAGAGTATCATCTACTTTAGTTATGGTTGGTGTTCACCCCTTTTCTAAAGCTAACCACCCCACTTATTAAGGGACTTAAGAGTAAATTTCATACGCACTTTCCAATACGAGTAATTAGACCCGCTAAATAATGGTAACCTAGACAAAGATTAACCCTCTATAGAAAAACCTCCAGGATTCATGCCTAAGTTAAATATAAAAACTTTCTCAGCTACCACTCAAAATTATGCTACTATGGATCGATAAATTAAATTTAATTCAAATTAATTATTTCCAATTTTAATCCTGAATAATTATTTATCTTAGGCTAATATATTAATTCAAAGTTTAATTGATTAAAAAAAATTCTATATGGTGCAAATTTAATTATTATTTTCAATTTGTTCCTAGTGAAATTAATTAAGTAAATTTTACAATTTACCAATTAATTAATTAGGTCCAAATTTGTATGAGGTGATAGATATTAACGGTAGAGGAAAATAAAAGCAATCACAAACATAGGGACACGGTAATTTAACCTGGAAACCCTCTCAGGAAAAATCACATGCACACACCTCACACATAAGTCCCCTAGTGCAAAAACTCAAGGATTACAAAAAGTACCCATAGGACTTACAACACTTGATATGACTACATCCATAAATCTACATCATTCTGCACTTTAAACCTCTGTAGTACTAGCTTTGTCAATCTTCACAATAGTGTTGACTTCATAACCACCACCCCTAGGTCTCGGTATCCATCCATCTATTAAAACATATGTGTATTATAAAATTTCTACCGCAATTTTGATTCCTGAGTTACCAGCCTCATAAACATGTCTTCGATCGCAACCCAAGTCAATCGGCTCACTAAAATCACCATTTAAGTATTTAATTTAATGTGAAATCGGATTTCTTTAAATCATTAAAAGAAAGAACCAAAACCCAACATTGAGTTTGGGATCTTTAGGGGGTTAAAGACTTCGAAGGCTCTCTATGAAAAAAGGAGTACTTTTTTTAATGACTAATGAAATCCTTTTTATAATTTAAAAGAGTTTAGTTTAGAATATTCTAACCCGTTTAAAACTCTAAAACAACAAATAAGAACAAAGCTTTGAAAACACTATTTATTTAGTAAATTAATAAAAGAACAAAAGCCAACATAGATAATAACTTAACAAAACGTCAAGTAAAATACACAGACACTACCACGTGGTATATAAAAAATATTTATACCTCCTAAATGCAATTAAGACCACAAATGTCAAACCAAAGACACAGTTTAGTGAAACCCACTTGTTCTAAACACTCAAAACTAAGCTAGAGTTTCTAGCCAAAGACTTAATTTCTAGAGAAAAATAATTATCATAACCTAAAATAGTAGTGCCACGGGGACCAATAATAATATGACACCTATTATAGTGCGCAATGGGTCCTATCCAATAGTTTGATACGGTCAACTTTCTTGTCCCCTTAGGTCGACAGGATGGCCGACCACCGTCTAGAATACTAACCATCAGCAAGGTGAACATCCTACTACCATCCATCACATGCATGTGAAGAAATACAAAACTGTTATCCACAGTGTAATGGTGTAAATACCTAATCCATAAAGGTATTCCGCCTCTTCTCCTTCCCATTAGCATAAATATTTCACTACACCCCTCAGTCGGGGGATAATTAACAAACAGTTTACCCTAACCCTAGAGAGTTCCTGAGAGCTTTTACTCAAACACTAATACTTAGTGGCATTACAACCATGGATATAAGCACCATAAAGGCTGAACCACATAAAAACCCTTGATCTCTCTTCTTGTCTCTCATCTATCTCTAGTTCCCATCATCTCATATTTTATTTGTGGTACATAATAATTGGTATAATCAAGCTAAGACTAATTGTGATCCACATACCAATTTTAAACAATAAAATATTGGCATCATATGTGGGAAATCAACAAGTCATTGTTGCATCCTACCTATTTTCAATCGAGAAGTGACTCCCCAGTCACTTGCCCATGAATACCAAAAAATGGTAGACAATCTAGAAATCAACCACACCACTGGTGATACCTTCATTCACTTTTCCTCTCCTAGAATAGGTGATATTGAAGGAATATTTTTTAGCATAGCCAAATAACAAGAGGATATACAAGAAACTATCAAACAATTAACTCAGACACTCCAAGTTAGGCCTGTAGCAACTTCTATCGCAAGAGGAGAAATGCTACCCATGCCCCTATAGGGATAGACAACTCGAAAACCTAGTAGGGAGGCAAGAGATAAACATATATAGACACTATATATTAACATATGACTGAACCTATCTTCCCGGTACTACATCATTTTTAAGGTCTATTGACTATTATGATAGGCATTCATTCTCTCAAGAAAGGCCTAGCATTCTAGAAAGGTTGAGTTGGGGCTCAGCATTTGATTATCTAGGTCCTTGAGCTATAAGGGGTTATGATTATAGAGAGCCCTCAAGTTCCACAGATCATCAAAAATGATCTGCCAAGTGAAAAACCAGTGTGTGAGGATCAGTTCATGCTAAACAAACTTCCTAGGAACACAGCTCTGCACCAACTCATAGTCAAACTGCTAAAACTAGGGGTGGAAATTCAGGTTAGTCGTGTTAATTTTGGGTCACATTGATTTTTATTTGAGTATAATTTTTGGGTACTCTTAAATCTATACAAGTTAATTGTGTCAAGTTCGGGTCATTTCTGGTTATTACCATAAATGAATTATCGTGCCAAAAATTTCCAGCTCTAGGTAAAACTGCCTCACTCAAAACCGACCCTGATGAGCATCCCTGGAAGGTCTCAATTCAAAGGTTGGAATACCTCTTAGGGGAAATAGATAAATCAAATAATACCTTGTACAAGTGTTTCATGAAGGTATTAACCTTTATTCCTTAAATTGTGAACTACGCTACACCTACCAAGTTCAAACCATCTGTGGTGACCGCAAAATACGATGGAAAAACTCTCCACATACGACAGTATTAAGCTATTATAGATATCTATTTGATACCCAATGACATATGTTGAAAAACATTCTCTAGCACTATTACCAGATCAGCCTAGATCTGGAACAATAACTTACTGCGGGGGAAAATCTCTACCTTTCAATAGTTAACTAATTTGTTCATCGCCAACTTATGCTTTGGAGCCAACCCTATCAAGAGGGTAACTCATCTTCTAGGTGTTTTCAAAAGGGTCATAGAAACCACCCAAAAGTATATCATTTCATTTAATAGCAAGTAACTGGAGGCCACTGATTATGAAGAAAGGACGATGATCACTGCATTGATGAATGACTTCCTCCCCAAGAAAATATTCTATGTTTTGGCCAAAGACTCCTTAAATACAATGAATGAATTACTAGCCAAATAAGGTAAGATTATGAATGCAAAGGAGGCCATGGATTCCAAGCAATCTCATGAGACTAAAGTCAATAAGAGCAAGGAGTCCGAGAAGAAAGAGCAGAAAGACAAGAAGGTGGACAAACCCAAGAGGTATGGCGAATATACCCCTTTCACTATAGTATACATCACATTCTGGAGGAAATTCGGGGAAGAAAGGACCTGAAATTCCTCGAGAAGTTGAAATCTCCCTCAAATCGGAGGGATAAATCAAAGTATTATGAATTCTACACAGACCATAGACATAATACGGATAATTTCTTTGCCCAAAATAATAAGATAAAAAGCCTAATTCAGAGAGGAAATTGTCCAAGTTTGTTGATAAAGAGGGAAGCATAAATCCTTTAGAAGGATGAGATGGTCGGAGGCGATTAGAATCCCCTTGCCAAAGAGGGGACGATAAAAAAAGGGGCAGAGATAATGATGCCGAAGATGACCCAGATCTGCTGAGAAGACCCAAAGAGCCAGTGAGTGAGGTAAAAATGATCTCCTTTGGCTATTATTTTATTATAGGAGGTGACGCTAGCGGGTTGATGAAATAGTTGAGAGGAAGACCTATATTAACGACGCCAAAGCATGATCCTACATTCGCGAGATCAATTTTTCTAGCAACATTAATAACTGCCCAAGGAAAGTAAATAAGGACGGACTGATAATAGGGTTCTCTAAAGAATAACTTTCAAGAGTACTATTCCCTCACGATGATCCTCTGGTCGTTACAATGCTGGTACATGAGGGAAGAGTAGCTAGAGTGTTGGTCAACAATGACAGCTCAGTCAACATTTTATTTTATGACTGCTTCAAGGGATTAGGGATGTGAGATAACAAACTTAAGCCCTATCCTAGGCCCCTTATTGGTTTCTCAAGGGAGAAGGTGTATCCCCTAGGGACTATCAACCTAAAAGTCATAATTGGAAATTAGCGATGGTGATGAAATAGCTAGGTGGAAGTCCTATCTCAATAAAGCCAAAGCATGCTCCTACATTTGGCAGATCAATTTGTCTGACGACGTTGATAACTTCCCAAAGAAAGTAAAAAAGGACAAAATAATAATAGGGTTCTCCAAAGATGACCTATTAGGATTACTCTACCCCCACGATGATCCTCTAGGTTTTGCAAAGCTAGTAAATGAGGGAAGAGAATGTAAAGTGTTGATCGACAATGGTAGCTCGATCGATGTGCTGTTCTATGACGGGTTTAAGGGATTAGAGCTGTGAGAGATTAAACTTGAGCCCTATCATAGGCCCATTATTAGTTTCTCAAGGGAGAAGGCGTACCCCCTAGCGACTGTCAACCTGGAAGTCATAATTGGTAATTGGTCAACCTGCATAATTGAGAAATTATGTTTCTTCGTCCTTAACAAGAATGTTAGCTCAGTATATAATATTATCCTCGGTTGAGTTGGCCTAAATTTTTTTAAAGTTGTTCCCTCCACCATACACCAATTATTGAAGATCGAGATGGTAATTTTTGACCCGATAACACGTTTACGGTTGTTGATACCAAAATTAATATGCTGATGTGGACGAATAATACGAAGACACGTGTCAATCTACGTGGCACAATAGCAGCGAGGAAGTTCATTTCCCCGACCAAACTCATGTTCTATCCGAGCAACGAGTACACCCCGAGGAACTCTAGCGCTCCGAGGTACTCTAGCGCTCCGAGGAACTCCTGAGCAACGAGCAACTATGGCGGTCCGAGCTGCACCTCGGTCGTATCATTAATTGCCAGATAATCAACAGTTCAAATATTCATTGAATGCTTATATTCTTGACGCACACGCTGCATTAAATGTATTACCCTTTCACATGTATATCATTTAATGTATCGAACCTTTCATGTACAACTTCAAGGCTATAAATACCTTGTATCAACCCCATTCAAGGGGACCGGAATTTCTTGAGAGAACTTGTAATCAAGAATTCTGCAAACACTCAGCAATAACATAACAGTGGATGTAGGCTTTATTCCTAGCCGAACCACTTTAAAAATCTTTGTCTTATTTATTTATCTGTGATTGAATAATTAGAGCAATCTAGTTTTTTACATCAACAGATTGGCGCCGTCTGTGGGAAACGACTGTTATTATCGTTTTTCGCAAAAATCATTTATTATCAATGGTAGATAATCCAGAATCCAGTAATCGAAATGCTGGAAATACTGGAAATCTTCCAAATCCATCTGCACCTCCAGATCTAACTGGAATTATGACAAATCTGGCTCAAGGACAAACCGCCATGAAAGAATCTATGAGGCAACTCATTCAAACTCTTCAAGGTGGTGCACCTACCTATTCAGAACAACGGAGTGATCGTGGGCAATCACGGTCCAGACGTACTGGGTCATATCGCAATGGGGAGTCTAATGATTCTTCTTATCAACCTGGGCGAACTTCATCAATACAGGCTACGGATACAGATCAACGTATCACTCTCTCTCCAAAGAGAACTAGCGCTTTAGAAAGATTAAGCAGGGTGTCTCCTTTCAGTTGATTAGGACCAAGGAGGAATATGAGTCCACCTAGAGCTCCATCGAGAAGTTTTCGGCCACCATCAGGTTTGAGAGAAGGATCAGCACAATCACGACCAGCTACTCGTCGAGATAAATCTCAAGAAGCTATGTCAGAGCAATCAATTGCTCGGACTAAGAGGCCTGAGGAAGGAAATGAAGCATGGAAAGGTTCCATTCAGCGGTTAGAAGATAGACTGGGAGAAATGGCTAAGGCAAGAAACCCCTTACAGAGAACGTTTGTTCAAGGGACACCTTTTGTGCAAGCCATTGTGGATTTTCCCACACCATCGAAATTCAAAGCACCTGTGGTGACCCCCAAGTACGATGGAAAGATAGATCCTGTACTTCATATAGAACAATACCAAGCTGCTGCCGACATCTATGCCGTCCCCGGCGAGATGAGGTGTAGAGCATTCTCAGGAACTCTTACCGGATCTTCACAAATATGGTACAATAATCTTCCTCGGGGTAAGATTTCAACTTTTATTCAGTTAGCCGAGCTGTTCATTGGCAATTTTTGTTTTGGAGCAAAGCCGGTAAAGCGAGTAGCACACTTGCTAAGTGTTAGGCAAAAATCAGGTGAAAGTAGTAGAGATTACATAACTTGTTTTAATAACGAGAAGTTGGAAGTCATAGATTACGAAGAAAAGACAGCAATCACTGCTTTGATGAGTGGTTTGTTGCCTAATAAGTTATACTACACTTTGGCCAAAGATCTACCTAAAACTATGTCGGAGTTTATGGCAAAAGCGGCCAAAATCATGAATGCTGAGGAGGCTATGGCTGCAAAGAAGAATATGGATAAAGAAACCAAGGTCGAGGTCGACAAGTATAAGAAGAAAGAGCAGAAAGGTAATGGTGGTGACAAGAATTCCAAGAATACTAGGACGACATGGGAAGTCCTAAAGAAGTACGATAATTATACTCCATTGAAAATGGGTATTAATCACGTTTTAGAAGAAATCAAGAACAGCGAGGAAATCAAGTGGCCAGAAAAACTGAGGACAAATCCTGATCTGAGGAATAAGGCCAAATACTGCGAGTTTCACAAAGATCATGGCCATATGACCAAAAATTGCATAGCCCTTCAGAACGAGATTGAAATGCTCATCCGAAGAGGAAAATTGTCAAAATATGTAGATCGCAGGGGTGAGAGGAAGAATGATGATAGAACTAGAGAAAGATCTAGATCTCCTCGTCGTGCCGAGGAGAAAAAGAAGAGGGACCATGAAGATGATCCAGATGATGACCCCGATCTTCCCAAGAAGCCAAGGCAGCCTGAACGAGAGGTATTTTCTATACGTTTTGGGTCATTTGATTGTAATGTTATTACAGGAGGAGATGCAGAAGGAGGAGACCTTACTGAAGAAAGAAAAGCTTACCTCGGAGAGGCTCAAGCTTGGTCATATATTCAGCGAATAAATCTGGCCGAGGATGATCGTCCGAGGAAGGTAAACAAAGAGAAGCTAGTGATTGGTTTTTCAAAAAATGACCTGGCAGGTGTTCTTTACCCTCATGATGATCCTTTGGTGATCAAAATGAGGATGAAGGACGTGGTCATTTCAAGGGTGTTAGTAGACAACGGTAGTTCGGCAGACATCATGTATTACTCATGCTTTGATAGCTTGAATTTGAAATTATCTCAATTGGAACCTTATCACAGACCCCTTCTGGGTTTTGCTGGAGAGAAAGTTTTTCCACTTGAGACGATCAAGTTGGATATACTCATTGGAACTTGGCCTGCTTGTCGAACATAAAGAATACGCTTCTTTGTGATGGATAAGAATGTGCAGTCAGCCTACAACATCATCATGGGAAGAGTTGGATTGAAGAAGTTCGAGGCAGTTCCATCTACAGTACATCAGTGTTTGAAATTCCCAACGAATTTTGGAGTCGGAATTATGAAAGGTGATCAAAAAGTAGCTCGGGAATGCTATTATTCGTCTGCCGAGCAAGAGGAACTTGAAGAATCAAGGAAAAAGACTACTACTTACCAAGTGGAGGAAGGCACAGAAATTGAAACTCTTGACCCTAGGGATGAATCTCAACTCGTAAAAGGGCAGGTGGTGGAATCTACAGAAAATATTATTCTGGACGACGAGCATCCTGAACGAGTAACCCAGATAGGATCGTCGTTGGATGTTTCAATAAAACAGGAGTTGATAACTTTCTTGAGAAACCGGAAGAATACTTTTGCTTGGAGTCATGAAGACATGCCAGGAATAGATCCAAACTTCTTATGTCATGAACTCAATGTGAATAAGGAGATCAAGCCTGAGAAGCAGAGAAGAAGAGTGTTTAGTCCCGAGAAGAACCAGGCCATACAAGAGGAGGTCGAGAAGCTCCAGAAAGCCCAATTTATTGAAGATGTGAAATATCCAGATTGGTTGGCTAATGTGGTGATGGTAAAGAAGAAGAATAATAAATGGAGAATGTGTGTTGATTTTACTGATCTTAACAAGGCATGCCCAAAAGATCATTTTTCATTGCCCAGAATTGATCAGCTAGTGGATGCTACCTCGGGACATGAGCTACTCAGCTTCATGGATGCATATTCTGGCTACAATCAGATCAAAATGAAGCCTGAAGACAGGGAAAGTACTTATTTTATTACCCCAAGGGGAACTTATTGTTATAATGTTATGCCTTTTGGTTTAAAAAATGCAGGTGCAACATATCAGCGGCTGATGAATAAGGTTTTTACCGAAAAAATCAGTTGCAACATGGAAGTCTATGTCGACGATATGCTCACCAAAAGCGAGAGAGCTACTGATCATCTAGTTGACTTAGGCCAGACCTTTGATCAATTGGACAAATACCAAATGACGCTCAACCCGACGAAGTGTACCTTTGGAGTACGAGAAGGAATGTTCCTCGGATACATCGTCAACTAACGAGGTATTGAGGCAAATCCAGAAAAGATCAAAGCTCTTTTAGGGCTGCGATCCCCAATGACGAGGAAAGAAGTACAGAGTCTTACAGGACGAGTTGCAGCGCTCAACAGATTCGTATCCCGAGCAACTGATAAATGTCTCCCATTCTTCAAAACACTGCGAAAAAGTTTTGAGTGGACTGATGAATGTGAAAAGGCTTTTCAAGACTTGAAGAAGTATTTGGGAGCACCACCATTGTTGTCCAGGCCAATAACTGGAGAGAAGCTGTACTTGTATTTGGCAGTATCAGAGAATGCAGTTAGTTCAGCATTGATCAGATTGGAGAATGGAGTCCAGAAACCTATCTATTACACAAGTAAAGCTTTCCGAGGTGCAGAAATCAGGTACCCAAACCTAGAAAAATTGGCACTGGCATTAATTGAGGCAAGTAGAAGAATGAGGCCATACTTCTAGGCCCATACCATCATCGTGTATACCGACATGCCATTAAGACAAGCCCTTCACAAGCCAGAAAAATCAGGAAGATTGATGTATTGGGCAATAGAACTCGGTGAATATAATATTGTGTATGGACCCAGATCATCATTAAAGGGGCAAGCTGTAGCAGATTTTATAGCAGAGTTCACGTACCCTGATACCCCCAATGAGAAAAAGGTTCTTACTGACCTACCTGTGGACGATACAGGATCAGCAGACACAGGTCCAGACCAACCAAGGTTGATGTAGAAAAATCATCATATTCAAACCCAGACCAACTCCAGTTGGTAAAAGGGCACGAACATATGACCAACGAGGAACGAAAGATACCAGGGGAGGATGAAAGAAAACAACAGATATTTTACCGAGGAGTTCTGACAGATAAGAAATTTGAAGACGAGTTACCTACCTGGAGATTATATGTAGATGGATCATCTTGCACAGCTGGTTATGGAGCAGGGATTGTTTTAAACACCCCCGATGATATTGACATGGAGTATGCCTTGCGATTCCAATTCAAAGCCTCCAATAATGAATCTGAGTATGAGGCCTTGATAGCAGGTTTAAATTTAGCAAAATTTATGGAAGCACGGCAAATAATGGTGTTCAGTGATTCTCAATTAATTGTGAATCAGATGATGGGAGTATATGCAGTCAAGGGAGAATTAATGGTGAAGTATCATGCAAAGGTGATGGAATTGTTGGTGGAATTTGATGCCATTCAGTTGGTGAGAATACCGAGGATGGAGAATGCTAGAGCAGACGCATTGGCCCGATTAGCGTCAGCTACGCGCACCGAGCTACGAAGAACAATACCTATTGAAGTATTAGAAAGTCGGAGCATAGAAGAAGACCTGATGGTGAATATAATAACCCTTGATTTAGGACCATCTTGGATGGATCCTATCAGGGCATACATTCAAGAAGGAGAATTACCAGAGGATAAATTAGCCGCCAAGAAATTGAAGTATAAAGTTGCTCAGTATGTGTTAACTAATGGTGTTTTGTATAGACGAGGAATTATGGCAGGTTTGCAGAGATGTGTACATCCATCAGAAGTCAAGGAATTGGTTGAGGAAATCCATGAAGGATCCTGTGGAGCTCATGTAGCAGGTCGGACACTTTTGCAAAGGGTGATGACACAGGGATACTACTGGCCGACGATGAGGGCTGATTGTATAGCCTATGCCAAGAAATGTGACAAGTGCCAACGCTTTTCCTCCATCCGAAGAACTCCACAAGCATTGTTGACACCCATTACTTCATCTTGGCCATTTGCTATGTGGGGGATTGATTTGGTTGGACCATTACCGACGACCCGAGGAAGGTTCAAGTACCTCGTCGTGGCAGTGGATTATTTTACTAAGTGGGTGGAAGCTGAACCACTGATTGATATGACGTACGAGAAGGTTTATCAATTCATTTCGAAGAAAATCATCTGTCGATATGGTCTCCCTCATGCTTTCATCACAGACTATGGAACACAATTTGATAACGAGGAGTTCGCTGCCTATTGTCATCAGTCGAACATTCTGAAATTTCATTCAGCACCAGGCCATCCTCAAAGCAATGGACAGACTGAGGTGACGAACATAACATTACTAAATGGTTTGAAGAAGAGGTTAAGTGAAGCTAAAGCAAATTTGATTAATGAGCTCCAATCAGTACTATGGGCTTACCGAACAACTCCCCGAGCAGCAACTGGAGAATCACCATATATGCTAGCATTTGGAAGTGAGGCTGTAATACCTGCCGAGTTGGGTCTCCCAACACATAGAGTGCTGAATTTTAATTCCCCAATCAGCGATTTAATGAGAAGACTGGATTTGGATATGCTCGAGGAGGTTAGAGAAGAGGCATCCATCAGAAATGCTGCTTATCAAAAACGAACAGCTCTGTTCTACAACAAAAGGGTGAAGAAATGCGATCTAAAGGAAGGAGATTATGTGCTGAAGAGGGTCATTCAGAAGCACAATAAACTCGAAGCAAACTGGCATGGACCTTACCGAGTTACAAAGGTTGTTCGTCCAGGAACTTACAGAATAGCAACTCTAGAGGGAGAAGAATTTAAGAATGCATGGAATGCTGAACACCTGCGCAAGTATTATCAGTAATGTAAAATGTAAAGCATTTCCTTCATTATGAATAAAACGAGGATGTTTCACCATTTTCTTTCTGTTAAAAGTTTTCGGGGAATACTAGTGTTGTACACTACGCTGCTTGATAACAAGAAGAAGACTATAGTTCAGACCCACGATCAATTCCGGTTAATAAAAGGGCGAGAACAACTTAAATACTCCTTTGGTTAGGAGACGACACTAGTGTGACCAACTACGGTTGGTAAGATATCTAGTGGACAGCTCGAAAGAGCCAAAAAACTACTCCTTTGGTTAGGAGGCGACACTAGTGTGACCAACTACGGTTGGTAAGATATCTAGTGGACAGCTCGAAAGAGCCAAAAAACTACTCCTTTGGTTAGGAGGCGACACTAGTGTGACCAACTACGGTTGGTAAGATATCTAGTGGACAACTCGAAAGAGCCAAAAAACTACTCCTTTGGTTAGGAGGCGACACTAGTGTGACCAACTACGGTTGGTAAGATATCTAGTGTACAGCTCAACGAGCCAAAAAGTTCGAAAGAACCACTACTACTACCACTACTACTCCTTTGGTTAGGAGGGGTACACCAGCATGATCAATTACGGTGTTGGTAAGATACAAATATACTCTCAAATTACAACTTATGTTGGTCGGGAGATAAGATTATTACAAAAAGTTCTTTGAAGAACAAAATATTCCAAAATATACCAAGTATAGCTGGTCGGGGATAAAAACCCATCAACTGTAGTTGGTCGACAAACATAATTTAACAACCTTGGTTGGTTGTAGGCCGGACACATTTTATGAAAATATTTGAAAATTGAACCAAGTATAGCTGGTCGGGGATAAAAACACATCAACTGTAGTTGGTCGACAAACATAATTTAACAACCTTGGTTAATTGGAAAAATTTTAAACATTTTTATACTCATTACTTTCTTATTAAGTGATTGAGCAACATTACTGATACTGGTAATTCTTTTTTATTACTAAGTTGGTCCATGAATAGCACAATATTGTTATCTTTTTAACAGATACATATGCATAAATGTAAGGTGTTTGATAAATACAAAACAATAGCAAGATTTACAAACAAAAATGAAGTCTTTCATTAAAAATTCAAAATGAGTTACATATTACATGTATGTGCTGACTATTACATTAATATTCCTATTCTATTGGTTTCTTGCCCTTTGCTTTTGAGACAGGATCTTCGCCAGCAGGAGGATCTTCCAGGCAAAGGGGAGAATTAATAAAGTTCAAGTCCTTCAGCATTCTAACGTTCATTATTGAAGGTGTATCCATTAGATGCTCTGGACGAGATACTTCGATTTGGGAATGAAGGCTATAATCACCGAGGTATTTTGAAATTAGGCTACGAGGAATGGAACGAGCTGGGATCCAGGCCATATCCAATTTGAAAGGTGGCACAGGCAAGTCTAGTAACCCTGGAGCATAATAATCCCATAAAAAATGCCCTTGCTCCAATTTTAATACACCCAGGGCGTTCAACCATCCCTGCTTATAACCTTCATTGTTGGCATGTTCAATACGAGCATCCAAATGAACAAGAGCTTCATTATATCCTGCCATCCAGAATTCCCTGGGCTGCTTATGAAATTGAAAAGTTAATCTATCCAATTGTTCGAGAAGATTTTTAGCAAAAAGATCCTTGGTATAAAGAGCAGACTTCGTTGCAGTAAGTTGATCTTCCAAGGATAGATTTTTCTTGGACATTTCTGACAAAGCACGATCCTTAGCATTCAATTGAAACGCTTGAGTTTCCAAAGTAGACTGAGTGCGAGCCTCTTCAACATTGTGAATAAGAACTCTTGATCGGCTCCTAGAAGCAACTGGATAACTTTGCTCCTCGACAATTCTTCCTCGTCCCTGAGAACCTCTTCCTCGTCCCCGAGCAGTCACAGGAATAACAGACTTTCTCAAGTTATCCAGTTCTTACCTTAGTTTGGCATTTTCAACCTCTAAGAACGAAAAACCTTCATCAGTAACGGGCACTAGAGCAGTGGAAGATGACGCTGCAGATTCATATTGAGCCAACTTTTTCTGTAAATTATTATTTTCTTGTTCCAGGATCTCGGCAATCTGCCTGCAAGCTTCAACTTCACCTTTTAGGGTCCTTTCCCTAATATCATATCCAACAATGATCTTTTTATGGCCTGTTTAAGAAGAGAGCTGCTGGTATCTATTTTCATAATCCTTGTGCAACGAAGCCATTGATGCATTGTGTTGATTTTGAAGATCCTCTATGGAACCATGAAGTTCCTCGATCAATTCGTAGTATGCCACATTATTGGCCACAGATCTATCAAGTAAATCCTTCAGGTACCGGTAAGCCTCAACTGCTTGTTCTGAGGCATCGTGACCAAGGATGTCGACAATCTTTGATACACTTAGGTCTGTATGACCAGATTTATAATAACCATTGCATTGTCGCATCAACTCAGTATCAAGAGCAGATATCAATTCCATTCTGGCCAAAAACTAATAAAGAAGAGGAAGCAGTAGTTAATAAATGAAAGCAGACAGAGTATCAATAATGAAGAGGAACGAAGATGTATTTTATTAGATCATCAAAAGGTTACATTGTTCGATTACAAGTAATGAAACATAGAAATAATGCCGAACAACTTCACACCTTTTCCTTGTCTCCCAAGACTTTCTCGGGAGGCTGGGATGAGGAGCTCGGTTGCTCGGTGGTAACAACGATTTGATCAGCAGGAATCTTCTCGGCAGGAGGAGGCATAGAAGAAATGTCCTCGATGACAGAGGGTTGAGAAGTAGAGACTGGGTCACCCATAGCCATAGAAGATTCATCTGAGACAGGCTCATCTTCTTCTTCTTCCACAATTGCTGGAGGAGGACCAGGGAGGTGTCGTTGGAATAGCTCAGAATCGTCTTTGACCTTCAACTCTTGCAGAGCAGCTACCCAGCCATCGTGGAAGTATTTCAACTTCCCATATTGGACTTGGGATGTCATAGCAGCAATCCCTTTATCCCATCCTTTCTCCCAGCTAGCACTGAAAGATTTTTTAACGGCAACCTTTCTCTTCAATTTCTCCGAGGAAAGTTTTACATCCAATTTTTCTTTTTGGACCTTGATATCTCGCATAGTAGATAACTCTTCCTCTGCCTTTTTCAGCTTGTCGTCACATTTTTGATGTTCGAATTCTAAGCCTTTCATTTTATCCTCCAAATTCTTGGAGGTTTCAGCCACCTTCACCTTCTCAGCTTCAGCCACAGCCAATTTTTTCTCCCAAACAGCTTTTTCCTCAACATACTGTTGACGAGATTCCTTTAAAGATTGGGTCAAACCCAACAGAGCATCCTCTACACCTAACGAGGAGCTTGAAGCTTTAATATCCTCATCCTTCTTCACAATATTATTGAAACAGTTCACCAGCTGAAAGATGAGAGAAATAGTAAAGTCAATACAAAATGCAAGTATTCAGAGAAAGAAAGAAAAACCAAAAGTATGAGAAATTTACTGAAGCAAGGTGACGAGCAGCTAAGGATGTCAGCATATCCCTAGGATTTTTTTCATCAATACCATGGACCTCGGGTACGACCGAGCTCATTGCAGAACTTGGAAGAATGATGTTTGGAACATCAGTACCACCAGCAGGTAGAGAGGAGGCAGTTTCAGCCGGAGTAACTGAGGATGATTTCCTCAATCTCCTCAACGGGAGTTCAGAACCTTCAACCAAAGAAGTCTTGGTCGGAGAGATTGTAATTACATCTACAGGAGCACTTTTCTTGCTCGGAACCACTGGGGGCTTCTCGGTAGCTTTAGAAGACCCAGCATCCACCTTTTTAGTCCCCTCTGGGACATCAGCTTTGCTTTTCTTGGCCCCAGCAACAGAAGTAACATCATCAAAGAGAGCAGGAGGAGCTCTTTTCTTACCCATCCTTTGACTTAAAGGAAGATGAGAATCTGAAGAAGAGTCCTCTGGAGTGGAAGCTGGCTCAACAGGGCGAGCAGTATAAGAGGTTGTATAACTCTTATACTATAGCAAATATGATGCAGACCTAATGTGCTCGTCTGCAACGTTCTTATGCAAACCCCAAATAAGTTTCAGATGCTTGATATTAACTTCTGATTCCTTTGGAGTTTTTCTTTTGCTATCAACTGCAAATAAATACATAACGAGATATCAATCATACATTTTGTCAAACATGATGAAAGCATAATTTCATAAGTAAAATAAAATGAAAAATAAACCTATCCCATTGCCATATGGGGGGCATCTGGGACCGTTGTATACTTCATCTCCAGTTAAAGGGGCATATTGCCAATTTTTTATGATCAACCCATGCTCAAAATAATCTCTATTTGAGTCAGGGAGGTTAACTACAAGAGCCCTATTCAGAAACCTAGTTTTTAAATAATAAATATTATCTAGAGTAGCCCATTTATAGCAATATATAATTTCAGGGATCCCAATACGAGTCCTATGAGTTAGATTTAATTTGTGCACCCCATTAATTATTCTCCATGAATTGGGGGCTATTTTTGCAGGGACAAGATCAAAATATTGACAAAACTCAAGACACAATGGGTTCGGTGGAAAGGAAAAACCACATTCAGCAATGAAAAGACTGGGTAACCAATGTCCCTCAGCCAATCGAAAATAATCTAAAGGCTCAGAAAGAACCTCTAGAGTTACCCAGGAAGGAATGGAAAAATCAGAACGAAATTTCTCAACAGACTCCACAATATAAACCATATTGAATAAAAGAGATACAGAAGAAAGGAAGAAGATCTTACAGGAAGAAAGGACGTATGTTGACAACGAACGAAAACAAGGATGAACGCACAAGAGAGAAGGAGAAAATAGAAAGCTTGAATGCAGAAAAGTGGAAAACGTAGAAGACGGTATGGTTACCCAAGAAGTTTAAATACTCTGCATTGGGAAGCGGCGAAAGAAATGATTACCAAAAAGAAACTACTGAACTTCCGGCGGCTAAAAGGACAAAAATTGCACGGAGATCGAAGCGCTTATAAAAAATTCAAAAAAAAGGCGGAAGCTGCGAAATGAGAAGGAAATTTGAACACAATGTTCCTGAAACCCAGGAAGGTCATTTAATATTGCCATATACCGAGAAAGAATGTTCCATACTCCTCAAAGTTCGAAATATGAAACATTGGGGGCTTCTGTTGATACCAAAATTAATATGCTGATGTGGACGAATAATACGAAGACACGTGTCAATCTACGTGGCACAATAACAGCGAGGAAGTTCATTTCCCCGACCAAACTCATGTTCTATCCGAGCAACGAGTACACCCCGAGGAACTCTAGCGCTCCGAGGTACTCTAGCGCTCCGAGGAACTCCTGAGCAACGAACAACTATGGCGGTCCGAGTTTCACCTCGGTCGTATCATTAATTGCGAGATAATCAACAGTTCAAATATTCATTGAATGCTTATATTCTTGACGCGCACGCTGCATTAAATGTATTACCCTTTCACATGTATATCATTTAATGTATCGAACCTTTCATGTACAGCTTCAAGGCCATAAATACCTTGTATCAACCCCATTCAAGGGGACCGGAATTTCTTGAGAGAACTTGTAATCAAGAATTTTGCAAACACTCAGCAATAACATAACAGTGGACGTAGGCTTTATTCCTAGCCGAACCACTTTAAAAATCTTTGTATTATTTATTTATCTGTGATTGAATAATTAGAGCAATCTAGTTTTTTACATCAACAACGGTAATAACCCGAAATGACTCGAACATGACCCGATTAACATGTATATATTTAAGAGTACCCAAAACTTATACTAAAATAAAAATCAACGCGACACGAAAATGACACGACTAACCCAAATTGCCACCCCTAGAAGTTCCCTACACACTATGGGGTCGGTGTCGTTGAAAGAAACCATGTTAAGCCTGAGAATTTTATTACACATTAACCGTCCAAGAGGAACTGAAGAAACTCACCACCACCTATTAGATAGAAATAATAGACCCTGATGAGGAATCTAAATTATTTAAGGTGAAAGTTTTTGAAGCAGTAGAGATCATATTCCTCGATAATGAATATCTAGAAAAGACAATGCAGATCGGCTCATACCTAGACCTGATCCTCAGAAAAAAGGGTATTTCCTCAATAGCAAAAGAACGTGTTCGCTTGGAGTCACGAGGATATACCTATGATTAACCCAAAGTTCATGTGTCATGAACTCAACATTGTCAAGGACGCGAAACCAATAAAATATAAGCGACGTGTCTTCAACCTCGAAAAAAACATGGCTATAAGGAAGAAATGGAAATTTTGCAGAAGACAAATATCATCTAAAACGTCACGTACCCCAAGTGGCTGCCAATTGTAATAATCGGGACTTTCAAATCTATTAACCGACCCTAATCACATCCATTCATTATTTCAACGCTCAGAAAATATTCAAATTCAAAAGTCTTTTAAAGAAGAATGAAACTATCCTTGATTCCCTATAACTTTACTTAATTAACCTGGACACCTTGAATTTTTAATAATTACAAATTCGTCCCTGAAAACTTCAATTCAACATAACTTCACTTATACTTAAACCCTAAACCCCAACTTTATATCAAATTAATCCTCTCGACTTCAACTAACACAAAATTATAATTTTATCCCTTAAACTTTTTGAATTTATAAAAAAACCCTAAACTTCATCAAAAGTACACTTTTAAGACTATAAATGCATATACTTGACCAACCAAGGACCAAACACCAAAGTTTTAATAATTTCACATTACCCTCTGTCCAAATAAGCCTACACATTAGCATAAGAAGCCAAAAATCACATGTGTACACAATGCATACATGACATGAACATTACCCAAGATAGAAAACTTCATAATTTTAGTTTAGATCCACCGCAATTCTCCACCAATTAACTCTCCTGATCAAACACTATGAATGCCCCACTAATTCCTCAGTTCAAACTCACCCCACAGCAGTTTCAAAACTCAAAATTTTCACTCCAAAGAGGTACACTATGATTTTATGTACTATATTCAGTTCTTTTAGTTTTAAACCATTTATGTGTTGTTATAATTCTAGAATATCGCAAAATAGTAGAATTCTTATGTAGAAAACAAGCCCTACCTTAAAAATATGAAGTCTCCACCATTAAATCTTGAGATTTAATGGTAAACTTCCAAATAATAATAAAATCTCAGGTTTAAAGCTTTGAATGTCTTCATTCGGACCTCCGAAACTCGAATGTAATGATCAAATCCCATGAATGTGCATAATAAGCTCTAACTAATTGAAAGTGTATTTTGACAAAGAAAACTAAAAATCTTAAATTCTCCCAGTACAATTCATCTCAAACCTTAATATCAAAACAAAACTACTCCTACACATATAAGAAACTGAACTATGTTCATAAGAATCTGTGTTTCTTAGGTAAAAAATCAGAACTGTTGAGGGGAAGATGTTGATTTTTACCAGAAAATTTGACCTCGCACGTGAGGGCACGTGGCCGATTAGAATTTTCTAATTTTTTTCCCAATATTTTTATTTTATTTTTCTTGTAAAAATAGTAGAAGATAATGCCATGTTTGGATCAACCTAGACTCATTTATGGAAAAATGAGATTTTAACTTTGAAATATTTTTCCTAACTTGTAATTTGATCCCTTCTAACTTTTTCAACTTATGAATTTGAACCCCAAACTTTGTCTATGAATACTTCAAAATATTTTAAGACAAAAAGTCTCTTGCATGAAAGTTCAAATATGACCTTAAGTAAAAGATTTTAAACTCCCAAGTTATTTACAATTAAACCCCCAAAACTTTAAAAGACAGTTTTTGGTATAAACTGACCAACCCAATCCAAATTCCTACAAATACTTATATACCCAAACATTGTATATATAGAATTAAGTACCATCTGCTTTTGATATCCTCTTTTGATCGATAAAGCCATATGATATACCGAGCAAGTAGGTTTTTCTACCTTTTCGATAGTGGACTTTGCGTATTTAATATAATGCTATTGATATCACTAGTGATAACTGCTATTTACTCTTAGTATGTACATGTTTTAATACTTCCATGCTACATATTTTATTAAATATCATTGATATTTAAATTTGAATATGGATCAATTTAACCCCTCTCATTTAATAACTAATGTCATGTTTCTTATTGAATCATTTCACCCCTGCACTTTTGTTCAAATATTTATATTATGAGCATCAGTATTAACTAGTAAGTAAACTAACGTGTTATTCCACAGAATTTTCTTCTTGGCCTAATGCTCTCAGATGATTGAGAGCCTTAATTATTTCTACATACGTATGAGTTCCACTTTAATTGTGTACCTAGCTGGTTACTTTTTTCCAAAGGTTTTAGGAACTATAATGAACTATTAAGTATGATATTATTAGTTCAAAGATCCTTGACTTTATTTATATGATCCTTAATGAACAGGTAAGTATGGTATTAGTAGTTCAAATATCCTTAGTTTTGTTTATAATGAACTAATAAGTTTGGGATTATCAACTTTAATTATTTAGCATTTTTATACAAACACTGAATTATATACACACTCTAACTCTCATCTATACATATACTTGTTATATAACTAGTAAAGCTTGCTTAGCACATTTGTGTTAATTCCTTTTTTGCCTAGATGAACCAGGAGAAAGAGGATAATATCTCTTCCCTTTTAAAGACAAATATTGATCATCTATTTTCATACGTGACCCCGTGGGCAGAGAATAAGTCAGATGAGAGTAAGGAGTGGCGCTTTTCAATCTTTTTACCTTATAGGCCATGTTAAAAAAATGTACTCATCCATGTGGTGGTACTATTCTATGTAAAATATTTTAATAATGAATAAAGTTCTTTTATTCATCACTAACTTTAATTAATTGCTTTATATATACTCTCTTGTGCAACCATACCAAAAAGTAGGTTGTGAGAAGTTGCTATCAGAGCATGTTTTAAATTTAACATATGGTCGGGTTAACATTATATACAGGAAAATAAACTTATAAGATATTAATTATTTTATCTTATCGTAACTTCTTTTACTACTATTATTAAATGGTAATTCCAATTTGCAATATGGATACTTGGGGTACGCTTTTGTTTAATATGGAGATCGAGCCGAATAACCACTGGGAAACTAGAGTCTGGGAAGAGGCATTATCAGAGTTACAGGAAATGATTCTTTTAGTAGAAGAAGATTGGGCAGGTGCTAGTACCAATGTCACGTGGTTAGTATTGACAAATAGAATTTTAGGTGAAATGCAAGTTATGAGAAAAGTAGATGACTATGTGAATGATCTAGTGATATTTCAAGAAGATATTAATCTTTCACTCAGAGATACTTCACTCACCCCACCTATGTATTTAGATGCGATGTCAAATCGTGAAATACACGGTGAATACTCTCCTGACACTAGTACTGACTCGGCTGATGATTACCCAAACTAAGAATCTTACCTAGTTAATCCGAAATCCAGATATAATGACGAGGCTATTGTTACTACCTAAAATCCAAAGTTAAAGTTTTCTGTTAATGTATATAGCATAATAAAGTATTATAAATAGTGTTTCATACTAAGCCTTTGGAGATTGACTAACTTCTACAATTAGAACTAATGTAGAATTAATATGTGATATATAACTTTAATGTATCATACAAATAATATTGTATAATATAATAGGCTTGTGACATATCCTTTTTTTATTCTTATTATTAAAACTCTTCTATTATGTTTTAGGATGGTTAGTACTTGAATTCGCTCCACTCGAACTCAAACTAAAGGAATCATGCGATGTCTTCGGGAACTCACTTCTCTAGACCGACAACAACAAACTTATCATTCTACTCTTGAGAACATTTTTAAAAAAATCCGTAGGATGAATGCCCTTAAATAATTTTTGATACAACGACCTTCGTCTTTTCTTAGAAAGTTAGGTGCCTGTGAAGCTAAAAAAATGGATACATCAGACTGTGAAAATTCTTAATGAAGTAGTTATAGATAACAATCTCTGAGAAACTATAGGAGCCTATATGTTTAAAGGTGAAGCTGATTTTTGGTGGCAAGCATGGCAGTTTGAAGATATTTTCTTCAAAAAGTATTTTCTTGAGGATGAACGAGATTAATAAACTATTGATTTCTTAAAATTATAATAAGTCAATCTATTTGTAGCCCAGTATAAAGACAAATTTACAAAGTTATCTCATTACTCCCTTGAGTATATAGATACAGAGATAAATAAGTGCAAGCAATTTGAAAGAGGTCTATATCCAAGAATCAAGAATTCAGTGGCTCCTTTACAAATTCGTGACCATTCTTAACTTATCGAGGTCGTGGCAATTATAGAATGAAATTATTTTATCGTAATACGATCTTCTCCTCTCGTTACTAGAAATAATCATGTTATTAGAACCCCACATAAATCTTGACCTAAACCCTATCCAAACTCAAGTGGACAAGCTTACTCTCAGATACGTCATAACACAATGCATTCAATGATTCGTTGTCATGAATGTCACGAAGTAGTATATTTCCGACCATAGTGTCATAAGTTAAGATCTGTTCTAATTCGTCATCAGTCAAAAATCCTTCACAAAATCCAAAACTTCGTCCTATCCAAAAGCATCCTAATCCAAATCCTATTAAAAAAAATAGAGCCAATCCCGAGTCGTGGAAAGAATTATGCAATACTACTTACACGAAACACCCATGACGTAATTGAAGGTATGATATTTTTCCAACATCTTCCTGCACATGTTTTATTTGATTTAGGTTCAACATATTCCTTTATCGATCATAGATTAGCTAAATTATTACAATTACTACATATATCTTTAACTGCTCCATTGGATATTGAATTACCGACATGTGAAATCAATACACCAACATAAGGTTATAGCAATTATAGAATTCAACTTGGTTTAGGAACACTCCTTGTTAATTTGATAATTGGATATTTGTGGTTTCGATATTATTATCGGAATGGATGTTCTGTCAAAACATCATGCTTATATCGATTGTCATGCCAAGAAAAATTATTTTCAAAACGAAGATAATTGTTCTTTTGTATTTCAAGGACCGGGTCCGTCTGAACCATCAAGCTTTCAAATTCAAATATCTTCTTTAATACCTAACCTTTTGGAATAATTCAAAGATGTTTTTCCCAAAGAATTATCAGGATTACCCCCTTCTCGAGAAATCGAGTTTAGTATCAATCTTTATCCTAATACATTTCCTATTTTGATACCTCCGCATCGAATGGCTCCTTTAGAACTTCGAAAACTCCGTACCCACTTAGATGACCTTCTTAAAAAAGGTTTTATTTGACTAAGTTCATCTCCTTGGGGTGCCTCGGTATTATTTGTTAAGAAACATGATGGAAGTTTTAGGTTATGTATAAGCTATCGTAAACTGAACTCAGTAATTATTAAAAATAAGTATAATTTATCGCAAATAGATGATCTATTTTATCAACTTTGAGGAGCAAGGGTCTTTTCTAAAATAGACTTATAATTCGATTAACATAAATTGCAAGTTAGAGAAGAAGATATTCTAAAAATTAATTTTTGAACTTGTTATGGACATTTCGAATTTACAATAATGTCATTTAGGTTAACCAATACACCTGCAACTTTTTTGTTTCAAATGCATAGAATCTTTCGTTATTTTCTCCACCAATTTGTTAGCATTATCATATATGATATTCTTGTCTATTTTCAAAATCCAGTAAAACATGCCCAACATTTAGAAGAAGTTTTAGGTTCTCTCAAAACCATCGGTTATATGGTAGGAGGAGAAAATATTATTTTTCAATGAAATAAATAAATTTTTAGGACATGCGATTTCTGAAAATGGAATCCAAGTCAAACCCGCCAAAATTTCAACCATTTTAGAATGGAAAAATCCTACCAATATTATCGAGATAAAGAGTTTTCTTGGATTAGCTAGAAATTACTGTCATTTTGTAGAATGATTTTCTCGCGTTGCTCTCCCCCTTATAAAGATAACTCGGAAGGAAGTTCCATTTGTATGGAATGATGAATGTAACCAATCATTTTAAATTTTGAAGGACAAATTAACTAGTTCTCCTGTCATCACCATTCCTTCTAGTATGTAAGATACGATATATATACCGACACCTCATTAAAAGGGTTAGGATGTGTAAATACATAATGAGAAAGTTATAGAGTATGAGGCACGATAACTCAAAACTCATGAACGTAATTACCCTGTCCATGATCTTGAGTTAGCAGCTGTAGTTTTTGTGTTAAAAATTTGGCGTTGTTACCTTAACGGTGAGAATTTTCAAGTCTTTTATGATCACAAGAGTTTGAAATATTTTTACTCAAAAGGACTTGAATTTAAGACAACGATTCTAGATGAAATTTTTGGAATATTATCGATTTAAATTAAATTACCATCCAGGCAAAGGCAATGAACTAGTCGATGCTTTAAATCGAAATACAGTAGGAAGACTCCACACTTTAATTTCTTATGATGTTGCTACAACCATAGTGCAATATGAACATCGATTTATATCCCCTTTCGTAAAATTTCCCAATATCATCGCATATCCCAAATTAAGAGAGAAAATCTTAGTTTCACAAACCTAAGATTCTTTTATACAAACCTTTTGAGATCAAATTCATAACTTTTCATATGATAAGGAAACATGTTTATGATTTACAAATAGATTTTATGTACCTGATGATTCATCTCTTTGAGAAAAAGTGTTACAAGAAGCCCATCGTTCGAAATTTATGATTCACCCCGGAAGTTCAAAAATGTACCACGCCCTAAAAAATCAATATTTGTGGCCAAATATGAGAAATGATATTGAGAATTTTGTAAGGAGATGTATTACTTGTCAATAAGTAAAGATAGAACACCAATACCCTGATGGACTCCTCCAACCCTAAACAATTCTCGAGTGGAAATGGGATCAGATTACCATGGATTTTGTCAATGGACTAGCTCTACGTCCCAAGGATATAATTTCATTTGGGTAATATAAGATCAAATCACCAAATTTGCTCATTTTTTACCAATGAAGACAACCGACACATTTCAGAAGCTCAACAAGCTCTACATTCATAAAATTATTCGATTATGTGGAATTCCTATTACCCATCGTATCAGACAGAGATTCATGTTTTGTAGGAAAGTTTTGGCAATCACTGCAAACCACAATGGGAACTAAACTTCATTTAAGTGACACATTCCACCCACAAACGGATGGACAATCAGAACGTACAATCCAAACATTAGAATATATGCCACGCTTTGGTACGTTAGATATGACCAACAACTAGAATGTACATTTACCCCTTATTGAATTTTCATATAACAACAGTTATCAAACTAGTATTAAAGCTGCCCCATTTGAATCTTTAAATGGAAGACCATATAGATCACCTGTATATTGGACAAAATCTAGAAGTAGTACATAATTTGGTCCCAAGATAATCCATGATACCACTAAGAGAATACAAATAGCAAAAAAGTATCAAGTGATACTAATCAGAGACAAATTATGGTTCGCTCGTTCAACCAACCTTGCCTGAGGAAGAAAAAATGCAACAGCCTCGTCGATCGAAAAGACCCCTGCTCCAATTAGACCATGAACAATCCCAAAGTTCATAGCAACATATTGGGCACTACCTTATTCCTTATCGGCCTGACATTTCCTAACCAACTCTAGATTAGGGGCTTGACCCCTTTTCAATCTCATGAGCTTAGGCTTCTGATTTTTCATAAGAGAGATTTCAGCCAAAGTGGGATGCTTAAAACTCCCAGCATTAGTCTTTCTTTCAACATGAGGGGGGGACTTGGAGCCAGCAAGGAGGTTAGATCTTCTTCTTAACCATATCCGGTGAAGAGATATTGGTCTGCACGAGTAAAAGATCCATGGATTCAAAGGACGAAGAGGTTCCTCTAGCAGAGAAATTCCCTTCTGCTTGTGGTGGGGACTCAGACTTAGTAGTTGAGGACAAATGAGTTGGGTCTTCTATATTGATGGGGGATTCTAGAATATACTCTATTGGTCAAGTAACAAAGGACATAATAAATCTTTGATAGCCGAGCAAAACAGAACAGATCAATGATGGGCTTCATAAATCCTTTGTTGGATGGACCAAATGCTTTTTAAGTTGGAAAAATTAACCTCTAAGGCACGAGGGATGGATTTTTTCTTCTCTACAAAATAGAAAGATAAAATAAGAGATTAAAAATAGAATTAGAAGAAATACCAAAAAAAATGAAAATTATACAAATATGTGCGAATGCCTAACTCTGCCCTGGCCTTCCTGAGGGCAATGAGGCCCAATGTAATCCTGACCCTTAGAAGAGGGGCAAACTATCAATCTTTTTATATCAAATTATGATCCTAATAATACTTATTTAAATTAGGCAAATTCACTACAAGAGCCCCAGTAGAGAATTTTGTCTTCAGGTAATAAATGTCTCATTAGTGATTCCCCAAATGCAGCAGTACATTAACTCCTTTATTATTGTGTTGGTCCCATACCACTCGTTAATGCATCTTACTCCATTAATCACTCTCCAAGTGTGGGGCCACTTGGGCTGGACCATATCGAAATATTGACAAAACTCTAAAAATAAGCGATTGGGAGGAAATGTCACCCCACAATCAGTAATAAAAGTAGTGGGAATCCAATGACCCTCCTGCAATGAACCGAGGTCACAAGGACTTACTAGCAACTCTATTTTTACTTAATAGGGAATTCTCTGGGTAGCCCTAAAAATCTCCAAAGAAATCTCGCCAATATTATACTCCATTTTTTGCAATAAAGATGAGAGAAATAAAAGAAGAGAAGGATTCTTATAGTGAGAAATGAAATGGTAAGGAGGAACAACTCACACAAATGGTGAAAGAAAAACCTAAAAAGGAAGAAAATAGTTTGAAATTCAAGTTGAAATGAACAAAGGATAAAACTCAGTGAAGTCTCTTTATTTGCAGGAAATTAAATGATTAAACTTACCAGTGGCTTCATCTTTCAATGGAATGTCAGTTCCCAAGAAACGAAATGATAAGCGTATTCCCAGACGGTTATATATTTTTGTTTTATTTACAAAAGTGCCATTAAATCCTAGAGCATAGTTCTGAAATTTACAAACTCCCAGAGGTCGGCAGCCGACCAGACGTCTCGAGAGAGTTAAGCAAACCCTGATGGATAATACTCCATCCTTTCAATTGTTACTCACTCCAATTAAAAATGAAGTTTTGGGGGATTTTGTTGTAACCTAAAATATTAGTGCCACATGGATCAATAACTACATGACACCAGTTATAGGGCCCAGTGGGTCATATCCAATAGTTTGATGTGGTCGACTTTTGGATCCCCATAGGTCGGCTGGCTATCCGACCATCTTCAAGAATGTTAACCATTGGTGAAGTGAAAAGACGCATGCGGGAATTCCTATAGCCACCCATGCACATGCACATGCACATGAATAAATAAACAACTATTATCTATAGTGTAAAGGTGTAAATACCTAATGTATAAAGGTATTTCGCCTCTTCTCCTTCCAATTACTATAAACAGCTCACTACACCACTCAGTTGGGGGACAACTGACAAACAGTTACACCTAACCCTAGAGAGTTCATGAGAGTTTGTACTCAAACCCTAATACTTAGTGGAATTACACTCGTGGATGTAGGCACCATATTGGGTTGAACCACATAAAACCCTTTTCTCTATATCCTTGTCTCTCATTTATCTCTACTTCCCATCATCTCATATTTTATATGTGCTACATAATAATTGGTATAATCAAGTTAATACTAATTCAGAACCACATTCCAATTTTATACACCAATAATAACAAAGCATATTTTTAAAGAAACAACTCAAATGAAAAGAAACTAATAAAATAAAGGACATGCACCTAGAAAAATAAAAAATCAAACCCACAAAAAAAATGTTTTTCACAAGACTTGCAGACAAAGTCAAACAAAAAAATCAAAATTGAAACACGCATGAGAACTTAAATCCCCCATTCTTTACCTATCTGCAAGCTTCCCCACTATAGAGCATGAAACCAATATAGAGGCTCAACCAGGCTGTTATGGAGACCAATCACAGTCGTGGACGCATGAAAAAAGGTGTGGTCGTGGGAAAAAAAATTATGTGGCTCAGTCGCTGCTTATTTGCGGTATGCATTGACTCCAACAATTTTTTTCCTTAGTAAACTTGGAAACAACCCCTTTAGGTTGGAAGAAATTTTTGGGCATAATAAAACGCCACTAAATATATGTCAGTGCAAATTTTGTAGCATAAAAATTTATTAAAAATCACTTGAAAAATTTCTAAAAAATATTTTAAACAATTCTAAAAAATTTAACAATGTAAAAAAGATTTTCATATTTTAATAAATAATTATTCCTACATGTTATACATGTTTGTGTGTCTTGGAAATTTTGTGTGATAGATGATTTGTGTCGCATTGATGTCATTGTGTCGTTGGTGTAGCATTTGGTTGTATAGACGATCCTTAATGAAAATTATACGAACCAAAAACACATTTTTGAAATAGAATTCCAATAACAAGGAGATATATGTTCTTACAGATCGTTCACTTAAGAATAGAATAAGGAAACTGAAATTATGACAAGAAATGAAATGGAAATTCTATGGTAGTAGTGATCAATGTAGTAGAGGAAAATGAATAAAAGCTGAAACAATACAACTCTTGCAAAAATAATAAAGGAATATATAATTCTGTTGGACAAAAGGGTAAAGATTTCGAGAAAAAACAAGGGTGAATGCTATTTTCTTTAAACGAGGTCACCATGCTAAAAAATTCCATAGAAAAAAGGGAAACCTTCCAAATCTAAGTCTGATCAAGAAAATATTACGCAAACGGTCACTAAAATGGATAATCTTTCCGCCGTTGTCTCTGAAATCTACTTTGGTTGAAAATTCCAACGATTGGTGGGTCAATACTAGAACGACATGCCATATTTTGCCAAAAAAAGTGAATTCATTTAATATAAAAACTTGATAATGGGGAACAACTATTTATGGGTAAATCTTATACTTTGAATGATGTATTCCATGTGCCCATAATTCACAAGAATATTTTATTTTGATCACTATTATGTAAGAAAAGCTATAAATTAGTCTTTGAATCGAAAAAAATTTGTATTCACCAAGGATGGTATGTTTG
This sequence comes from Sambucus nigra, assembly GCA_949130495.1. Taxonomy (NCBI): domain Eukaryota; kingdom Viridiplantae; phylum Streptophyta; class Magnoliopsida; order Dipsacales; family Adoxaceae; genus Sambucus; species Sambucus nigra. The sequence goes on along the minus strand of OX422212.1, from coordinate 126,198,754 downwards.
TTTGAAAAACATATTACAATTATGTGTGATTTAAATTAAATATAATTGTTGACTATAGTAATGATAATTAGAATAAATATATCGCTTATATGATTGAGTCATTTAATGTTTTCCATGGTAGGTTAGTACGTTTTAACTATGGATACATATGTAGATAAGTCAAATTGGGTTTAGTTCCTAAAATTGAATCTAAATTTTATAAGAAACCTTCAAAATCTGTTAAAAGCAACACCAATCCTTTAGAATTAATTCATTTTGACATATATGATCTTAAATATATTCAAAACCGAGGTGATAAAAAATATTTTATCAAATTCATTGATGATTACATTAGATATTGTTATATATGTACTTACTCCATATTAAAGATAAAGAACTCGAAATGTTGAGTGTTTATAAGACTAAAGATGCAAATAAACTTAATATAAAGATTAAAATACTGAGATCTAATAGATAAGAAGAATATTCACAACCTTTAGATGAATTTTGTTCACAAAATGGTATAATGCACTAAATGACAACATTCTACACTCCTCAGTAAAATGTAATTACCGAGAGGAAAATTATAACATCGAAAGACATGGTTAAGACCATGCTTGTCCGCTTTGGGTTACCCGAGAACTTATGAAGGGAATCTTTACTTTTCGTAAATAATATACTTAATAAAATTGCTCATAATAAAAATCATAAAATTCCATATGAATTGTGGAAAGGTAAAATAGCTTCATATAAATATTTGAAAGTTGGGGGTTGCTAAGGTGGTTATACCTCCTCCTAAAAGAACTAAATTAAAACCTAAAGCAATAAGTTGTGTTTTCATTGAATATGCTAATAATTGAAGTGCATATATATTTTTGGTGCATAAATATAACATCACGGATACACATGAAAATACTACACTTGAATCTTATGATGTTAAGTTTTTTAAAGTAATGTTTATTTGTAATAAAGATAGTGTGCATGATCATAAACGATCACATGATATTGCATCTAGTAGTGATAATCCTAATCCTGAGCATATTGGTAATGATGAAGTCTTTGAACCTATACATAGTAACATGGCTAGGACATTAATATTCTTCAGTCCTGACTTTCTAGGTTATTTATTAAAAAGTGATCCTTAAACTTCTGGAAAAAGAAATGTCTACTCCAAAAGATCCTTATCATAAAAAGGCTAATAATATTGAGATTTAATCCATAATGAAGAATTGAACTTGGGAATTGGTGGATCTCCAGCGTAGTAATAAACTTATTGGGTGTAAAATGATCTTTAAAAGACAGATGAAACCTGACCGTTCCGTTGATAAATATGAGGCAAGATTGGTTGCTGAAGGATATAGGCAAAATAAATCTGAAACTTCTTTAAAACGTATTCCCCTAATAACATCCATCATGATGTTAATCACTATTACGGCCTTATATAATCCGAAAATTCGCTAAATTGGTGTGAAAATAACCTTTTTAAATGGTGATTTGGATGAAGAAATTTATACAGAACAACCTTTAGTTGTTACTGTCAAATGACAAAAAAAGAAATTATGTCACCCCGTTAACTACTTATATGGATTAAAATAAGCTCCCAAGCAATAGCATGAGAAATTTTGAAAAAGTTGCGATAACAAATGGATTCAGAATTAATGAGAGTGATAAATGCGTCTATGTTAAAAAAAAAAAGTAGCAACGAATATGCCATTATTTATCTCTATGTTGGAAATTTGTTAATTATAGGAACTAATATTTACATAATAAATACTGTCAAAAAAAATTTTGTCAATAAATTTTTATATAGAAGACCTTAGAAAGGAAGATGTCATTTTGTGCATAAACGGTTTGATCTTATCCCAATCTCATTACATTGAAAATATGCTCAATAAGTTTTACAAAGATAAAGGTTAAGGTATAAGAACTTTTTTCAATGGACCATCATTTGAAAAAGAACGATGGGAATATAATTTATTAACTAGAAGTTTCTCAAATCATTAGGAGTCTAATGTACATTACGAATTGTACAAGACCTAATATTTCTTATGTAGTTAGAAAATCGAGTAGATATATGTGTAATCTAGGGAATCGACATTAGGAAGCATTAGTAAGGGTCCTAAATTACCTAAGGTACACTATGAACTATGGGTTTCACTACACAAGTTACCCTATGGTACTTTAAGGGTATAGTGATGCAAATTAGATATTGAACTCGGAGGAGTCAAAATCTATAAGTGGTTTTATATTCGTCATAAGTTCAAGAGGTATCGTTATTGGGGTCTATGAATAACTTTAAATGGGTGAGGCGTAACCCACTTCAATAGAAACTATCTTCAAATTAATAATTTTGCAAGAACAAGAGCAGAGACAAAAAAAACTAACTTTTAATATAATAATGATGTTTCTGGTTAGAACAATAAACAACTAATGATTGAATAGTGTTTTCAATAGTAAATAAAGGAATAAACCACTTGAGAGAAGTGATTCTTTGAGAGTGGAGATATAAGCACCTTAATATCTAGGAGAGAGTGGGGTGAGAATATATATATAGTAATTTGTTCAGAGTAACAGTGATTATTTTATTTTCTCTATTGGTTAGTAATTGTGTCCCAAGTGATTTATATATATAAAAGCCTTAGGGACAACGTGCCACATGCTTTCCAAAATGATATTCCCCCAAGTTAAAATATTTGAAATCACTTTTATCTTCATTACTATTTGTCACTATTTAACACGATCTGTCTCTTCCAGAACTTTGTAACGTGGAATTTCTCGCATAACTTCTGGAATATCGTGGGGCTTCTCTTAAACAAACTCTTCTTGTACTTGTACCCCTATAGCTTAGGGGTTGCTCATAAACTTGCTCTTATGTTGAGATATTTATGACTTAGGGTTGCTCATGTAGTCGCCTTTTTTGTATTATTCGCGTAACTTCTGTAATGTAAAGGGCCTTATTGTGCACTCATTCTTATTGCACTTGTCCTCTTTATATCTTAGGGGTTGCTCATGCAACCTCCTTTCTGGGTACTACGTACTTGCATGAAGAATTTCTCGTGTACCCCTCTATATTAGTTGCCTCATGCATAAGTCTCTTGTTTATTTAAAGAGATAGAGTTGTGCATGAAAAGATATTTTTGGGGTTTTAAAACAATCTTTTGTCATTATTTACTTTTTGTATTGCATTTAATGCTTTGTCATGCTCAACTGGTGGAACACGCATTTTTGTAACCCTGAGGGGCCATGTATCGTGCTAGGGTGGGCGACAACTTTTACATTGTTGTTTGGGGACTCCTCCAGATTAGCCCACTAGTGTACAATTATCTTGTATTGTCAAGAGAGTTGTATAAGAAATATCAACTATTTTATGATTATAATCACTCCTTGTTCATTTTCTTGAGGACTTCTCTACATTATTCCCTTTATGCAAAATACATGTGCACAAATCAATTTAATGTTTTGCGTGATCCTTTGTCTTTAGAGTCCAAAACACTATGTCTTTTATGTTTATACTTGTGTGACTGTTTTTTTTAAACACTTACTCGAGATATTTTCAACCTATCAATTTTTTTTTGGAGATGCTTATAGATATTTTATCTCAGGTACTCACTCATCTTTGGATCCCCATAAATAATAAACATATGATACCTATGTGTTAATAATATTTGACACTTTATTCCATTGATCAGCTCATTTCCTAGTTAATATAAATGCAACGATTAATTAATTTGGGTGCTCGCATACCTTTCGATCACGAGGTACGTTAACTTTTGGTATCTTTATTTTTGCGTTTATTTTGCAACACTCATTACTTAACATCTTTTCTCAGGTTATGGATAATGTTAAGGCTTATCTCTCGGGTACTCGAATGTTTATAGTGTCCCAAGTACATTTTTAACTGGATGTTTACTTTGTGCTTTTAACTTGGTTACATTTCTCAATCTATTTCCTTCTTGTTAAATTGAAGAAAATGATAAATTTTTTATCTTGGGTACTTGCGTATCTGTGGATTTCTAGATACAATAGTTACTTGCACTTATACTTTATGTTTCACTCTTACTTTACCCAATTTTGTATAATATGATCAACCTATTCCTTTATTTTTAGGCTATAAATATATTGAGTTTAAGTTCTCCTACTCATATGAAGCCTCTGGTACTAAACTGTCGTACCTCTTTTTCTTTTTCTTATACTTTGCAAATACTTTCTTGACAACCCGACCAATTTTTTTATTATCAGGTGGTCATCACGAGCGCACTTATATTTATAGAGCCTTGGGTACTAAATTTTCATACCACTTTTGTTCTTTTTATTTATACGTGGCGCTTACTCTTCTGATCAACTTGTTTATTTGTTTTCAGGTTAAAATAAAAAATGCTCATATGCCCTTGGAACCTCAAGTACTTAACTTTTGTGCTTTTTTTATTCTTTTATTTATACTTGGCATTCGCTAATCTGCTTGACATGTTTCTTTATTTTCAAGTTAATACTATGGGTGCTCCTATGACCTTAGAGTCTAAGGTACTAAACTAGTGTATCTTTTTTTATTTTTACTTGATACTTACCATATTCACAACCCATTTCTTTTTTTTAGTTTAGTACTACGAGTTCTCCGATTCCCTTGAAACCTCATGTACTAAATTTTCACATCTTATCTTATTTGTACTTGGCACTCGCTCGTATGCACAGCCTGTTTCTTTGTTTTCAGGTCAGTATTCGAGTACTCTAGTTCCCTTAGAGATTTAAGTACTAAACTAGCGTACCTCATTTTATTTTTACTTCGTTGGTAGATAGTTATTACACTATCGCCTTTTTATCGTGATCCCATTGCTTCCCAAGGGGCTAGTAGTTCGTCCCCCAGCCAATGCTCCTAAATGTTTGGATCATGGAATTTTATCAAATCACCTTCTCTTTTTCCTTATACATTCTCCTTTTTATACAAAATTATTTATGACTTTATCTTTTTAGGGACCTATAGCAACAAATCTAATTTTATCTAGGTGCATTTTTTTTCCAATTAGGATGACGATTTCAAGCTTACCCCTCCCAGACAAGATATTTTTCCTAAGGGTATGCATGCATGTGGACAACATAACTCAAATTCATGCCTTCTCCACTAAACCAATCTTGAGTATTGCTTCGAGTGGCCCCTCACTGCTTGTTTCTTTCTTGGAGAAGGTACTCTATTAATCAAGTTTCTTTTTTTTATGATAAAAGACAAATTTATATATATTGTCTTTTAATTTAGAAATTTAGTATCATATCCTATTTATTATTTTTTCCAGATGAATACGAGTGACCAATATCTTTCTGTTACTCATGTTATCGATCCTCGTCCGACTGTGGTGACTTGCTCGAGAGTTTCATCAATTACGGAGGCCAAAGTGCATATGCTTCATTGTTTTTCTTATTCTTTGCAAACTTTTGTGTACTTGTGTTAAAATTGTTTCATTATTTTTAGGTTGAGGTTGTGCTAGATATGAGCTTCTGGATGTCTGATGCGATCCAGCTATATATAACTTGAGTGATTTTCTCGCACCTATGCGCATACTTGCCAAATTTTATCTTATGTGATTAACATGTTTCATTGTTCTTAGGTTACACATATGCCATATTCGAGTTCTACCATATCGATGGAGCCTCAAATATTTATACGGTGATATCATTTTATTTATTTGTTGATACTATGTGAATATTTGCTCGATCACTCATCATGTTTCTTTATTTTCAGGTGAGTACTATGAGCGCCCCTATACCTGTGGACCCTCGGGAACTAAATTGTTGCATTTTTCATTATTATTTTTCCTATACTTTGCAAATGATTTCTCGGATGGCCAATCCTATTTATTTCTTCTTTGGTGAATATTTTGAGCGCTCCTATGCACGTGGATCCTCAAGTATCTAAATTGTTATACATTTAATTTGTTTGTTCATACTATGAAAATACTTGCTTAGATGCTCAATCCCATTTCTGTATTTTCGGGTGAACATTTCGAGTGCTTATCACTATGGAACCTCAGGTAGTTAAATTGTTGTACCTTTTATTTATTTTCTCACACCATGCAAATTACTAGCTCAATTGCCCGTTAAGTTTCTTTATTTTTGGGTGAACATTTCGATTGCTCCCATGAATGTGGAGCCTCGGGTACTAAGTTTTCGTACTGTCCTTTTTTTATTTATTTTCATATACTTTTCAAATACTTACAAACATGCTCAATATGTTTCATTATTTTCATATTGACACTATGAGCACTCCTATGCTTGTTGAGCCTCTTGTGCTAAACTGTTATACCTTATTTATTTATTTATTTGCCTCTACTTTGTAAATACTTCCTCATTAGCTCAATGTTTTTCTTTGCTTTTAGATTAACTCTACGAGCTCCCCCATGCCTATGGGGCCAGGGGTAAAATTTTCCCTTTCTTGTTTTTCTTGTGAATGGTTCACAACGATCATTTTCGTATGTGTTATCTTGTTTGTATTTTTTAACACCGTTAATATCTTTGCCTATCTTTTTATCATGTTATTTTTGTAAAATGAAATTTCAAATATGTTGTTTATCTTGTGTGTGTACTTTGCACTTTTCTTTCATTGCCTTTGAGCAAATGACATGGGTCTGTGAAATTACTTGTGTGTTTACTTTACACTTTTTTATTATGATCCTCTTCCACTTGAGTAAGCATTGATACTCTTTTACTGTATTTCCATTATATTGTGTGACTAGTTTCTCGTAAAACTTTGTATTTTGTAAAATATATTGCGATTAATTATTTCTCAATATATTTTTTAATGTTATGCTTTGGGAACTCATTATTTCTCAATAAATTATTTTATCTTATGCTTTGGTAATTCATTCATATGCTCACTATATTATTCTTTTGAGATATTCAATTATAACTTTGAAAGTATATTCCCTAAAAGTATTATGAGCATAGATAAACTTGTAAAATAGAGAAAATGTGCTTCCTTTTACTTTAGTAATTTTAAAGCGCCTTGCTCATCCATTTTTTTTGTACTTGACTTGAGAGTATATCCCCTTTAAACATGGCAAGAATTGCATTCACTTTTTTTCAAGAATATTTTTTTCTTCATATCGCGGGAATGCTTGGACGGGTCTACTCATTATATGTTATTCACGAAAGAAGTATAATTTAAAATTTAAATTGTATCTCCTCGCACAATCTTGCGAGACGATATATAAAACAACTTGATGGTTATATGGCTCAACACATATAATTAATATAATCACTATTATAAAACTTTTGAGAAAACTTATTATAACCAAATATAAGCCATTGTACTCATTATATCAAACTTGATATTCTTAGGTATTGCTCATGTAAGAAAAAGGGATTCGTTTTTAGAAGAAACTTTAATTTTCATAAACAAAAAAAAGAGATAAACACTAAGATAGTACTTATTGAGCCACTTGTAATTAGTTTTCTATAGACAATCACTCTCAGGCTTTAAAATCAGGCAATACCCTAATTTACCCACTCCTCTAAATATGAATGGTCCTTCCCAATTGGGATTGAAATTGGAGGTAGACATGATCCTTAAATTATAATTGGATGTTCGAAGAACTAAGTCCCCGACTTGGAATTTCCTCATCCTCGACAAGTTCTTATAGACCCTTGAAAGTTAAGTGTGAACTTTGAAGTTCTCCCTAGTAAAGGAACAATCTGGAACTTCTATATTTGGTTTTTAGTTTTATGATCATTGTGATGTTCCTTATTACTCAGGTTTTATGAATGTTCCCTCTTGTGTTTCATTGATCAAGTGGACTTTTTATTCCTCGAGAATTCCTTCCAATAAAATCTCCAATGGCCTTTCCTTTGTGACCTCCTCATGGACATCTAGTGATTTCTCTATAAAAAGATTGATATATTCCATCAACTCCTCGCCACGTTACTACACTTCTTAATCTAAGTGCCTCAAAGTAAACACGTCTTCGTCCAAAATGAATTGCTGGAGGAACTTCTTGTGCGGTTCTTCCCAAGTAGGGTTATTGTTTTGTGTCAAGTGGGAATACCATGAGTAGGTTTTAGCAATGAAAGTTTTCGAGAACTCTCCCAGTCTCATATTCTTATCATTGTTGTGAACGCTAAGGTACTCCAAACACTTTTGAAGTTCTCTTTAGGATTCTCTCTTTTTCCATTATGAACTTGGGTAGGACATATCCCTTGGGGTGTGGCATTTCATTGATCCCATCTGAGAAGGAATATTTAATTCCTTGTACACGAGAGGATATTATTTCTTGAGTGCGAGGATATTCTTCACCTCTTCCAATATCACTGCCTTAGAGGGTGACTCCTCCACCTCATCTTTCTTTATTACTAGTGAGGAAACAGTAGTTAGGATCTGCTCGGCCATCACCTTCTTTGTCGGTACCAATTCTATTGCAGCTGCTCCTATAGTAGGATCCACCACTAGAGTAGCACATACATGTACTGAACTTACCATGCCCACATTGTACTTCTTCAGAAAATCAAAATACAAACTCCTAATATTCATACCATTTAGCTGTGGAACATTTGAGTTGATTGTCTGACCCATAAGGGAGCCAGGACCTCTCGCTCTTGTAACAACAACATCTCTATTGTTAGTTTAGTCTCTTTAAACTCTATTACCTGCCAAGGTGTTTTCAAAGACCAAATTCTTGGAAACATTGTGACTTTCTTTATCCATGGTAATGAGGATACCTCCCTAATGGAGACACCAAATGTAGGAGTGTAGTGTTACCGGGGTCTGTGAATAACTATAAATGAGTGAGGCGTGACCCACTCCAATGAAAACTATATTCAAGGTCATATTATTTAATAAAGAGAAGAGATGAAAAGCTTACTTTTTAATATAATAATGATGTTTACGTTTACAACAATGAGTACCTAATGATTCAAAATGATAGTTTGGATAATCAAATAGCCTTAATGTCAAAACAATTTAAGAAAATTGTCAAATTTAGAAATAAATTGGCAAACAAACATTGCAAGCCAAATTATCCAATTCAATCTAACTACAAACCTCAGAGAAAGGTCAAGATAAACATCACAAGGACATGAGACCCAAGAAAGACTACAAGAACATTGAATGTTTTAGATGTGGAAAACTAGGACACATAGCACAAGACTATAGAGTGAAACTGAACACTGTCAATAAACATACTAGGGCCAACATTTGCAAAACATGGGATGATTCAAGTGATTCTGAGAATGAGGAACCGAAATCTTCTGATATTTTTATCCTTGCATGTCTCTCTTTGCTAAGATTATATACAATGATGATATGCCAATGTATGAGAATGATGATAATGACTCTACTCCTGCTGTTGTAGATCATGCTGCAACTGGTTTAGATGCTTTAATTTCTGAGAATATTGCTAGTTCTACCACAGGATGTGTGAGTCAAAGGGAATGCGATAATGACGATGTCCATGGCTGCGTGAGTTCAAGAAATGAATCCTTAGGGGTTACTTCACACACTGCACTTAGTGACTCGAACACTGAAGACCTCCCTGACATTCACACACTTTATGCGAAAACTCTCAAGAAAAGCACTAGACTAGAGAAGATAGTGAAAGGTCTCACTAAGAAATTAGAAGATCTAAGTCTGATGGTTAAACTTAATGCTGAAGAGTATACTACCCAATGTCTAACTCATCAAAATGAAGTTAAAACTTTTGATCAAAAATTGAAGAAGTTGATTGAAGAAAATGAAACTTTGGAGAAAAAAAATATAAAAGGACATCATTAGAATTGGAACAATCTAAAGAAAAGACACCAACAGTTTTCAAAAAAATTGCTAAATTTGAAAATAACTCAAACTGTTTTGATGGATTTGTTGCTGATTCCAAAACCAATTCTGATGATCGAACTGGAATAGGATTTCACCCCAATTTGAAGACTCAAACAAAAATCTTTGAACCAATTAAGTTTGTGTCAGGAGGCAAAAGACCTCTAGAAACTGGTCTAGACTTTCTTTCTCTGAAAAATGAGTTTGACAAAAACCAATCTAAGTTTGATATTGGGGAATCAAGTTACTTTAAGTGTGAAAGTCCACCTAAGACTAAATATGTCTGCCCCCCGATAAGGAAGAGTGATTCTATCCTTCAAACTGTACTCCCTAGGAATAAATTTAAAAACCAAAATGTAATGAAGCCTATGTTTAGAGACTTTCCTAAGGAGATACCAACTTTGATCAATTTATTTTGCTCTTACTGTGATCTATATGGTCATTCCTTTGAAGGATGCTACTCTAGACGTGTAGTCAACCCTGTCTATAATTCTCCTGTGTACCAAAACTTTAACTATTCTATGAGAAGTCGTAACAATTATATTCTTCCTAAACAACCATACAAAAACTCTAACTATAGAAGGAGAAAGACTAAACCTAAAAGATCATTTCCAATAAGGATTACGATACACTTTTCTAAACCAAATGCTCAAACTTTTCATAAAATTCTACCTTGTTCTCAAAACATTTTTCAACCGAAATTCAATGCTCGCAAATTTTATCCATTGAGAGCAAATAAGAGCAAAATGAAAACAAGAGCTGTTTGGGTTAGAAAAAGTGAGATATTACCCCAGATGAAGTGTAATATTGTTATTATTACTTTAAAAGCTGAACAAACTCCATCTGGTTGGTATTTATACTCTGGATGTTCAAAATACATCACTGGGGATGATACCAAACTTTTAAACAAAATAAACTTTGCTCGAGGAAAAGTTATTTTTGGTGATGGTGTATCATCTCAAATCATTGGTAAAGGAACAATCTAAGAAGAAGGATTACCTTTACATGAAAATGTTCTTCTAGTAAAAGGTCTTAAGGCAAACCTACTCAGTATCTCGCAATTTTGTGACTCAAATCATACTGTCACCGTTTTAAAGAATAATTGTAAATTTTTAAATGAAAAGGTGAGTGCGTTATTACAGGACTCAGGACTTCGGACAATTGCTATACTGTTCAAAACAGTGTTGATATATGTAACAATGCTATAATGGATGACAATAAGATATGGCATAATCGTATGGGTTACATAAATTACGAAAACCTTAGTAGATTGTCTTGTCAAGAAATAGTTAGAGGCATTCCAAAAATTAAACCTATTTCTAACATTGTCTGTGGTTCTTGTCAAGAAGGAAAAATTGTTAAGGCCACTCATAAGAAAGTAAAAAATATCCTTACCTCTAAACCCTTGGAACTCATCCATATGGACCTTATGGGTCCTTCTCGAACTGTTAGTCTCTGTGGACACAGTTATATTCTTGTTATGGTTGATGACTACACCAGATTTACTTGAGTAGAATTCTTAAAAAAAATTCGGACACATTCCAAAACTTTTTGAAGATTTTACTTCGAATTGAAAATGAGAAAGACTCTCAGGTAAATAGGATTCATAGTGATAGAGGTGGAGAATTTGATTATACTGGGGTTATAGGGTATTGTGACTATAATGGCTACAAAAATGAATTTAGTGCTCCTAAGACTCCTCAACAGAACGGTATAGGTGAGAGAAAGAATCGTACCCTTCAAGATATGGCACGAGTTATGATTCATGCAAAAACCTTACCTAAGTATTTTTGGGTAGAAGTTATTCGTACTGCGTGTCACATTATAAATAGGGTCAATATTAGAAAGAACTCTACATAAAGTCCTTATGAAATTTTGTATGGGAAAAATCCCAATCTTAATTACCTTACAACTTTTGGTAGTACGTGTTATGTCTGCGAAGACAGAGAACACTTATCCAAATTTGAGAGTCGTGGAGATAAAGCCATCTTTCTAGGATATTCTCCCAACATTAGAGCATACCGAGTATACAATCTTCACACTAATACCTTAATGGAATCCATAAACGTTATTGTAAGTGACATTACTGTAGAGAGTAAGACTGGAGAACCAACTATTGTGGTAGAGTCTAAAAATGTTTTAGAAAATGACTCTCTAGAAATAGATGATTCTTTACTAATTGAGACACCTGAAGTACCTAATTGGGTTGCTAAAGACCATCCCATAGATAAGGTTGTTGGTAACCCTAGTGAACATGTGCGTACAAGATCTCAATTAAGAAACTTTGCTCATTATGCATGTTTTGTTTCCCTTATGGAACCAAAGAATGTTAATGATGCATTTAAGGATCCTCATTGGATTTTTGCAATGCAGGAAGAACTTCTTCAATTCATCATTCATGATGTTTGGTATCTTGTACCTAGGCCTGATCACAAAAAGGTTATTGACACATCTTGGATATTTAAAAATAAATCTGATGAAAATGGGATAGTCATTAGAAACAAAGCCAAATTAGTTGCTCAAGGATACTCTCAAATAGAGGGAATAGATTTTAACGAGACTTTTGCTCCTGTCACTCGATTAGAATATGTTCGTCTTTTCTTTGCCATAGCCTACTACTTACATCTTACGCTTTATCAAATGGATGTAAAATCTTCCTTCCTTAATGAAATATTGACTGAGGAGACCTATGTAGAACAACCAAAAGGGTTCATTGACCCTAAATTTCCAAATCATGTCTTTCGTCTTAAAAAGGATTTGTATGGCCTAAAACAAGCCCCGAGAGCCTGGTATGAGCGCCTTTCCAACTTTCTCTTAGACAAAGGTTTTAAGAGAGGAGGAAATGATCAAACCCTTTTTGTCAAACATTTTGGCTAACATATCATTATAGCTCAAGTATACATAGACGATATCTTTGGATCAACCTCCCCAAATGAAGTTAAATCTTTTTCTGAAATTATTCATAAAGAATTTCAAATGTCTCTCATGGCGGAGTTGCAATTTTTCTTAGGACTTCAAGTCAAACAAAATTCAAAAGGATTATTCATTTTGCAATCGAAATACGCATTAACTATTAAAAAATTCAGCCTTGAAAGTGAAAAAGATGCTAAAACTCCCGTGAGTACTACGGTCAAACTGTTAAGGATGACACTGGAAAATCCATAGATCCAACCCTTTATCGTAGTATGATTGGAACCTTACTATATCTTACTGCCTCGCATCCTGACATTATGTACGTTGTTTGCGTGTGTGCCGGATATCAAAACAATCCTAAAGACAACCATTTAACGTGTGTTAAAAGAATCATAAAATACATTAAAGGCACTCTAAACTTGAGACTATGGTACACCAATGATACTCCTAGCACTATAATAGGATACACTGATGCCAATTGGGCAGGGTTTACTGACGATAGCAAGAGCACATCAGGAACATGTTATTATATTGGTAATAATTTGGTAGGTTGGAGTAGTAAGAAACAAAACTGCACTTCTTTATCAATAGTTGAATCTGAATATATAGTCGCTGGCAGTTGCTGTGCTCAATTACTTTGGCTCAAGAAAATGCTAAGTGATTATGATATTAAAGAGGAACAATTACATCTCTATTGTGATAATCAAAGCGCGATCAATATCTCTAAAAATCTTGTTCAACACTCGCGAACAAAACACATAAAAATAATACATCACTTTATTCGCGAATTAGTTAAGACTAAGGATTTAGAAATGAATTATCTTCCTACTAATTTGCAACTCACAGATATGTTGACCAAACCTTTGGATTACAATAGATTCATTTCTTTATGTAAATCAATTGGAATGGTTTGTGCTGAATAAACTCTTGGATTTACATACTTTTTCCCTTTGTCGATTTGAGACAAAATGGGGGAGAAATTTGAGTCTTATGAGAATTCGTTTATTTTGTACATATTCTAAAGAGAATGATCTTAGTGATTATTTGCAGGATTCTGTACAGTTATTCCTTGTTATTTCCAACAGTTGTAATAGGGTATTGAATTGTAATTAGTTGAGTTATGTAATTTTCTTTTCTAGGAAATGGGTAGATAGAATTTTTGTATAGGAATAGGTTTTTTCTTTTCTTTTTGTTTCCCTATGAGTCCAAGATGACTCAAAAGAGATTTTTTCTCATATTTCCAAAGGGGGAGATTGAAGCACCTTATACTCTTGACTCACTTGAGTTTACATTGTATAAGTGCTCATCTAGTTTGGAAATAGAGACAAAATTAATTCCCCATCCTAGATACCAAAGAGCCTCAAACTCTTCAATTCAATTCATCCCTCTTGTTTGATAGATCAAGGTATATTCACTGTCACTCACACACTTTAGAACTGCATATATTATTCACATATTATTTAATTTATTTGTATGAGTGTTGTGTGTGTTAATTTCCCTAAAAATAATTTTTTTATAGTTTTTGGGAATTTATAAAGATTTTAAAACAATTTTTTTCTTAATTAAAAATGGGATTACAAAGTTTTTGGGTCATTATATAAATACTGGTTATTAGTTTTTTCCCTGAAATGTTCCCTTGGGTAGGAACCGAAAGCGCTAAAGAAGTCAGGGTGTCTATGTAATTAAGTTTAGACGCGCATTTGATATCCTCTGTTTGCCTTACACTTGTTACTTCCCTATTGGTTGTATGTGTGTTTCTTCTAAGAGAGTAAACCAGCACGTTTTATTAGCCCTTGGATTGAGTTAAATGTACGATCTTCATGCGTCCTTGTCCCAATCCTTACGAACATCTCTCATCCAATCACAAGCCTCATAACCAACCGCTTACCTTTAACCGTTGGATGGAAGTCAAGGTTGCCTGACTTAATCTCAGCCCTCGATTTACCTATACCTTCTCGATCCTTATTAGCCCCCTATATAAGGAGGGTCACCCTCAGCCATTAGAAGACTTTTGCTACTTCGTCATTTTAGAGAGAGAAGATAGAAGAGAGAGAAGAGAGAGAGAAACCAGAGTTAAAAATCCTAAATCTAAATTCAAACCCTTTTTAAACCCTAAATCGTTTATCAAAACCAGTTATATACCAAACACAACCTTGACTGTTTGAAAGTTTTGAGAGTGGGTTGTTAGTGGTTTCGTGATGTAACCTCTTCGTTTTAAGATCTTGTGTTCAACTTAAGCATTAAGCAAGATCTGCATTTCTGTTTCATAGAAATTTTAGATCTGAGCATTTTATGTTCCATTACACCTAGATCTTCATTTATTGTTTCTCGTCTTGAGAAATATGTTGTTGATTGTTTTCTGTATATGTTTTCATACTCAAAATCAACGATAACATTTTCTGTTTCTAGTTCTTTTGAAACAAGACCTTTGACCTAGTTGGAATCACACTTGGCGATTTTCAATTTCAAAAGCATTTTCAAAACCCTGAAATTGATTAAGATCTTGATACGTCTTCTGAGCAAGATAGCCGTGGATTCTGGGTTAATCTTAAAGGTCAAACAAGGTTCAATTTCTCTAAGAAGAGAGAAACTGAAAATCACAGCATATAAATCTGATTTGTAATCTGCTAGGACTGTTTGTATAAATAAGCGTGAGTGTGTGCATGAATGTTTTAGATCACCATCACAAACACGTACACACTATAACACTGAAAGTGTTGGTAATAATATCTTGAAACAAGAGTCGACGTAAAGACTGGAACAAAGTTGAAGTTAGCAAACTGGGAGAACAACATCAACAATCAGAACTGCAGAAAAGTTAGAAGGACAGCAGTGGGTACTTTTCTAAACTTGTATAGGTCTGATTTGTGTACATGTGTGTTATATAATTTGTAACAGTTATATCTTGTTTTAGTGGATTTTACTTTTTACTCTGTAGAGGGAGTCATGCATGTTTCCTTAGATGGGTGAGGTTTTACCACGTTAAAGATATCGTGTCATTAATCTTTCTACATCTCCTCATCTTATTCTGATTAGTGTGCTGATTTAAAACTATTTTAGTTTTGTTTTTCAAAACTTGTTAACAAATCTTGAACTGATCTCGTGCAAAGTTTTAAACACATCTTGTGATTAAAAACTGATTTGATTTCTAGAAAAGAGTTTCTTCAAAAAACAGTTCGGAGTTACTTAAATAGTTTAATCTTGTATTAAACGGCTTTAGTAACAGTTTTTCACAAGCATTGTGCCAATTTTATTTTTTTAATAACACATCAATGGGTCACCAGGTCTCACCTCACCTCACCCAAGCTTCGTAAAGCCTCATCGTAGCTATTGGACTTTTGGACTATTGACAGGTGCCCATTCTCCGTGCCATATAAAAATCTCATAACAACATGTCCATCCACAAATACAATATATCTCGGCGAATTTATATTTTACATTCAAAAAATATCTCATAGGATTCCAATGAATACCACAATTCAACATGAGTGCAAATAACACATGAAACAAACGGAATACTCTCGAGAGAATTTAGAAGCATATTGTGTAAGTCCCGTATCTTAAAATCATCACATGAAAGACATAAAAATTCTTCCTCAAAGTTCTGATCACATCACAACGTTCCTCTCCCGAAAACAATCAAAACTCGCTCTAGTCCAAGCTCGAGAAAAACACCAAATAAGCCTTCAAATCTTGAGTCAAAACTTGATAACTTTAGGGCTAAGGTTTATATATGGAATAAGATGAAAATAAAGGAGGATACTAATTTTTGAGAAGGCTAAAATGTATTTTAAAAGTGCTAAACCCGTCACTTTATATTTATATACCAAAAATATTTTGAGTCAAAATCAAACACAAACACTCAAAAATTTACTACGGATGATCGACCCATTGGAATTGGCTGAAATTTTAGTATGTTATAGCGAACGGTGAGAAGGAACTGTTGTGAATAATTCAAATCAATCGGACGAACGATTATTTTTTTTATCCTCCTTAGGTCAGATCCTCCCCCGATTTTTATATAAAAAGTTATAACTTCCAAATTTTAATCCCGATTTAAATTCCACTTAACATCTTATTTTTATATATAAAAACCAACATTTTTTTTATATTCCAGAATTAATATTGATTTTTTTAAGTCCGAATTAATTTAAAAATAGAAAATTAAAAAGTATGGGTTGTTACATACTTCCCCACTAGCACGGGAATTTCGTCCTCGAAATTCGATGAATCCTAATGGTTAAAATATTTCACAAATGTCTACCCAAGGTCCACGATTAGGAGCCCATACATACAATCCTACACGCACGTACTCTCGTGCTCTTTCACGAATTACTACTCGATTCTATTTCCCAAAAATCATCACAACACTAAAGTCCCCTAATCAATTCCAAACATCCTCACATCAAGATTACTAATCCTAACATCTATGCCTACCACGTCCTCAATAAAAAATTCAATCTCCAACAAAACACATCTTACCCGCATGCTAGACCCAAAACCCAAAACCCGAGGGTAGTTGTTTACCTAAGATCTGATACCATCTATAACACCCTGAGCAAAACACGAGGCACTGTTACAATGAAAACTAAACTAAATCGTTAATAATTAGTATAGAGCATTTATATTCCACAAAAATAAAAATAATGAATCCAAAAATCTTACACTTCCAAAATAATTACAATTTGAGTTCCATTCGAAAATAATACTATACTCTCCAAATAAATTACACTACCAGGCTATACAAAAATAATATTACAAACTCCATTCTCTAAAATCCTCCAAATAATATGTAGAAACCAAATCCACGCTAGCCTCCCACTAAAGAAAAATTCGGGGAAGTACGCAATATGATAAGAATAAATGCTCAAAAATAATAACGGTGAATAAAGTGAAATAATACGAATCCACATATACGAATAAAATGCAATACGTAAGCATTGTACCAATTTTAATTTTTCAATAACACATCAATGGGTCACCAGGCCTCACCTCACCTCACCCAAGCTTCGTAAAGCCTCATCATAGCTATTAGACTTTTGGACTATTGGCAGGTGCCCATTCTCCGTGCCATATAAAAATCTCATGACACCACGTTGATCAACAAATATAATATATCTCGGAGAATCAATATTTTAGATTAAAAAAAATATATTATAGGATTCCAATTATTACCACAATTCAACATGAGTGCAAATAACACATGAAACAAACGGAATACTCTCGAGAGAATTTATGAGCATATTGTGTAAGTCCCGTACCTTAAAATCATCACACGAAAGAAATAAAAATTATGCCTCAAATTTCTGATCACACCACAATGTTCCTCTCCCGAAAATTATCAAAACTCGCTCTAGTCCAAACTCGAGAAAACACCAAATAAGCGTTCAAATCTTGAGTCAAAACTTGATAACTTTGGGGCTAAGGTTTGTAGATGGAAGAAGATGAAAATAGAGGAGACTACTGATTTTTGAGAAGTCTAAGATGTGTTTTAAAAGTGTTGAACCCGTCACTTTATATTTATATACCAAAAAGAGTTCGAGTCCTAATCAAACACAAACACTCAAAATTTTACTACGGATGACCGACACATTGGAATTGGATAAAATTTTTGTATGTTGTAGCGAACGGTAAGACACAACTGTTGTGAACAATTCAGCTCGATCGGACAGTTGAATTTTTAATGTTATTATTTTTATCCTCCATAGGTTAGATCCTCCCTCGATTTTTACATAAAACGTTATAATTTGCAAATTTTAATCCCGATTTAAATTCCACTTAAAACCTTATTTTTACATATAAAAACAAAGATTTTTTACATACCAAAATTAATATAGATTTTTTATTTCTGAAATTGGAATTAATTTTAAAATACAAAATTAAAAATTACGGGTTGTTACACTATAATTCTATTGTGTGTTTAAGTGTGGGTTATAAGGGTATAGTATGGTTTGAAAAAATAAGTTTTAATGCTTCTAGGGGTATTTTGATAATGCTAGAACTTTGAGGGTTACTAAGGTAATTACCATATTCCTTAGGGTTATATATTGAATATATGTGAGTTTGTTAGCTGAACCATAATTAAATGATGTTGACGTTCACCATGCTCAAATGATGTTTATGGCCACACCAAAAAAATGGTGTTAAGGACCTCCCACCTCTCACTATTTTTATGAAGTGGTGCCTTGGAGAGGAGACTCCTCAGGAACACTCATACCACCAAGAGAGAGTTTATTTATGTACCATAATTAAATGATATTTTATTTACCCATACTCAAATGATGTTTATGGTCTTATTATAAAAATGGTGTTAAGGACCTCCCGCCTCTCAAGATCTTCATAGAGTGGTGCCTTGGAGCCGAGACTACTCAGGCACTCTCCTTCCGTCGAGAGAGAGTTTTAATTATGGACCATAATTAAATGATGTTTAACTAACTATTTGAATTAGTAAAAGGGTACAGTTTAGAGGAAAATGAGACAACACTTCATTGTATTTCATATAATAACACATTTTTGTTCAAAGAATCGCATACAAGTTGAAAGGTCGCCTTTCAGCTATAACAAATGAGCGACCTATCCTTAGTATCTTTTCAAATGATCCATATTTCAAGGGTTGGGAAAAGGTTCTCCTTCAAGGTTTTCTTATCGATAAGTATCTAGGATGACCTCCTTTATGACTCTATAATGTCCATTCCAGTTAGGGTGGAGCTTGTTCATTTTTTTTTTATGACCTTCTTAACACTAGGATTCCTACTGAATGATGGTGGCATCTTATACAAAGCTTCACTTTCTATGTCACCTTCGATTTCCCACATGAACTCGGCTATAAATATGCTAGTGCTTTCCCTTTAATTGAGTTTCTCGACTAATAGATGATATGAAATTCACCTAACTCTACCGACTAATCCATTAACCTACCCTATTTCTCGAGTTTATGAATGAGTTATCAGAGAGGAGTATCAGTGAGCACTACCATTGTATGATCCTGGAAGTAGGGATTCATCTTCCTTAAAGAATGGATAAAAGAATATGCAAACTTTTCCATCTTTAAATATCTCACATCTTCCCCTTTAATATCTTTGTTGCTTAAGTAAACTGGGTTCTAAACTCCATCATTATCTCGAATGATTATTGCACTCATGGTCGACTTTGATTCAGCCAGATACAAGTAAAACTTCTCTCCTTGTATCGACCGAGAGAGGAACATATGTGAGCCAGGATAAGCTTTTATTCTTGTAATTCTTTTTCACACTCCTCATCCCAAAGTAACACTTTTCTAAGAATCTTGAAAACTGGTAGACATTTATCTGTTTCTCTGGAGACAAAATTGTTTGGAGAAATAACTCGGACCATAAATCTTTGAATGTCTTTGATCATCTTCGACATTTTCATGTCAATCAGTTCTTTAATCTTAGCGAGATTTTCTTCGATGCTCCTTTTATTAACAATGAAAGTTAAGAACTTCCTTACTCCAATGCCCAAGAACACACTTAGTAGGATTCAACTTTATTTTGTACTCATCCATCGTATCAAAGGTTCTTTCTAGGTTAGCCACATGATTCTTAGCCATCAAACTTTTTATGAGCATGTCGTCCACGTATGCTTCTATTGTCTTCCCGATCTAGTCTTCGAACATTTTTTTGAATAGCCTCTGGTAGGTAGCCCCAGTATTATTTTGGCTAAATGAGATAACTTTGTAGCAGTACATTCCTTTATCAGTAATAAAGGAGGTTTTATCTACGTCGTCATTATGTATAGAATTTGATAATTCCCGGAGTTAGCATCCATGAATCTCATGAGCTCATAGCGGGCCATGGCATCAACCATCTGATCAATCTATAGCAGAGGAAAACATTCCTTTAGGAAGACCTTAATAAGATCATGAAGTCCACACACATTCTCCATTTTTCGTTATGTTTGATCACAATGATGACATTGGATAGCCCATATAGGGTAGTGGACCTCCCAAATGAAACTTGATCTCTATAGATTCTTGACTTCATCTTGTATGACCTCGTACTTGTCTCTCGTAAAGATTAATCTTCACTGGTTCACTAGCTTAGCATTCTATCCTATACTCATCCATTGATAAATGATTTCGGGGTCACTCCCCGGCATGTCATCATGGCTCCATGCAATTATACTTTGTCATTTTCTTGATAACCCAGTCAAATATTTCTTTATTTTAGGCTTAAGAGATGAGCCTATTTGGATGATTTTTTTCGATTCGTCCTCATTGAGTACGATGGATTCTACCTCCTCACCAGTCTCTCCTTTCTTGAGTTTCTTTCTCATCCCTTGGGTCAAAAGTGTCTATGTTATAGGATGTTGTCTTCCTTTAGTGAGTTTCCTTCTCTTTTGCTAAAGTGAAGTAGAACTTTTGTGCTTCTACCTGATTACCATTTACTTCCCCTACCCCATAAGGAGTCTGGAATTCATCATTTGGTGTACGGTATAAGGCACAACCTCAAACTCTTTGAGAGATACTCTCCCCCGAATTATATTTTAGGGCAAGAAAACATGCTCTTCCATCATAAAAAAGATTATCTTCTTGTTTAAGCATCTCAGCTAGGTTACCATGCACTCATTCATTTCGTAGACTTCTAGCGGGTGGACTTTCCCCCCACTGAATCCAATCAAATGTTGGTGGTAGGTATGAGTCTCTTCTTTCTTATCTTTATACATTTAAAATAATCTCAGAACATAACATCGGTTGAGCATCCCCCATCCATAAATACACGAGCCAAATTATAGCCTTGCACTCGTGTACTGACGATAAGAGGGTCATCATTTGGGGCCCAAATCCCGATCGTTTGCCCTCAGTCATGTGAAAGCGATGATCCTAGAAATGGAGCAATGCAGCGTTAACCAAATCAGAATAAGTGGCCAACAAAAGGTTCCCTAACAGATGCTGACGGATCCTCCATGTCAACCCGTCGGTGAATTTCTCAATCTTCTTCTTTTCTGTCGGTATCTCATCCGGAACGATGTTCAACAGATTCGTGAACTCGGCCTCATACTCGACCATGGTCTTACCCTCCTGCTTCAGACTCATCAATTTCCTCCTCATTTCCGTATGAACAGCGGACGGAAAGTACTTGCGATCAATCCGTACCCAAAAGTCCTGAATAGTGAGAGTATCCCTCTCCTCCACGGTGGTAATAGACTCCCACCGTTGCAGTGCAGATCCAACTAGCTTGAAAGTAGCTAGAACCTGTTTCTGAACATCCGTGCACTCATACATCCTCAAGTGCCTCTGCATATCCTTCCTCCACTAGCTCGAGACTACCACATCTGAGCTACCTGTAAACTCTGGCGGATGCGCTTTCTGAAAAGCGTCACGTACACGTTCCCAAGCAGACGGGAATGTATTTTCCTGTACTGGTGCGGCAATCGGCGCCTGAGGTGGTGCCTGCTGAACAACGACAATTGCGGCATTTACCGCTTGGGCTACAATGGCTGCAACCTCAGCGGCGTTCATCATGCCCTGAACTGGAGCGGGCTGGGGTTCGGGCATTGCATCCCTGGGGACTCGTCGTGCACGTCGTGGAGGCATCTGAAATAAGAATGAAGTTTATAAGTTCGCAGTTATAAACTTAACATAGCTGAAGAACGTAGCATACACAAAAAGAGTACAACAGTCCTAAAATATAGGGCTCTATATCAAAGAAAACTTAGCGGAAACATAATAGCCGTATAGATCCTAAAGGACACTAGAACCTGATGCTCTGATACCACCTGTGACACCCCGACTAATTAAATACCGGGTAGATACTCCTTTACTAAATTAAATCAAAATGCCAAGTTGGCTCAGTTAATAGCATCACTGTCGAAAATATTTTATTATTTCTAACCACCTAGTATTTAAAAAATAAGTTGTCAAATTTTAATTAAAGCCTGATTAACATGCAGTAAAAGATTTAAAGCAAGAATAATATCACCATTCACCATAACGAAATAATATAATAACCATCACATGATATAAATAAATCCGGAGGAAAAACTCCTCACAACAAATCCCACAACTAAAATAAGTAACGAAATACTGAATACTGAATTAATACATGCCAAAGTCTGAAAAACTGAAATGGAAATGTCTCTAATAGAATTTTGGGCAACATGCCCTACAACTGAAGAATACTGAATATGGAATCCAAATGATAGAAGCGTCTAAAAGCAAATCCCTGTAACTTCCACAAATAGCTACAGCTCGTCACCTGAATGAGTATCCTATGCATGGTGTCCTTGTGGCTGGGCACCTAAAATTGTTTTACAAAGAAAATAGATTTGAAAGCAAACGGGTCAGAGCCCGAATGTGGAGATATTTTAAAAACCTGCAAGTTCTTTAAAAACATTTAAAACATTAAATGCAAAGTACATGTTAGGATCTGCACTCACATGAAATTCTCACCTCTCGTCTAACTGTGCACTCCTAACGTAAGTACCCACCTAAAATGACACAAACTACTAGCTAAGTGACATCATATCTAGCTAGACTGTCATAGGTTCTACCCTTATTACTCGGTTCCCATTAACATTATAACGATCTCAATTAAATAGGGGGCTTAACGTAAATTCAGGTTCTCATATAAAAGTAATACAACTCGTTATAGATTATCCCTTTTATGTTATTCCATAGTTATACACACAATACCATATGAAAGTTCCCATTTTACTAAGTGTATATTTTCCACAACATAAATATACAATATAATACAATACAAGCACCCCGAGAACTAGCTGCGGTGCACGCATACTCTGCTATCCATCCCGGTACATCTCGTACATAAGGATCACATATTCCGAATCTCTCAAGAATAGTTCACAGATAACAACATCACAAATAATGGAGGCGAACACAGTCACATCACATGGGTCACGCACATACCTGCGCTCCCACGATCAGCAGACTTATTAACATCCCAATAAGTCCTTCTCTGACCTATGTTCATCTAGGTAACCAGTCTAAATCCGGGCAACACAAGGATTAGAGGGACCTAAGCGAACGCAAACCTCCCGTGATAGCAAGTATGGTAGGTATGTCATACACATAAATCAATACATATACTAAGTATGCACACGTCTTAGTAATCACCATAATATATTGGTACATATCTCTTCTCGTACTGACATATAATACTACACCATTTATATGTCCCCGATTAATATAATTAATTAGGCCGTCGATAGCTCACATCGTAATATACGCTCACGTCCTACTTCATATTTTCCCTTAGGTTCAACCTACACTTCTAGGTTTGACTCCTCATTATATCCCAACCATCCCAAATATATCAATTACTCATCAAGGAAAGGATATCTCTACCTATACACAAGGTTACGGGGTACTCGGGATCAAAACAGGATAAAAAGCCTAAACTGTCAACTCGTTCGAAGTCTCGTTCGAACGAACTGAGTCTTCTAACGAGATCTCGTTCGAACGAAGTGGGCTTTCTAACGAGATCTCGTTCGAATGATCTCATCGAACGAACTTCACCCTCGTTAGAAGTCAATGGTCAACTCGTTAGAAGCTCGTTCGAACGAGGTCGTTCGAACGACCTGGGCAGGTCTTCTAACGAGCTACCAGATTCGAGCCCAGATTTCTGATTTTCGTTTTTCCAACTTCTCTACTCCCCAAATCTCCTCTAAAATTCATCCCAACAATGGTTTAAAGCCTCTAATCAGTCCTAATCACGTTAAAGTCACATACTAACGTATTTTAAAGGATTAATTCTTCCTAAACATCATTGAATCACAAGTCTCTACTCTTGTCCCCAATTTTTCAAGAACATAATCCCTAGAATTTTCATCATCAATTCCCAGAATTTAATCCGTTTTTATATCACATAAATTAGTAATTCTCTTAATTCAATCTTCCAATAACGTTTCTACATGTAAACCTACATCCAAGATTAAACTAACAACTCCAATTTCATGGGTTTTCCTTTATCTCCCAAACAAGAATGATTATTAGGATTTCTAACATGGAAGAAACATTTACTGCATAAAATGTAAATTAAACCACTTGCCTTGATTCAATCTCAGATTTTGATGACGATTTGAAGGAGTTCCCTCTCTCTTTCTGCAGAATTCCCTTCTATCTCTCTCTCTCCAAGCTTTCTTCTCCAATGGCTATGGTGGCTAGGGTTTGTTTTGGGAAAAGTTAGAAAACCTAATTATAATAACCTACGTAGCCTTCTAGGTTAAAATGAGTTGGTTAGTGGCTTAGTGGGTCAAATCCACATCAGATATAATTTACTAATTTTCGTCACTTTTAATTCTCAAAAATACAAAATTACCAAAATACCCTTTATGTTGCCGGTATGGCCTAAAAATACCCCGGGATCCAAACTAAACCCCCTGCTAGTGTTTTCTGACTATCTCGACCCTTCCGGAAGCGTTGGCGCACTCAAAACGACCATACGGTTAATAGAATTTAAATTCACTTTTATAATTAAAATAATTACATCCTGACGCGACTGTCACCCGCGTCCCAATAAAATGTCCAAATTGTCGTATATCGATCTCACGACAAATTTCATAATTCAATATTCATATATACTCAATATAGTCAAATACCAACTCACATCTCGCTAGTATTTTATCCGGATTAATTCCCAATTAATTCTCATTTAATTTAATTAATCCCAAAAATAAATATCACAAAAATACGGGGTATTACAAGACGCCTGGGTCTTTGATATCCCTCTACCTAAGGCATTGTTGGACTTCCTTTACAGGAGCTCAGGGTAGTCCCCTGGACAGTGGGTGATCAGCCTCTCTTGTGGTCAGGGTTATCAAATTGATAGTGGGATTATCTGGGATCCTAGTCATGATGTCCTGACTGAAGGCGAGGAGTTGTTGCGGCATTGTGAAAAAATGAAAATACAAAAATATTTTTGTCAAAAATAAAATTTTCTTAAAATTTTTTGAAACCCTTTCAAAATTAAAGCATACTATACATAAAAATACAATCTCGTAAGAGGCAAAAAATATATAAACATAATAATAACTCTAAACTAGATAAAGTATCCAAACTCAATCAACAGTACAAACACCCAAAGATTCCTAAAATTCTCGAATCTAAGGGCATCTAAAGGTTTTGTGGAAATAGTGGCTAATTAAAATTTGATTCCCACAAAGGTGAAGGACACGACCTCCTAAACGAGATCATGAATAAAATGCTCATGTATCATAATGTGCTTTTCGCAAGAGTGTTGGACCAAATTACGATATATATGAATTGCACTCGTATTATCACATAGAATCGACATTGTGCCTTGGAAAATCCCATATTGTTCCAATGTTTGCTTCATCCACAAGAGTTTTCACTACACCAAAATGGGCAAATTGTCACCTTTCAGCCGGCCAGCCTTGTCAAGGTCATTGACCGTGACAAAAAAACACGCGTTTTGTGTCACGGTCATTGACCTTGACACGACCGTGACAAAGACTTGTCACGGTCATTGATCGTGACAAGTCCGTGACAAGTCCGTGGCAAGTGGGGTGGGGAAGGGGGTGGGGTGGGGTGTGTGTGTGTGTGGTGGTGGTGTGTGGTGGGGGAGGGGGTGGTGTGTGTGTGTGTGTGTGTGGTGGTGTGTGGTGGGGGAGGGGGTGGTGGAGGGGTGGGGTGTGTGTGTGTGTGTGTGTGTGGTGGAGGAGGGGGTGGGGTGGGGTGGGGTGTGTGTGTGTGTGTGTGGTGGTGTGTGGTGGGGGAGGGGGTGGGGGAGGGGTGGGGTGTGTGTGTGTGTGTGTGGTGGTGTGTGGTGGGGGAGGGGGTGGTGGAGGGGGGCAGGGGGTGGGGAGGGGGTGGTGGAGGACGGAAATTATTGTTGTAGCACTAAGAGAATAAATGAAAATGAATTGAAACTATGAAATTGTTATGGAATATAATAAATTTGGAACTATTGTCTTTTCAACCATCCAATAAAAGTTTTCCTTCATGGAATGTTAGAATTGTTTCTAGGATAATAATCCTACTATAAGATAATTGCTCAAAATAAATATTAAATAATAATTACTAAGATATCAATTAAAATAAAGTCTTAATAACCTAACCAAAAGAAATAAAATAAAATATCAAATTAATTATCATCCACCTCATAGAGATTCCCTACCAATCATTTTAAGATAATTTTTTCCTTATAAAGATATATACCTTTGATTGCAAAGCATGCACTTGTATTATTATTATTATACAACATGTATTATTTCGACGTGTAATTCTAAAATCTCACCTAGTTTTGTATACTATTTTTAAAATCATACTATCAATTCACGAGACACTAAACAAGAAAGAGGGCATATTAATTTGGAAATGCTTGTTTTTCTTTCTAGAGATCCGTGTCGTCAAAACTTGGTATTAGATACTTGCGTGGTTTTACCTAACTTGAATGAATTAATAAATGTTTCAGTAAAGGTTGAAGTGGACAAAAAACGTGTGAATTGATTAATATCCATAATGTAAATAAAAGGTAAAGTAAGTGTGTAAATGGGTGGTTGACCAAGCTAAGAGGTCTAACCCATATTTAATACATAGGTGTGTTATGAAAGGTTTTCAAAGGGTAATTAAGTATTTTCAAATAATGACCCCGAAACATAGAAATTCAATCTCAAGCAATTTAATTTCAATCTCTACAAATTTATGCATGTATTCAAGGGATTTATGAAGGATTAATATTAAAATTCAATTCCTATACATAATCTAAAAATTATATGTGTGTGTGCGTGTGCGTAGGTGTGCGTGTGTGTGTGGCGGGGGGAGGGGGCAGGGGTGGGGCACCCATTTAATAACTCTTTAAATATTTGGAAAAAACATAATATTACAAAATTGAAACGAAATGGTATGGACAAAACTTACACATACGTTATAATATAGACGGAACATTTTTTTATCTGTACTAATAGCATTTTTTTTATCTGTACTAATAACATTTTTTTTACAGCAAAAATGTCTCCTTCAGATGTTAGGGCGAAGATGATGATGCTGTTTATGATGATGTCGTCGTCTGGGTTCGGTGGTAGCGGAGGCGACGAGGGCTCCTCCGCCCCTAGGCTCCCCAAATATGGAAAATTTGGGATTACCGTCGAAAACAAGTCGGAGCTTTTAGCGAGATCCCTCGAGCTGCTAAAGACGATCATCGGCCCGAGGTTTATGAGTTGGAAGAAGGTGCCGTATGAGCTCAAGTTAGCTGTTTGGGCGGCACTACAGGTAATATTTATATGAATATTTCAATTTCAATTTCAATTTCAATTTCAATTTATATTTATATTTATATTTATATTTATATTTATATTTATATTTATATTTATATTTATATTTATATTTATATTTATATTTATTCGCAACTAACTTTGTATTTGTTGGACAGGAACAATTCAACTTGGATCCAAAGCTACGCGATTCCGTCTTTGAGCAGTTGAGGGAGCAACACAAGACGTGGAAAAAAAATATGCGGACACGGTACTTTGGAAAACACGAGAGACCATTTTACAATGGCGCGGATGCGTCCCGCCCAAGGAGCCGATCTCATTGGCACAATGGCAAAAGTTCATTGACAATGAGCTCGGGGATCGATAATTGGCATCTTGCCAATCGGGGAGGGAAAATCGGGCTAAAAAGACGGACATGCACTACTCCGGCCGGACCTCTTACGCTGAGGTGGAGCATAGGATGAAGGTAATATTTAATTTATCTATAACTACAGAAATATATTATTGGATATTATTTTACTTTGCGGGGCCGATACTGATTTTACTTTACTTTATTTTATTTCAGGGGGTAGGGAGTGGGCCAGGGGGTAAGCCACATAGGCTCGATACTTATGTGGCTCTTCGGACGAAGAAGGGGAAGGACAAGGAGGTGTCCCCGAGCGTCGCGGCCACGATTGTAAGTAATCTGACAGTTTAATTATTGTTAATTACGTTATAATTTTTTAGTTTACTTATTTTACTAATCATGTGCTTTTTGTCGTTTCAGGCAAAGCTTAAGGAAGTGCATGAGTCGCAGTCTGATGCCGACAAGGCATCTTTGTCCACAGACGCACTCAACCAAGTGCTTGGCTCTGATCGCAAGGGGAGGACAAGGGGAGTGAGCTCGCGGGTGGCCAAATCTAGGATCATCGGATTGGAGACGAGCGACACCGGGTTGGCTCGAACGGTGGATTCACACGATGCGAAGCTGTCCCGTTTGGAGGCGACGGTCCAAGATATGTTCGCATTCATGAAGCGTACGTTGGGTGGAGACCGTAAAGAGAAAGGTAAAGGGAAAGGGAAGGAGAAGGCGGTGGAGGAGGAGGTGCGGGAGGACGAGGAGGTGCGGGAGGACGAGGCGCAGGATGACGAGGATGTGGACCTCGCTTCTTCATCACCGACACGTTGGTACTTCGATGATCCACTTCCCTATTTGACGCCCTCCAACAGACCATTATCGACAATTTGTTGGCCGAGCGTGTTCATATTGGACATATTTGATGGCCAGCGGATAGGGCGGGGGTTGAGGGACCCGAACATCGTCGAGGGTGGAATAGTCCATGGACGTGTGCTTCAAGAGATGGAGTCTAGGGTGCTCGTCACGCATGTCATACCCGGGAAGGAGAACTCCCTATTGTGGTTGCGCGAACAATGCGGAACGACGTATATTAGTGGGTGCGTCAATTCGTATATCGTGTGGCCTACTCACCTCCTCAGTTTTATCTAAGACATGTAGTAACATTATTTTTAAGTTTGTCCATTTTAATTATATTTGGATTATATCGTCATGTATATTATTTTTACTTTGAAGATTTGGATTATACTGTCATGAATATATATTTGCATTATCTTTAGTTTGTGTTGGATATATGATGTTTGGAACAGGTACAACGTTGCTATAACAGGTACAAATATACTGCTGGGCAGTGGCGGTGGCCATACTGCCCAGCAGATTTTTTTTAAATTCTGCCCAGAATTGTCACGGTCATTGACCGTGACAAGCCCGTGACAAATGTTGTCAAGGACTTGTCACGGTCAATGACCGTGACAATTTTTTAAAAAAGGGTCACGGTTTTGTCACGAGTTTAAACCGTGACAAACGTCTCAAGGTCAATGACCATGACACGACCGTGACACAAAACGCGAGTTTTGTGTCAAGCTCAATGACCGTGACACGACCGTGACAAAAAAAGTTATCTCGCCTCGAAATGTCACGGTCATTGACCTTGACAAGGTGAATTTGTCAAGGTCAATGACCTTGACAAATGGGCAGATTTGGTGTAGTGTTTGTGCAACAACTCCTAGTGGATATATACTCT
Organism: Sambucus nigra; assembly: GCA_949130495.1. NCBI lineage: Eukaryota > Viridiplantae > Streptophyta > Magnoliopsida > Dipsacales > Adoxaceae > Sambucus > Sambucus nigra. Next base: position 126,168,781 of record OX422212.1, on the reverse strand, counting down.
GACTTCGCCATGGACAAAAAATGGAGTCTTGATTCTTGATCATCTAAGAGATAAGATCACCCCCAAAGCAAAAATACTCACCCGAGGTGATCCTACAACCATAAACATCCCCAGCCCAATCAGCATCTGAATAGGCAGTCAATCGGTCATCGGTATCAATGGAATGCCCAGTATCATAGGAAAGAGTTACACTCACATATTTTATGATATGTTTATGTCAAAACAAGTGGGACTCTTTCAAGGATGCTTGGTAATGTGCACAAACTCCAACGCTAAAGGCAATGTCGAAACTACTAGCAGTCAAGTAAAAAATACTACATATCAGGCTCCTATAGTCATTTGCTCTACGTCCTTGCCTAAAGTGTCTTTTCTTAGTCGATTTACTCATAGGGTTTCATAAGTTCTTAGCGGAATCTAAACCAAATTTATTTACTTTGTCTGCAATATATTTTGATTGTGCTATGAATATCCCATCCTAAAGTTGATGCACCTTGAGACCCTACAAGAACATAATTTCACTAACTATGCTCATCTCAAACTCACTCTGTATCTCCTCCTAAAATGTGTGAGCATGTCAGGAGAACATGGATCCAAATACTATGTCGTCCACATTAACATGGGTAATCAATATATTACCATTCTCTCCCTTAAAAAATAATGTCTTTCCACCCTCCTCTCTTGAAGCCATGAGCTAAGAGGTAAGAAGTACGCCTCTTATACCAAGCACGGGGTTCTTGCTTCAAACCATAATAGGCCTTCTAAAGATAAAATACATGTCGAGGGTGATTTAGGTGTTCAAACCCCTTTTGGTTATTCCACGTAAACTTCCTCATGTAGAACGTCATTAAGGAAAGAACTCTTAACATCCATTTGATATAACTTAAAGCGTAGATGACATGCTATGGCGAGTAGTAAGCGGATGAATTGAATACCAATAATAGGATCGATTGAATTGTTGAAATCTACACCCTCAATTTATATGTACCCTTGAGCAACCAACCTAGCGTTCTTTCGAACAATGGTAACAATTTCACCAATATTGTTCTTGCAAATTACCAATCATACTAGTCTCGTTAGGTCGGGGGACTAACTCGCAGACATCATTCTTGTGAAACTGAAGCAACTCTTCTTGCATCGCGAATATACAGTGCTCATCATTAAGTGCTTATGTCACATTCTTGGGTTCTAATAAGGAGGTGTTGCAAAAGTAGTTAACCATATTCTCAAGTTTAGCATGAATCTTGAAACCTAGTGTAGGATCACCAAGTATAGTGGAAGGGTCATCATTCTTTCAAACCCAAAGAGTGGGTCCTCTAAATTAAGAGTAGGGTACATTGGGGTAGTACGAGGAATGATGGGATCGTCATCGCGGGGTGCATCGTCCTCACGCTCTAGGTTAGGGTCAATAGACGTTGGTGGAAGGTCATTTATTATCGTGACATTTATTGACTCCATAACCTTAGATCTTGTCTCTATCACTCAAAATGTAATCCCAAAGACATAGAATACGACAGGTTTATCTATAACTCATATGGAGTATGTAATGTGTGTGGACAAAGATATACTCGATTCACTGTATCGCATGTGGTGTTAATCGCCTTTGCCTAAAAATATCTAAGCACGTTTCTTCCAAGAAGCAACGATCTAGACATCTCTTGTATCGGCTGTTTCTTCCTCTCAATTATCCTATTTTATTAAGGAGTACGAATAACCAAAAAACTCATGTTTTATGTCCACTTAATAAGAATAACTATCCACTTTGGCTACTTTAAATTCAATGTCATTATCACAACGCATCCGATTAATAGTGACACCGTGTTGATTTTATATGACACAACACTTGGTTGTTATGAACTCAATCGCATCGTACTTTTCTCTATGAAACACCACAATAAAGTACCTCGAAAATTCATCTGCCATCACGAGAATGTATTTTTACCAGCTATGCTCTCCATATGAGTATGACCCATAACATCCATCTGTATTAACTTCAACACATGAAAGGTGGTAATGGTATTAAGTTCTGAGGGGTATTTAAAATTTGTTTTCCTTTTTGTTAAGGACCACAAACTAAGGAAGTTGGTTTCTCAAGTGATGGGAAAGCCACGAACTAGGTATTTCTTTACTGATCTCTCAAGATCTCTAAAGTTCAGATGACCTAGTCGTTGATGCCAAAGGTTCATAGAGGATACCGTGACATTATTTCACACAAAGGAGGACTTGGGAATGATCCCATATCAATTATATTTGGTCCTCACTCCTTATTGTAATATTTCACCATATTGATCATATATGTTACACTCAGACCGATCAAACTTTATCACAATGTTTGTGTAGGCTTCTGCTAATTATGTCCGCTTTTAACCCTTTGATTGTTCAACACATTTTATATTTTAGGAAATTTGAGTATATCAACACATCCACGTCATAAAATACTAGACCTACTCCCATCTCCTATGATGACTTTGCTTTCCTTACCATTCATAAAGTTGGTAAAAAATGATTTTTCACCAGTCATATACCTAGAGCACCGACTATGAAAATACAAGTACCTTGAACCTTAAGAGCAACGTCAACAATTCCTTTGTTGTCTTGCTTCGGTAGCCAGGTGGAGGTAACCTTTTGTTTTCCCTTATCATTATTGAATCTAGTTATAGTATTTTAAGTGTTCTCACAAGGCATAAACGTCATTTGAAATTTTTCCAATATGCTTTGAAAAGTCATGAGTAGGTACTCAACTTTCTCTCTATACTAGAAAAATGGTTATAGCGATGCACCAGAGTATGTGTACATTGAGTTCTTCCTAATTTGTAGAAAAATTCCCTAAGGTGACCCCTTCTCTTGTAATAGGTGAAAACATATACTTGTTTGGGTCTATGTTAGTTCGATCTTTTAGGTTGAACATTATTTTCTTATTTAGGGGCCAAACGGATCTACCACAAATTTGAGAACCATTTATGGTGCGTCATGGAAAGTGGATGAACTGTCGTAACCTATTCCTTGCCTCTCCCAAAAACCTAAATCAGTGGAGATAAACATATTTCCTACCTTTTTCGATGAATCCTCTATTGTATCCTTAACCTTCTAGTCATGTTTGCGATCTTTTTTGATTTGGGATACAAGAGCTTCAAGGTTCTCACGAGACTTTAATGAAGCTTGAAGATCTCAAGTAACACTAGCCACTTTGTTGGTGAAGTCACCGTTTTACCTATTCACTAAAATGAATCTCTCTCATAAAGAAACTCTCACTAAATACTCGTTCTCTCTTGAATCTCTCAACACATTCTTTAAAAATAAAACCCTAAGCGCTAAACTTTCATTTTCCTTTTTCATTATAAAATACTTGGCCTAAATCTTGGCATGTCGCATTGTAGGTCACTCTATCCGTCACTTAAAATGTCATCTCCTTCACCATTTTTGAAATGAATAGACTCACTGTTGAGTTCATCATGTTTAGTAACTTCCTCGATATACTAACATAATTAGCCATGAATGCAGTGAAGTTATGTCCATGTGGTGATTTATCCCCCAAATCCACAGACTCAACATCGCTAGCACTAAGCATGGCATTGAAGGAAGATTTGCCTTTGCCTTGTCTCTTTAACCTCATAGCACACTCGTGAGCTTTGTGACACCTACCATTTCACTCATGGCATCTCTCATCATCTTTCTTAGAATACTTTCATTTTGTTTTTTCAAAACATTTCTTGCTTAATTTAAACTTTTTATCTTTCTCAACACTTTTGTTTTCTTGGAAGTATTTTCTTTCCCTATCTTGAGAAATTATTTGAAATTTTTTTACAAATATTGAAAAATCATCTTAGTCAAAATCATATCTATAGCTCTAGAAGAGTCCTCCTCTTTCTTTTTAGACTAGGATTTTAAAGAAAGTCCTTTTTCTTTTAATTTAACAGTTTTGGGAAACATGTCAATGTCATAAGTTTGAAGGTCTTCTAGAGTTCTTCTAACCTAAGCATGTCTAAAATATCCTACGAATTAAGGATAGTGAAACTAGGGATAAATCGGGATGGTAGCGATCTCGAAATCTTTTTCACGACTCTCGTCTCAGGAATTCTCTCACCGAAATATAACTAGACTTTACTATGTCAGATAAATGTGCATAAAATTCATCAAATGTCTTAGTATCTACCATAGTAATGGTCTCAAATTGTGTGGTGAGATTTTGAAACCTAGATGCTTTCACAGCATTGGTACCCATGTGAGTGAGTTGGAGGATATCCCACGCTTCCTTAGATTTAGTGCACGTCGTGATGCGGCGGAACTCTTCAAGGGTGAAGGCTCTAAAATGGAACTTAATCCGCGAGATTTAAAATTACTCCATTTAAATTCTTCATCCATCCAAGAGGTGATGGGTTTAGGACTTATAACATCACCAATATTCATAGTGGGTGGTGTCCACCATCTTTCACACACAAGCCAAACCCTTTCATCAATTGATTTTTAAAATGATGTCATTCTTGCTTTCAAGTAATCCTAATTTCATGCATAAAAAGTCTGAAACCTATTATACAAATTATCCATTTTAATCCAATTTAAAGATCATACAGTAAACTAGTGTAACCCGATGTGATAGAAATTTGAAAATGCATGGTTATATGGAATTATTTGTATCGTAGTATACACACATAAAGATCTAATAACAAAATTTTGTCTTGATTAATAATTAGGTGTGCATAACAAACAAGTCCAAATTTAAATTTTATCCAACCCAAACAATAAAACTAAGAAGTAAAAGAAATGAGGAAAAATCCCTTTCAGACAAACCTATATTCAGCACTGTAAATAATTTGACAGACTCGATGACTTACATATTACTTAGAGCTCCACTAAGTATAATGCATGGGTCGTCCAACCTTTAATAGATACGACACAATCTAGCACCATCTATAGGAAGTAGCTCTTCCCTCAGTATCCATCAATAAGCCTCAGGATTACGAAACCCTTTCTTCTTCAGCCGTAGAATCTTAGCTCCACAAATCAACAGTAAAGTACAAGTATTTGATGTAGTATTTGGAAACTAGGGTTTGAAACTCAACAACTCATTCGATGGGAAACAAAAAGATGAACAATTTTGGAACAAGCATGGGGATTTCATTTTCGCTAAAAATATTAAGAAAAACAGTTCACAAAAGATTTTTTTTATATACAAACACAAATTTCGAGGCAACAATCTCCGTTAAATGAAAATTTTATTTAGTTAGAATGAAAACCTTGCTTCGTTCTAATGAGCTGAAGTCGTGTTTAAATGATATGCTTATTTTGTTCGATTGACCTACCAACGAACTTCCTATGAGAATTGTTTTGTCAAGTTGAGGCCATCTCGTTATACGTTCGTTAGAATTTGGTTCGAAGGAACTAAGAACTTTTTTCTAACAAGGTTTAATCTCATTCGAAGGAGAACATGATCTCATTCTAACGATATAGGAGTCTCATCCCAACGAACTAAAATTAAAAGTAAAAAAATTATTTCAAAATTGTTTTGTAAAAAATGCCTCGAGTAAAAAACTAACATCTTAGGATAATTTGATTGAGGAATCAAAGCCAAAAGTTTGAATATCTCTGTAAAGTGTTCATGACGATTTTAATGACTTGAATCTCGGAAATGATGCTTGATCACTAACATATCTTCAAATGATCGTGGATGACAATGCGGATATAGTGTTTGGTTTGTAGCAAAGATTTGTAACGGGATACGCCAAAATAACTAAGATATGAGCAATTATGAAATCTTCCTCTTACACAATGGCTTAAAACTCACACCTAGTATTGATGAGTCTGTGGATCTAAAATACTTAAAACACTTATAAAAACTTGACCAAAGTCAAAATAAATGTGTGTCTCCTAATGAGGACGAAACAATAACCATAAACGTGGGAACTATCCAAAAACCTTAATAGTTACAATTAGGGTCCTACTTAGATGAGAATGAACAAAAAGATCTCAAGATCTCCTCATCAGATTGGTAGATGTATTTGCTTAGCCTTGTGCTGACATGATCGACATCTATTGTCATGCATGAGATACCCACTCTCACTGATGTAAACCCCATAAATTAAACACTGCACAATCTCATACCCCAATGGTCTTTGAAAGTAAATGTGGAAGTAGATAAACAACTCAGTGTTGGCTTCATTTGAGTAACAAAATATCCCACTTGGATAGCAAACATTATAGTGATATCCAAAGCCTACGAAAAAGTTTGAATATGCATCGACTACTGTAATATTAATTAGGACTTCCCTAAATATCCTTACCCCACATAGACTTATTGGTAGATAGTACAACCAGTAACATGCTCAAGTCCTTCATAGACGGATTCGCATGCCACAACCAAATAAAAGTTCACCCTAATCACTAAGTGAAACTCGAGTTCATTACCTCGTAAGGGACATACTATTACACAATCATGCCATTCAATCTCAAGAATGCCGATGCCACATTACAAAGAGTATCCATAACCATCCTGAACAATCTCATACATAAGGAATTGGAGGTCTATTGTGGAGTGGCCCGATATATGTGTTTTCAAACAGAGTCAATTTTTCTTCGAAAAAGATCCAACTTTTAATAATGCACCAAACCAAGTTGTGAAAACCCTATACTCACTTTAAACCAGTTTTATCTTGATTAATACTAAAGCATGCATCTAGTGATTCAAGCAAGTAAAGTAAAGTAAAGAATACTCACAACGCCGGATGTACGAGGAAAAAACCCAAGAAGGGAAAACAACCTCGGACAGCCCAAGCCAGACAATCACTATGAATAATGGTTTTACAAACACAGATTAACCTTACACTAAGACTCGATCTCCACGGGTGTTGACGCTCCTTCTGATCTTCAACCGTTCTTCAATAGTGCCCACGTAGAAATTCCGTCTTCCACGATCTCTGTCCACAACACACGCATCCACGTATGTATCGGTGTCCACCGATATGTCTTTGATACGTCTACGATATCGAATACGATGTCCGTCGCTTCTTCACCGCAAAACCCTTTGATGTTCCATGTGTTGAACAACAACTTTGGTGCAACAAGATCATGTAATCATATAAGAACGATAACTCGGATCTTTGCAAACTCTAAGGATGTGTTTAAGACTTTTAAACCTTATAAAACATGTGCAAACAAGGTTCTGGTTCGTAAAGCTTTTTTCCAGAAAGCACACTTACGAAATTATGATACAAACACTGTTTAAATAGGATTTACACACCGCCTAGAAAAATGCATCGTTCGCGCGACATTGTATCTCATTCGAGCGACTTAAGCATGTCGTTCGGGCGACATTGTATCTCGTTTGAACGAGATCCAATGTCGTTCGAGCGACCTAGCGAAAGTTTGACTTTCTTTGACATTCAAATAAAAACGTCTCTTAAAACAGAGATTCAAATTAGTCAAACTTTATTTCGAGCTTATCATCATAAAACGAAGTTTAAACCATTAAAACACTTTTAAAACATTTAAAAACATTTTTCTTTATAAAAATTACATCCTTATTTTTTATAAAAATAATTCCGAGCACCATAAATTATACGCATTCATACCTCAGTGATCTCAGAATGAAATTAACTTTGAAGGCGAGTAAACTTGCACCAAATAAACATCGGCATGATTATTTCTTTAAAGCTTTGTCGCTACGTCTTCAATTTCTTCAATACGTCAATAGACCAAGTGGGATCGTGACAAATTAAAATTCTCCCTATGACATATTACAAACACAATTTTGTTCACGGAATTAAGTCAAAACAATTCAGGGACTCAATTGGAAATTTATGTCCTTACAAATCTCCCCCTTTGACTATTCCGGGACAAAACTAAACCAGTGAAATGCCTAACCGAGCCGTCAAGCCGTATGACGCCTAAATCCCATCCCATAAACCCAAAATAAAAAAAAACAGGACACGGACATATGTAGCACCGGCAAGCATGAACTGTCTGAATGTGATGTAGACTTGAAATCTCGAATCGCTGAAGTATACCTACACACATGAAACAGACAAACAAATACCAAGTGAAGTATGGAGGAACAAATGAAACCAATTTATATATTCAATAAGAGCATATCATTTGAAAAACATGTGAGCAATTATTTGATACCAATTTGTTACCAATTTTAAACATAAAGTACCGCTCAACAAATCTCCCCCTACATCACATACATCTCTCCCCCTTTTTGTATCGAATAGACAATCCGGTGAAAAGATAAACCAATATGAAATATCTAGCATGAGAATATGATACCAAATTGAATCAAGTTGATACCAATTGTGAAAAGTGAAAACCGCTAGATAAACATGAGAAAACCAGCTAAACAAGATCATGTAATGCCAAAATAGTATCTAGTAAACCAAGGAATCACACAAAGAGTATACAAATCAAATCAAGTGTGATAAACGGACTTATATGAAAAATACCAAGGTGGAACAGAAAAGAACCTGCATAGAAATTAAACAGTCCAGAAATGATTCCCGCAGTACCAAAAATATACCAATATGAACCTGAGGACTGCAAACCAATCAGAAGCAATTTTATCACCCTGTCGTTCGAACGAGACAGGGACTTCACTCAAATGAGATGAGGAAATCCCTCGAACGAAGACAAAAGTCGTTCGCGCGAGATGCAATGTCGTTAGAATGACTTCGCGCGACCTGCCAAAATTTTCCAGTTTCCCAGAAATATTATAAAGTATTGCCCAGTGAAAAAAATTTCACAAAAAAATTCCAGGAAGGGACTGACAGAAACAAAACAGTGCTAAAACAGTAGGCTTTTCATGCAAAACGCAAAAAACTCATTAAAACTAAAATTGCGAGTTACATGCAAGCATAGTACCGATGTGCTCAAATATGGATATGGAATGAATGGACGTGAAACTATAACAAATGAGTCACAATTCCAACACATCGAAGCGATCAAGAAGCTCTAATTGATAGCGAGAAATCATCAAACTTTATCATAGCTGAATGACAATTAAAGTGTGAGCATAATGAACTAAACATACTACATGCACACAAATCCAGAATTTTGACGATTCTACAAACAATAGCGTCAAATTGCAATGTTCCAACATTAGGATTAGATATGCAAACCCGTTTAAATTTTCTCCAACCAAACATCCTCATATAAACATACTTTTTCAAGTTCTTTTGAGGTTTCTAACTTTCTCAACTTAGATAAACTCTTATTGGCCCTTTTCTTAGCATCTTGCCTTTTCTTTTTGGGCTCTTTTTAAACGGTGGCTTTCACGACGAGTTAAATTTGAACTCTCGCAGCCCTTTCCCGTGAATCACTCATCATTTTTTCAATTCAAATCCTCACGGTAAACGGTTATTACATGCACACTTCTCTTTAAGTTTACTTACGCATAGATGAAAATATTGAGATAAGAACGCCTCACCAAATTCAAATATGCAAGAGAAGTCAAACATCCATATAAACTCGTGCATGTGTGCGATGTTGGCATATATACAAAGTCGAATCAAGATGCATATCAACTTCGAAACAACCCCATATAAACAATGGTTAAGATCATTCTAAGCATCGATAATAATGACCAAATGTCCTAGCCACATGGATAATGAAACAATGGGGGGGGGGGGGGGGGGGCGTCCAAGCACACCAATATGCCACATCAAACATGTAAACTCAAAACAAAAACAGAAAATCTTTTTGGCTTTTCAAACATATTTTGACTAAAAGAAAAGCAAAATCTTTTTGGATTTTTTAAAAAGTTTTCTCAAAAAACAAAATCTTTTTGTATTTTTCAAATAAGACTCAAACAAATGAAAACTATAATACAAAATGATACATATGTCATAATACTAGCAATGAATATATCATGTAGCAAACTAGCATATGACAAACATGGAAACACTATCATCCTTTAGATTTATCATGGGAAGAATCCAGTGCACCCAAACGAGAATCATGAAGTTTAATTCCTAAAGCCACTAAATCCGATTTCCTAACCCAAGTAGATGTAAAACGACGCATGGGTGTGTGAGGAACTGGGGTAACTTTATTCCAAAACTTCCTAGGAGCTTGTCTAAGGTCGTAACAATAACGCCTAAGGTGACCTTTCCTACCAAAAAATGTGCAAGAGTAGCGGTGGTGGGAATTATTACCTTTATGTGGACCTTTTTTAACCATCCTAGTGTTTCTCACACGTGCGGGGGGGATGGGAACAACTTTCTCACCAAAACCTATACCTCCCCTATCTCCCTTAATTTGTACGGTGCCTAAGATCTTATCTAACTTCTCCGATCTAGCCTCCAAATTAAACTTGACTCTAGACGAGTCTTTCAACCTTTCCTCCAACTCGTGAATTCTAGACTCGAGTAAACGCCTAGTCTCCTCAAACTCTAAAATCTCCTTTTTCAAGGACTCCATCAAACCACGAAGATTGTCTCTCTCTTTCTCCACAAACTCTAGTTTCTCTCTAAACTTCTTCTCTCGTGCCCTAAGATCCTCAATCAAACTATCATTATTTTATATGGCACGCTCATTCAACTTAGATTGCAATTTTGAGTTAGCCTTTTTTACCTTCACCGTTTTGGCATACAACTCATTAAAAGCATTTTGCAATTCTTTCACATCTATCTCCTCCTCTTCACTCTCTTCACCCTCACTAACATGAGATACACTTAAAACCTCCTCGGAAGTGTCATTCACATGAGTATTGTCGCCGTGCTCATATGACATGTCATAAACGCAGTAAAGTTACGCTCAATGGGGGAACTCTCTCCCTCTTCCGGTTCACTATCACTTAAGGTGGCACTATAGAAAATGGGTTGCTTGCCTTCTTTCTTAAGTCTAGTGGGACACTCCTTAACCTTTTGATCGTACCACTCACACCCAAAACACTTATCCGACTCATCTCTCTTAGGTTTTTCAAACTTATCCTTAGAGGTGGGATCTACTTTTTTGTTCTTGAATTTTTCAAATTTATTGGCAACTTTCGATTGCTTTTGAAAATTAATAAATTTTTTAAATTTCTTTGTCAACAAATCAACATCCTCAAAATCAGAATCGGAATCCGAATCCGAAACTTTAATTTCCTCCTTCCGAGTTTTCAAAGCAATACTCTTTTCTTTCTTAGGCACTTGCTTGGAGGTAATCATGTTGATTTCATAGGTTTGTAAGTCACCTACAATCTCTTCTAGTTTTGTTGATTCTAACCTACCCTAGGAGTTTAAAAGGTTCACTTTCGCATCAAACCTACTAGGCAACGAGCTAAGGATTTTCTAAATGACACAGTTGTCGGGAATTTTCTCACCTAGGTTAAATGACGAGTTGAAAATATTGGACAACCTAGCATAAAACTCATCAAAGGTCTCACTTTCTAACATCCTAATGGTTTCAAACTGTGTAGTGAGATTTTGACGTTTTGACTCCCTAACCGTGCTAGTGCCCTCGTGAGTGAGTGCCAAAATATCCCAAGCCTCTTTTGATGTTTCATAAGTCATAATTCTGTTATATTCTTCGTGTGTGACATGTGAAGCAATAACGTGCAGTTCCTTAGAATTATATTGTGCAAGTCTTTGTTCAGTTTCGGTCCATGACTCAATGGGCTTTAAACTAGTGACCTCACCTACAATAGTGACTGGGGGTGTCCAACCTTTTTCAACTGCAAGCCAAACTCTCTCATAAATAGATTTTAACGCACATCTCATTCTCATCTTCCAATAAGTGTAATTAGTACCAACAAAAATAGGAGTTCGAGAAAATTCATTATATCCAGAATTCATCTTTGAAAACACACGGGATCACAAAACAAATAAAAATGTTTTCTAGCTATGATACCAATTTGTGGAGTGGCCCGATATGTGTGTTTTCAAACAGAGTCAATTTTTCTTCGAAAAAGATCCAACTTTTAATAATGCACCAAACCAAGTTATGAAAACCCAATACTCACTTTAAACCAATTTTATCTTGATTAATCCTAAAACATGCATCTAATGATTAAAGCAAGTAAAGTAAAGTAAAGAATACTCACAATGCCGGATGTACGAGGAAAAAACCCAAGACGGGTAAACAATATCGGATGACCCAAGCCATACAATCACTATGAATAATGGTTTTACAAAGACAGATTAACCTTACACTAAGAATCGATCCCCACGGGTCTTAACGCTCCTTCTGATCATCAACCGTTCTTCAATAGTGCACACGTAGAAATTTTATCTTCCACGATCTCTGTCCACAACACGCGTCCACGTATGTCTCGGTGTCCAACGATATGGCTTTGATACGTCTACGATGTCGAACACGATGTCCGTCGCTTCTTCACCTCAAAACCCTTTGATGTTCAATGTGTAGAACAACAACTTTGGTGCAGCAAGATCACGTAATCATATAAGAATGATAACTCGGATCTTTGCAAACTCTAAGGATGTGTTTAAGACTTTTAAACCTTAGAAAACATGTGCGAACAAGGTTCTGGTTCGTAAAAATTTTTTCCAGAGAGCACACTTACGAAATTATGATGCAAACACTGTTTAAATAGGATTTAAACACCGCCTCGAAAAACTTGTCGTTCGCGCGACATTGTATCTCGTTCGAACGAGATCCAATGTCGTTCGAGCGACCTAGCGAAAGTTTAACTTTCTTTGCCTTTCAAATAAAAACATCTCTTAACCTAGAGATTCAAATTAGTCAAACTCTATTTCGAGCTTATCATCATAAACCGAAGTTTAAACCATTAAAACACTTTTAAAACATTTAAAAACATTTTTCTTTATAAAAATTACATCCTTATTTTTTATAAAAATAATTCCGAGCACCATAAATTATACGCATTCATACCTGAGTGATCTCAGAATGAAATTAACTTTGAAGACGAGTAAACTTGCACCAAATAAACATCGGCATGATTATTTCTTTGAAGCTTTGCCGCTACGTCTTCAATTTCTTCAATATGTCATAGACCAAGTGTGATCGTGACAAATTAAAATTCTCCCTATGACATATTACAAACACAATTTTGTTCACAGAATTAAGTCAAAACAATACAGGGACTCAATTGGAAATTTATGTCCTTACATCTATGTAGATGGAATGATCATTAAATGAAAAGATCAAGAAATACATGTTTCGGTGCTTTGAAAATTCTTCAAGAGGTTATGCCTCTTTAAAATGAGGTTAAATCATCATAAATGTGTCGTCAGAGTCACTACATAGAATTTGATTGGGTTCATTATCATCTAAGATGGGATCAAGAAGACCCCTCCAAGGTCAAAGCCATACGGTAAATGCCACCACTCAAAATAGAGAAATAGGTTAGTCATGTGCCATATACAATTTATAATTTGATTCATCAATCATCTTATCACCATTTGTAAACCCATCTTCCAAATACTTAATAAGCACTACCTCAAATAATGGAACACTCAAGAATAGGAAGCATTCGAGAAGATATAATAGTACCTCACCCATCCACTAATGTTATTACTTCCCGAATGGGGGCAACCTCTCATACTCTAGATGACCATAACCGACATGACTGCCATAGCCACGTTGGCCTAATACCTAAAGTGTTATCAAAAGAAATGTTCCTTCTACTATATAAGAGAAAATCTAGTCCCCTATGAGCTTAAATAGATGAGCTTGTAAAAGTCTTGTATATCTCTTATATAGATCACTCGCATGGTCTGTAATTACCTGATGTCCGTCTGCATACGACTCACCTCCAGGATAGATAACCTGAAATACCCTTTTAAGAAGCCCGCTCTCTCTAGCTAAATATCTGAATGGTTACTATTGCTATCAGATATTGAGATAACGTGCATCCCACAAAAATCCACTAAAGTACGAGTTATGTTTGACTTTCTTGCAGGACAAACCATGACAAATGAAGAAGACAAAAATGAGGAAAAACTTCCCAAAGAGGATCTTTTCACCTTAAATAATAAAGAAACTTGGGAACTATACTTCAATGGGGCCTCCAAAAAGGATGATTCAACATTGGAATTCTCTTTATCTCATGGCGACTCCTGACTGCTATCAAATTCACCTATAAATTATCTGACAACATAGCCGAGTACGAGGCTTGCATTATGGGTCTCAAAATTGCCTTAGAAATGGGAATTACTAACCTAAAAATCTATGGAGATTCCAGCCTAGGCATCAGTCAGATATTAGGCAAATGAAAAATTGGAGATGATAAGTTACAAGCATACCATGCCTACTTAGAGGTGGTAGCTTCATTATTTAAACATCTTGAATTTGACTTCTTCTCGAGAGTTAAAAACATTTTTCAAACACGCTTTCCACCCAAGCTTCCATAATAGACATTCTAGAATAATCTACAAAAATCACATTACCATAACCAACCGAAGTACCCCTTCCCATTTCTTTAAGGTCGATGTCATCAACGAGACAACATTAAGATACATAATATTATATAATCACAAATGGAACTTAATCCATAAGAACCATTACCCATCCAATGCTGCTCCAAGTAATCGATACACACTAAGATGATTGGATGCCAAATTTATCATCTCTGGGGGCCAACTCTTCAAAAGAGGGTTCAATGGAGTACGCATTAGGTGTATCACTGAAGACGAGACCCTCGAAATCATGGATAAAATTCATAGTGTTGAATGTGTCCCTCACATGAGTGGAAATAACCTCTCCATAGCAGGTGTTTTTTAAAGAACATAGTGACTGAGTTAAAGTGACATCAAGTTTCGTGTCTAGTTTCATCTTTAACATCTATAGGATCTCGATAAGGTATGAATGCATATCATGCTTGAGCCTGGGATTCAGTTTGGGTGTTTATTATTTTTTAAATTTACTGAGGATAATTTTTTAAAAGAATTTTTTAAAGAAATTATTTTTAGTTTTATAATTTAATCAAATGAACCTATGGTTTTTGTTCAAATGAGTTGTTCAATTTCTTTCGAATGACATGATTAAAAAGTGGTTTCAATTTTTGATCAAACGAGGTTTTAGCAATCTTCGAGCGAGATGCTTCCAACTAGGCAGTATGTTGTTATTTAAAGGCTATCGGAAGCTCATTCTAATGAGATCTTTAGTCTCGTTCGAATGTCTTAGACTTTTATTCGAACGAGGTAGCGAATCTCATTCAACCTAATTAAATTTCGTTCGAACATGATGTCTTAGAATGCATGTCATAGCTCTTTACAAAAAAATATAAGTAAAAGGTTTGGCACAATAGTTTTAAAGAGAGGGTTTGTGAAATTTTTTATCCAAGAACATATCTAACTATCTTATAACTCTAATTTACATCAATCGTTTGAGATTAAAATTCCTTTGTCATATGTCTGCTTGCGATCTTGTGTATCTTGCACCAAGACTGATTCTTCTTCATTGAGTATTATCTCGAGTGGTAGATTTTGTGTTTGCATTGGGCAACAACCAGAACTTGCTGATAAAAGAAAATATATGTGAGATATCGAGACATCAGAGGCACCTACGTTGTGATTACCTTTAGAAGATGTTCAACAGGAATTGCAAAGAAGGTTCAAGGTTTGATGACATAGATTCAGTGAGTAAGCCTAAGTTCGTCCTTGTATCATAGTGGATTTGAGTGGATAGGTCGTCCGAGGGTTTTCCCATTGTGACTTCTCCTTGTACATTGTGGCGTTGTGATTTATTGATTTATTTTACTCGACAAGTATGACCTAGAATCATTCTTATGGAAAGATAAATTTGGTAATTAGTTTAGACAATGTTTGTTTAAAAGGTGCTTTATTAAAATTTGTTTAATTGTTTATCAGGGTAATTTAATTGGAAAATTAAAAATTGGTGTTTGATATTTTGTTTACCCTATTAGCACTTGATTTTTTCAAATTTCTTGAACTTTATTAAGAGCGGTGTTGGAATAAACCATTTTTAATTCTAATAACCTACCAATGATAAACTTTTTATGTTCGACGTCTTCGATTTTATATTTTTCGTTAAGGGATTCGCATAGTTCTTTTTCTTGTTGGATTGCACTATAAATATTATATAGTATTTCCCAATCCATTGAGAATTTAATTGAGATAGAGAAAACCAGAATGTTTCCACGCATATATTGAAGTAATAGTTTCATTTTCAATGTCATCTTTTAATTAGGGAACTTCTTCCCTTAAAAACTTTTCCAGTTTCAATGTTATTAAATAAAACAACCTTTTATGTTTCCAAAGTTCAAAGTATGCTCCATTAAACCTCT
Organism: Sambucus nigra; assembly: GCA_949130495.1. Lineage (NCBI taxonomy): Eukaryota > Viridiplantae > Streptophyta > Magnoliopsida > Dipsacales > Adoxaceae > Sambucus > Sambucus nigra. The sequence continues at coordinate 126,152,586 of OX422212.1, read as the reverse complement.
TTGGGTATGTTCCATTAAACCTCTTTGGGTTTTAATGATGGTTCGCAAAGGATTTACATTTTCGATGAACCTAATTCACACAAGCATGTTAATTATCTTAAGTTTGTTGGATTATGTGAATAAAATCAAAACAAAAATATTTAAACTAAATATATTGATTAACATAAATAATTAAAGTGTGTATTTATTAATCATAAATATATTACAAATAATAAAATTATAGACTTACAGACCTGGAGTAAGACCCCAAAAATGCAAGACTCTTAACTGAATAAATGCTACTGTTTGACAATATTTCCTTAAGACAATTAAGTCCCTGCTATAGTAGTGATGGATATTTGGATGAATACATCCCATGGTACAACGATCCTGCAACGTTACAGTGGTATGCCAATAATATTACCCGTGAACCATGTTTTTCTGTGAAGAACTCTATTTGTAACGTAGAGACATACTTAATTTTAATGGTGGTAACAAACTCAATGTATGAGGATTTTTTTGACGTCTAGAATGCAAGGAGGAACATGATATATATGATTAATTGTGTCTTTCTAGTACAGTTGCAAGTCTATTTAGAAAAGCCACAAAACAAAGTGACAAAGACTTTTAAATGAAGTGATGTGACCCTTAAAAGTAGAGTAACACAATGACAATTCAGACATATAATTGCCAGAAGTAATACTCCAACTAACATTATCTATGAACCATATTTTTTCTGTCAGGAACTCTCTTTGTAATAAAGGGACATAATTAATTTTAATGGTCGTAAAAAACTCTATGTATGACAATTTTGTATGTTATGACATATGGAGGATCATGATATATCTAGGAGTAATTGTGTTGTTCAAAACAAATGCAAGTTTATTCAGAAAAGCCACAAAATGAAGTGACACGACCTTTAAAATGAAATAATACATCCTTTAAAAGTGACACACAACAATTCAAACATACAAAATTAAGTCCCAATTAATTCTAAAAAATTATTTAAAATATGTTCATTTAATAAATAAAATTCAAAAGAAAATTTAATAAAATGTGTCACAAAAAGAAAGGGCAAGTTCCATGAACCCTGGGCACGGGTCGGGTTAGGTAGCGCTTATGGGATTTTGGGCCAAATCCCAAATCATGCATAGTGTAGGTCCTACCTCCTTTAGCGGGTTGAGATACCATAATGGGATCCAAGCCTTCAAGACATTTCATGAGTAGATATACTACTATCTTTTCTTTTAATTTCTCTATAAGTGACAAACCCGTATCACCCAACCAAATACTAGTTCATGCACTTCAAATGACGTACTTTGAGGTCAATTTTTCATTTGCATGTTAATGTTTTTGAACATGTGAATATACAATGTGAATGTACTCGTGAATATACAATGTGAATCAACTTATGGAGAGGAAAGCATTGGTATGTGGACTCACCTAAAATAGTATGTGGATCCCATTTTATTTTTCCCTAAGGTTGAACCATTTCCTTTTTTAAAACTATTATTTTACAAAAATATTATGTGATATGGGTTTAGTACAATCAAATATTGTTTTATTAAATTAGTGTCTATTTTTTTATCTTTTTCAGAAGAATTTTAATTATGCAAAGAAAATTAAAAGGCACTACCCCATATTTGCACAAGAACACTTAACGTTTAATCATCGAAATTTCAACCACAACACCTCTGCTAGTTGGTCTTCGGATCTCCATTCAATTGGATCTTTGGATGATAGACTATAAATTTAAATTTCCAATACAAAAATGTATATACAAGAAATTTTTTTATTTCTCAACACCATCTTTGTCGAAGAACTATTTGATATCGTATATCATCTCCAATTGTCGTAATAATGGACAAATGTGGGAAGTGTAAACTCGAAGTTGCTATTTTCTTACTCCAAACTTAAATATACAGATTCATTGTTGTAAACTTATTTTTTGAATTTACGCAACAAAACTCATTTTGAATCAAAAGATATTATCTATCTGGAAAAACAAAAGAGAAAATATATATATAGAATATCTAGTGACCATTGTCATTGATTTTTGATAAAAGGCTTTTAGCGTATGGTCATTGTCTTCAAAAGCCAATCTCAAAAATTCCCTTGAATTACCTACAAAACTTGTCTAAAACAACTCGTATAGCGGTAAGTACGGGTATCAATCCAACTTCCAAGGTGAAACAATTATTGCGAAAACTTGAAAGTCAATTTTTTTCTAAAACTATTTTTTTACTTAAAACAACTTCAGGGGAAAATTACCAAATAAATGCTAAAAATTATGAAATAACTAAATAACAAAAAATAATGTGCAATCGAGTGTGAAAATGTGAGAATGTCAAGAGATGAGATTACACCGCATTTTTAATTATTTTAATTTCTGAATTTATTAATTTGAAATATTTTGAGATAATATTAAATCGATAATTTAACTCTCGTTACAAATATAAATTTAATAATATCTTTTTCAGAAAACCAATTTAAAAATGTCACACGATGAAAATTAAGAACTATACCGTGTTCAAAAAAATTACCCGTTAGGATCAATTTAACAAAAACAGTATGAATTCTCAAATTTCAACACAGAATTAATATTCAAATTTCGAAAAAAACTATCTCTAATTCGATCCCTAAATTCAAATATTAATTTGTACAATTAATTTACTAACTCTCGTTACATAAAGTAATTGGTGACAGTCAAAAATTAATTTTTCTAGAAATATAGCATTAATGAAATCAATTAATTAAATTAATATCCTACACAGTGCATCCCACTCCTTGAATACGGTGATTATCCAAGTATAATGAAATAATTAATCACAGTCACTGTTGATACCAAATTTAGTCTGATGACATGGACCACTCACTTACAGACGCTTGTCTGCCAACGTGGCAATTATATATACTTCTATCGAGCAACTTAAGATCACCGAGCAACTAAGGAGCCCCGAGAAACTCAGGGGCCCCGAGCAACTCATGCGTGTCGAGAAGCTTAGGCGGTCCGAGCTCCATAGCGTACAGGGCATCCAACTCAAGAGAATCAAGGAGACGATTGCTCATTAAATGCTCATTATTATCATACAGATGTACTTGTCTACTAGATAACAGCGCGTTTTCCTTTCATTTGTACAGCCTCAAGGCTATAAATGCATTGTAACCTCCTCATTAGAAGGGGACTTAAAATTTTTTGGTAAATCCATTATCGAGAATTCCAAGCAAACATTCCGCAATAATAAAAACAGTGGGCGTAGGCCATTCTTTCAAGGCTGAACCACTTTAAAAATCTTTTGTCTCATTTATTTTATCTGTGATTGACTAATTAGAGATAATCTAATTTTTACATCAACAGATTGGCGCCGTCTGTGGGAAACAACTATAATTATCGTTTTTCATCAAAACAATTCGTCATCAATGGCTAATCATCCGGAATCCAGCAATTGAAATGCTGGGATCCCTCCAAATCCTCCATCTACTCCTCCAAATATCCAATATCTAGCTAGTATAATGGCTAATTTTCCCCAGGGCCAGACGACCATGCAAGAGACCGTGCGATAACTCATGCAAACTATCCAGGGTGGAGCGTCGGCCCAATCAGGATAACGAAGCATTCAGAGAAATACCCGGTTACCTTCTTCTCGAACTAGGCGAACGTTATTCCCAGAGGAATCTCGATCCAGATGCACCGATTCATATCGTACTGAGAGATCTAACGATCCTTCTTATCAACCTGGTCGGACTTCCTCAGTACAAGCAACAGACTCTCAGCAAAACATCACTCTCTCTCCAAAAAGAACTAGTGCTCTAGAAAGATTGAGTAAAATCTCCCCTTTTGATCGTTTGGGCCCTAGGAGGAATAGAAGTCCTCCTAGGATTGTGTCGAGGAACTCTCCATGACCATCCGACCTAAGGGAAGGCTCTGCCCAATCACGACCAACTGCTCGTAATGAAAGATCCCAAGAAGCAAATTCAACGCGATCAATTGCTCGAACTAATAGGCCAGAGGAAGGAAATGATGCATAAAAAGGCTCTAGTCAGAGGTTGGAAGACAGATTAGGGGAAATGGCTAAGGCCAAGAATCCTTTACAAAGGACTTTTGTTCAAGGGACACCCTTTGTACAGGCGATTATGCATTTTCCAACACCATCAAAATTCTAAGCTCCAATGGTAATGCCTAAATATGATGGAAAAATTGACCTTGTCCTTCATATAGAACAATATTAAGCTGCTGCCGATATCTATGCAGTTCCAGATGAGATGCAGGGCATTTTCAGGAACTCTTACAGGATCTGCTCAAATATGGTACAACAATCTTCCTCGGGCAAAGATCGCGACTTTCTTTCAACTGGCAGAGCTCTTTATTGGGAACTTCTATTTTGGATCCAAACCAGTCAAACGAGTAGCACACTTATTGAGTGTCAGACAAAAGGCAGGTGAAAGCACCAGGGATTACATTACTCATTTTAATAACGAGAAACTCAAAGTAATTGATTACGAGGAGAAGACAGCAATTACTGCTCTGATGAGTGGACTATTTCCAGATAAATTGCACTACACTCTAGCCAAAGACCTGCTTAGAACCATGGCAGAACGAATGGCAAAGGCAGCCAAAATTATGAACGTCGAGGAAGCTATGGCTGCGAAGAAGAATATGGACACTAAGGAGACCAAAGTTGAGGCGGATAAGGTTGAGAAGAAGGAGCAGAAGAACAATGGTGGCAACAAGCAATTAAAATCAAAGCAAGCATTGGAACAGTTGAAGAAATTTGGAAACTACACTCCTTTGAAGGTAGATATAAACCACATTCTGGAAGAGATCAAGAACAGCGAGGAGCTAAACTGGCCTGAAAAAATGAAGTCAGATCCTGATAAGAGGAATAAATCCAAATATTGCGAGTTCCATAAGGACCATGGTCACACGACCGAAAACTGCATAGCTCTCCAGAATAAAATTGAAAAGATCATCAGGCGGGGAAAATTGACCAAGTATGTGGATCACCGAAATGGTGGAAAGGTCAACGACCGAGCAAGGCAGAGCTCTAGATCTCCTCGACGAGCAAAAGAGGACAAGAAGAGAAGTCATGAAGAAGACCCAAAAGATGATTAAGATGACCCCGGTCTCCCCAAAAGACCAAAAAAGCCAGAGCGTGAGGTATTTTCAATCCATTTTGGATCATTTGAATGTAATGTTATTACAGGTGGAGATGCAGGAGGTGCAGATATGACTGCCGAGAGAAAATCTTACCTCAATGAGGCTCAAGCTTGCTCGTACATTCAGCGAATAAATCTAGCTGAAGATGATCGCCCGAGGAAGGTAAATAAAAACAAGTTGGTCATTGGTTTCTCTAAGAACGACTTGGCAGGTGTACTATATCCTCATGATGACCCATTGGTAATCAAGATGAGAATAAAATAAGTGGTGATTTCACGACTACTGGTCGATAATGGTAGCTCGGCAGATATCATGTTCTATCCATGCTTTGATAGTTTGAATCTGAAGCTAGCCCAGTTAGAGCCATATCATAGCCCCTCCTTGGTTTTACTGGTGAAAAGTTTTTTCCACTTGGGACGATCAAGTTGGATATGCTTATCGGTACATGGCCTACTTGTCGAACAGAAAGAGTATGCTTTTTTGTAATGGATATAAACGTCCAATCAGCTTATAACATCATCATGGGAAGAGTAGGCCTAAAGAAGTTTAAAGCAGTACCATCTTCTACTGTGCATCAATGTTTAAAATTCCCAACCAATTTTGGGGTGGGAGTTGTGAAAGGCGACTAGAAAGTAGCTCGGGAATGCTACTATTCATCTGCTGAGCAGGAGGAGCGTGAAGAATCTAGGCAACAGACTATCACCTATCAAGTGGATGAGATAGGAGATGTAGAGATTGAAACATTAGACCCTAGAGACGAGTCTCAACTAGTGAAGGGACAGGTCATGGAAGCTACCGAGAATGTCATTCTGGACGACGAGCATCCAGAATGAACAACTCAAATTGGTGCATCATTGGATGTATCAATAAAATAAGAACTGATAACATTTCTAAGATGCAGAAAGCAGACTTTTGCATGGAGTCATGAAGACATGCCAGGAATAGATCCTAATTTCTTGTGTCACGAGCTCAATGTGAACAAGGAAATTAAGCCAGTGAAGCAGCAAAGAAGAGTGTTTAGTCATGAGAAGAATAAATCTATATAGGAGGAAGTAGAGAAGCTACAAAAAGCCTCTTTTATTGAAGATGTCAAATATCCTGATTGGCTAGCAAATGTGGTGAGGGTAAAGAAGAAAAATAACAAGTGGGGGATATGTGTAGACTTCACTGATCTTAATAAGGCATGCCTAAAGGATCATTTTCCTTTGCCCCGAATCGATCAACTGGTGGATGCTACCTCGGGGCATGAATTATTGAGTTTCACGGATGCTTATTCTAGTTATAATCAGATTAAGATGAAGCCTGAGGATAGGGAGAGTACCTCTTTTATCACCCCAAGGGGAACTTATTGTTATAATGTTATGCCTTTTGGACTTAAAAATGCAGGTGCCACATATCAGCGACTGATGAATAAGGTGTTTGCAGAGCAAATCAGTGATAACATGGAGGTTTATGTTGATGACATGCTTACGAAGAGCAAGAAAGCTGTTAATCATCTAACTGACTTAGGTCAGAACTTTGATCAACTGGAGAAATATCAAATGAAGCTGAATCCTACCAAATGCATATTCGGAGTACGAGAAGCCATGTTTCTCGGGTATATTGTCAACCAATGAGGTATTGAAGAGAACCCTGAAAAGATTAAGGCACTATTGGGGCTACGATCTCCAACGACGAAGAAGGAAGTGCAAAGTCTCACAGGGTGAGTTGCAGCACTTAATAGATTTGTGTCACGAGCAACTGATAGATGTCTCCCATTCTTCAAAGCAATCAAAAAAACGTTTGAGTGGAATGATGAATGCGAGGAGTCCTTTCAAAAATTGAAGAAATATCTGGGGACACCTCCATTGTTGTCCAGACCAGTGACGGGAGAAAGATTATACTTGTATCTGGTAGTATCAGAGAATGCAGTTAGCTCGGTATTAATCAAATTGGAGAATGGAGTACAAAACCCAGTCTATTATACCAGCAAAGCTTTTCGAGGAGCAAAAATCAGATATCCAAGACTGGAAAATTTGGCACTAGCACTGATTGAAGCAAGCAGAAGGATGAGGCCATACTTCCAAGCTCATACTGTAGTTGTGTATACAAATATGCCGTTAAGGCAAGCTCTGCAAAAACCAGATAAATTGGGAAGGTTGATGTATTGGGCAGTAGAACTGGGTGAATATGATATAATTTATGAGCCTAGATCATCGCTCAAAGGGCAGGCGGTAGCTGATTTTATCGCAGATTTTACTCAGTAGTATACCCTCGACGAGCAAGAGTTTAATATGGACCAACATGTGGATGTTATAGGATCATCAAATTTAAACCCCGACCAACTTACGTCGGTGGACGAGCAATGAGAAGCGCTGGAGGAGAATAAAAGGAAGCATCGAATATTCCACCATGGAACTCTATCTCACCAAGAGTTTGATAATGAGATACATGTGTGGAATTTGTATGTAGATGGCTCTTTTTGCACAACAGGCAGTGGAGCAGGGATTGTTTTAAACAGCCTGGATGAGATGGATGTGGAGTATGCTCTGCATTTTTAATTTAAGGATTCTAGTAATGAGGCTAAATATGAAGCTATGATCGTGGGTCTCAGTCTGGCCAAAACTGAGAAAGCAGAGCAGTTCGTTGTATTCAATGACTCCCAGTTGATCGTAAATCAAATGTTGGGGGTGTATGCAAAAAAAGGAGAATTAATGATCCAGTATCATGCGAAAGCATTGGAAATTGTAGAGGAAGCTTTTGTTGGGCTGACCCAGTCTTTAAAAGACTCTCGTCAAAAGTACGAGGAAGATAGGGTTGCTTGGGAGAAGTAACTCAAGTCTATTGAGCTGGACAAAAATCAAGCTGTGAATGCCTCCCAGGAGTTGGAGAAAAAGTTAAAAGATTTTGAGCAGAGCAACAAAGATCTTGATCAGATCAATAAGGAGATGGAAGTTAAGCTCAAATCGGCTGAAGTGGAAGTTGTTAAACTTCAAGATGTTGAGCGTCAGAAGGTGGAGGTCAAAAAGAAGTTGAAGGCTACCGAGGAGCTCCTTAGGGAAAATACCTCCTCGGAGAAGGCAAAAAGGAAGAAGGTAGTTAATAAATCCTTTAGTGCCGGTTGGGATAAAGGCTGGAACAAGGGCCTGGCTGCCATGTCCTCTCAAATGGAGTATGAAGGTGTCAAATTCTTTAGGGATGGATGGGTGGCTGCTTTTAAAGAGATGAAAGTTACTGAGAATTCAGAATTATTCCAGCAACACATTCATGGCCCTCCTCCCTCTCCTGGAGAAGAAGAAGAGGATGAAGCTGCCTCAGACGAATCTTCCATAATGATTGGAGATCAGGTTCCTGTTATTCAGCCTTCCTCCGAGCAACTCCAACCATCCAGTACTTCTGTCGAGCTGCTGATCTTGTCCTTCGAGCAACCAGTCTCTTCCTCGAAACATTCTGATGAAATTATAGGAAACAAAGAGAAGGTGTAGAGTACTTTGGGTGTTTATTTTGTTATTCTTGAATGTAATCTCAGACTTTGTATTTTTCTTATGATGAAATAAAATTCGAAATTTTTGTTGTTCATCTTGGCTATCTTCTACTTGCTCTGTCTTCATTCTTATTGATCTTTTTTATTTCTTCTCTTTGCTAGTTTATGGCCAGGATGGAGCTCTTATCAGCTCATGACACAGAATTGATGAAGAAATGCAATGACTACTTCAAAGATGGTCATGCATATCTAAATGAAGCTCAAATCATTGATATCCTTGGTTCAGATACTTCTGAACGAACAATTGAAGCTTACCAGTATCTCAAGTGTTTGCTTGATCGTGCAGTTGCCAATAATGTGGCCTACTATGAGATGATCGAGGATCTCCCAGAAACTATAGAGGAACTCCAGCAGCAGTACAAAGAGTCCTCCACACTTTTTCACCAAGGGTACGAGAAGAAATATCAGCAGTTAAGTGCTGATAAAGGATATGATAAATTCATCTCTGCTTACGAGAAGAAAGAGAGCGTTCTAAAGCTTGAGGTTGAAGAGCATAGGCATATCGCCAAGTTGCTGGAGCAAGAGAACATTGCCTTGCAAGAGGAGGTAAAATAACTCAAGTCTGTTGCGTCTTTCTTGGGAGCCTTGGTTCCTGTCAATGATGAAGGTTTTTCTTTTTTGGAGGTAGAAAATGCCAACTTACGAGATGAGTTGGAAACTTTGAAAAGAGCTGGACCCTTCACTTCTACTCGTGGACGAGTAAGATCTTCTTCTCGGGGACGAGCAAGGGCTGGTAGAATTTTTATTAAAGAAGCAAGAACTCAAGCGACCTTGGAGAATCATGCATTTCAGTTGATGGCAAAGAATCAAGATTTGGTAGAGATGTCTAAGAAGATTCTGAACTTCAGCGAATAACTTTCTACCCAAAGCTCTGCCTTGGAAAATAAAGAACTTCTGGTTAAGAATCTTCACGAGCAACTGGAGAGGTTAACTTACCAATTCCATAAACAGCCCAGAGAGTTTTGGATGGATGGTTACAATGAAGCCCTCTACCATCTTGATGATCGAATCCAGCAATCAAATAACGAGGGGTACAAGCAAGGATGGTTGAATGCATTGTATGTGCTAAAAGTGGAGCAGGGGCACTACTTATGGGATTACTATGACCTTGGATTGCTTGAGTTACCTGTGCCTCCTTTTAAGCTCGACATTAGTTGGATTCCTGCTCGGGCAATTCCTCAGTGCTTGATCCCCAAGTATCTTGGCGACTACAGTCTTCATGCCAACTTTGAGATATCTCGCCCATAATATTTACTTGATCGGCCATCTATAATGAATGTTAGAATGCTGAGAGATGTAAATTTCATAAACTCTCCTTATGCCTTAGATGATCCTCCTGCTGGAGTAGAACCTGTTTCAATGGCAGAAGGAAAAAAAACTAATAGAATAGGATTTTTATGTAATGACTTGTATTTTTTCTCAGCATATGTAATTCTTCTTGATTTAAATGAAGAAATTTTTAGTCTTTTGATATTTTACTTTCTTCTAAGTATTTTGCAGAATGTCTTTGTTTGTGAATATATGCATATTTTGATATGTCCATTCTATTTTATTTTTTAATTATAGTGACTTATCACTCTTTGATCCTAAGCAATGAAACAATTTTCATCCCATGATTCTTCTTAGTTTAACCAACCGGAGTTGATTGTAAATCGATTTTCCGACCAACCGGAATTGGTGGAGATTTCTTCCCGACCAACCGGAGTTGGAGGAGATTGATATCCGACCAATCGGAGTTGGAGGAAATTGGGTCCCAACCAACCGGAGTTGGAGGAGATTGATATCCGACCAACCTAAATTGGAGGAGATTATTATCCAACCAACCGGAGTTGGAGTAAATTAGTTCCCGACCAACCAGAGTTGGAGGAGATTGATTTGCCGACCAACCGGAGTTGGTTGTAATTTGTTCCCGGCCAACCGGAGTTGGAGGAGATTGATATTCGACCAACCGGAGTTGGAGGAAATTAGTTCCCGACCAACCTAAGTTGGAGGAGATTGATATCCGACCAACCGGATTTGGAGGAAATTGGTTCCCGACCAACCGGAGTTGGAGGAGATTGATTTACCGACCAATCAGAATTGGAGGAGATTGATATCCGACGAACCGGAGTTGGAGGAAATTGGTTCCCGACCAATCGGAGTTGGAGGAGATTGATATCTGACCAATCGGAATTGGAGGAAATTGGTTCCCAACCAATCAAAGTTGGAGGAGATTGATTTGTCGACCAACCGGAGTTGGAGGAGATTGATATCCGACCAATCGGTGTTGGAGGAAATTAGTTCCCGACCAATCGGAGTTGGAGGAGATTATTATCCGACCAACCGTAGTTGGAGTAAATTAGTTCTTGACCAACTAGAGTTGGAGGAGATTGATTTGCCGACCAACCGGAGTTGGTTGTAATTTGTTCCCGGCCAACCGGAGTTAGAGGAGATTGATATTCGACCAACCGGAGTTGGAGGAAATTGGTTCCCGACCAACCTAAGTTGGAGGAGATTGATATCCGACCAACCGGATTTGGAGGAAATTGGTTCCCGACCAACCGGAGTTGGAGGAGATTGATTTACCGACCAATAAGAATTGGAGGAGATTGATATCCAACCAACCGGAGTTGGAGGAAATTGGTTCCCGACCAATCGGAGTTGGAGGAGATTGATATCCGACCAATCGGAGTTGGAGGAAATTGGTTCCCGACCAATCGGAGTTGGAGGAGATTGATTTCTCGACCAACTGGAGTTGGAGGAGATTGATATCCGACCAATCGGAGTTGGAGGAAATTAGTTCCCGACCAATCGGAGTTGGAGGAGATTGATATACGACCAACCGAAGTTGGAGGAAATTGGTTCCCGACCAACCGGAGTTGGAGGAGATTAATTTTTCGACCAACTGGAGTTGATGGTAATTTGATTCCTGACCAACCAGAGTTGGAGGAGATTGATTCCCGACCAACCGGAGTTGGAAGAGATTGATTCTGAACTTGATGCGTAGTGTGTATCATTAATACTTTGAAAATTTTCAATAAAAAGAGAGAACTGGGTAAAACATTCAACACTTTATTCATAATGAAGAAAACTGCATTACATAGGAATTACAACTACTGATAATACTTGCATAGATTCTCTGCATTCAATGCATTCTTGAATTATTCTCCTTCCAATGTTTCAATCCTATATGTCCTTGGATGAACAACTCTTATTACTCTGTAGGGTCCATGCCAGTTGGCTTCTAGTTTGTTGTGCTTTTGAATTACTTTCTTTAGCACATAGTCCCCTTCCTTCAAATCACACTTCTTTACCCTCTTGTTGTAGAACAGAGATGTTCGTTGTTGGTATGCAACATTCCTTATTGCTACTTCTTCTCTAACTTCTTCGAGCATATCCACATCTAATCGCCTCATCAAGTCACTGATAGGAGAATTGAAATTCAATACTCTGTGTGTAGGTAGACCTAATTCAACAGGTATAAAAGCTTCACTTCCAAATGCCAGCATGTATGGAGACTCTCCTGTTGCTACTCGTGGTGTTGTACGATAAGCCCACAGCACAGAATGTAGCTCGTTAATCTAATTTCCCTTCGCAGCATCTAGTCGTTTCTTCAAACCATTCAGCAGCGTTCCATTTGTCACTTCAATTTTCCCATTTCTTTGGGGATAGCCTGGTGCAGAGTGGATCTTCAGTACATTGGATTGATGACAATACGCAACAAATTCCTCGTTATCGAACTGAGTTCCATGGTCTGTAATGAATGCATGGGGAAGACCATATCTACAAATGATATTCTTCCAAATAAATTGATATACCTTGTCATATGTCATATCAATAAGAGGCTCAGCCTCCACCCATTTAGTAAAATAATTCACAACGACCACGAGGTATTTAAATCTTCCTCGGGTCATTAGAAGTGGCCCGACCAAGTCTATTCCCCACATAGCGAATGGACAAGGAGACGTGATGGGTGTTAACAATGCTTGGGGAGTTCTTCGGATAGAGGAGAAGCGTTGACATTTATAACATTTCTTGGCATAAGCTACAAAATCAGCTCCCATTGTCAGACAATAATACCCCTTCGTCGTTATCCTTTGTTAAAGCGTCCGACCTGCTACATCGGCTCCACAAGACCCCTCATGAACCTCTTCAATCAGATCTTTCACTTCAGAGGGATGGACACATCTTTGTATCCCTGCTATAATACCTCGTCTATATAAAATACCATTGGTCAGTGCATAACGAGTAGATTTAAACTTTAGTTTCTTGGCTGTGAGTTTATCAGATGGTAAAACCCCCTGGTCAATATAGGCCCTGATAGGATCCATCCAAGACGGTCCCAAGTCGAGAGCAATGAAGTTCACCATTAAGTCTTCGTCAATGCTTCGACTAGCTAAGATTTCTATTGGGATTGTTCTTCGTAGCTCGGTGCGTGTGGCTGAGGCTAACCGAGCTATGACATCTGCTCTTGCATTCTCCAACCTTGGTATTCTAATAAATTGTACTACATTAAAGCTTGATATAATTTCCAATACTTTCGCATGATACTAGATCATTAATTCTCCTTTTACTGCATACACCCCCAACATTTGATTTACGATCAACTGTGAGTCACTGAATACAAAGACCTTCTCTGCTTTCATAGTTTTGGCCAGACTGAGACCCACGATCATAGCTTCATATTCAGCCTCATTATTAGAATCCTTAAATTGAAAACGCAGAGCATACTCCACATCTATCTCATCCGGGCTGTTTAAAATAATCCCTGCTCCACTGCCTGTAGTGCAAGAAGAGCCATCTACATACAAATTCCACATAGGTATCTTATTATCAAACTCTTGGTCAGACAGAGTTCCACAGTGGAATATTCGATTCTTCATTTTATTCTCCTCCAGCGCTTCTCGTTGCTCGTCCACCGACATAAGTTGGTCGGGGTTTAAATTTGATGATCCTGTAACATCCACAGGTTAGTCTATATTCAACTCTTGCTCGTCGGGGGTATACTCTTGAGTAAACTCTGCGATAAAATCCGCTACAGCCTTCCCTTTGAGCGATGATCTAGGCTCATAAATTATATCATATTCCCCCAATTCTACTGCCCAATATATCAACCTTCCTGATTTCTCTGCTTTGTGCAGATCTTGCCTTAATGGCATATCTGTATACACAACTATAGTATGAGCTTAGTGATACACACTACACATCAAGTTCAGAATCAATCTCTTCCAACTCCAGTTGGTCGGGAATCAATCTCCTCCAACTCCGGTTGGTCGGGAATCAAATTACCACCAACTCCGATTGGTCGGCAAATCAATCTCCTCCAACTCCGGTTGGTAGGGAACCAATTTCCTCCAACTCCGGTTGGTCGTATATCAATCTCCTCCAACTCCGATTGGTCGGGAACTAATTTCCTCCAACTCCGATTGGTCAGATATCAATCTCCTCCAACTCCAGTTGGTCGACAAATCAATCTCCTCCAACTCTGATTGGTCGGGAACCAATTTCCTCCAACTCCGATTGGTCGAATATCAATCTCCACCAACTCCGGTTGGTCGGGAACCAATTTCCTCCAAATCTGATTGGTCGGATATCAATCTCCTCCAACTCCAATTGGCCGGGAACAAATTACAACCAACTCCAATTGGTCGGAAAATCAATCTCCTCCAACTCCGGTTGGTGGGAACCAATTTCCTCCAACTCCGGTTGGTCGGATAATAATCTCCTCCAACTCCGATTGGTCGGGAACCAATTTCCTCCGACTCTGATTGGTCGGATATCAATATCCTCCAACTCCGATTGGTCGGGACCCAATTTCCTCCAACTCCGGTTGGTCGGATATCAATCTCCTCCAATTCCGGTTGGCCGGGAACAAATCTCCACCAACTCCGGTTGGTCGGCAAATCAATTTAAAATCAACTCCGATTGGTTAAACTAAGTGGAATCATGGGATAAAAATTATTTCATTGCTTAGGATCAAAGAGTGATAAGTCGCTATAATAAAAAAAATAAAACATAATGGACATATCAAAAATATGCATATATTCACAAACAAAGACATTCTGCAAAATATTTAAAAGAAAGTTCATCTCTTTCAAAGCAGCCACCCATCCATCCCTAAAGAATTTGACACATGCATACTCTATTTTAGAGGACATGGCAGCCAGACCCTTGTTCCAGCCTTTATCCCAACCGGAACTGAAGGATTTCTTAATTGTCTTCTTCCTTTTTGCCTTCTCCGAGGAGGTCTTTTCCCTAAGGAGCTCCTCGACAGCCTTCAACTTCTTTTCGACCTCCACCTTCTGACGCTCAACATCTTGAAGTTTAAAAACTTCCTATTCATCCGATTTGAGCTTAACTTCTAGCTCCTTATTTCTCCGATCAAGATCTTTGTTGCTCTGCTCAAAATCTTTTAACTTCTTCTCTAACTCCTGGGAGGCATTCTCGGATTAATTTTTGCCTAGCTCAATGGACTTGAGTTGCTTCTCCCAAGAAACCCTATCTTCCTCGTACTTTTGATGAGAGTCTTTTAAAGAATGGGTCATCCTAGCAAAATCTTCCTTTACACCTCCTAAGGAACTTGAAGCCTTGATAGCTTCATCCTTCTTCAGGATGTTGTTAAAACACTTCACCAGCTGAAAAAGGAAAGGACGTTAAATCAATACATGAACATAGTGTTAAAAGATAAGGGGGTTGAGCTAAAAATACTTACTGAGGCAATGCGTTGAGTAGCAAGAGTAGTGATTCTCTCACGAGAAAGGGAATCTTCAGTACCTTGGACTTCTGGGACAGTCCAGGATTTTACCAAGCTCACAGCGAAGCTCGGAGAGACAAAAATTGGAACACCACCTTCAACATTTGAAGGTTGAGAGACAGCTTCAGCAGGTCTCTCAGAAGAACTTTTCTTTAACCTCCTCGGAGGAACAAGGACATTTTCAACTAAAGACGTTGTCTTTGTTGGAGAGATGACAATAACCTCACTAGGAGGAGAGATAATAATAGCCTTGCTTGGAGCCACAGGGGGCTTCTCAACAACTTTCTGGGCAGCAATAAGAGGGGGTACATCGGTGGCCTTTGTCCTTTCTTCTGGGACGTCATGTTTACTTTTCTTTACCTCCACAGCAGTAGAGGCAGACTTTTCAAAAAATACAGGAGCTCTTCTTTTCTTCATCAGGTCACTGATATGAATGCTAGACTCAGAAGAAGAACCTTCCACACTAGTTTCGACAGCTGGTACTTGGTCAAGATTGACTACCATAGGACGAGTAGTGAAAGATGAAGTATATCTCTTATACTGCAACAAGTAAGTGGCGGATCTAATATGTTCCTCGGCGACAGATTGGTGCAAGCTCTAGATAAGTTTTAAGTGCTTTAAATTAACCTCTGTTTCTTTTGGAGATTTTCTTTTACTGTCAACTGTAACAAATAAAAAACAAATGTCAGTGATAAATTTTATCAAATACAAAGAAAACAAGATTTCAAAAAATTAAACAACTTATTCCATTTCCATAGGGGGGACACCTGGGACCTTGATATACGTCATCTCCATTCAATGGTGCGTGTTGCCAATTTTTCATGACAACCCCATGTTCAAAATAATCCATATTGGCATCTGGAAGATTAACGACTAAAGCCCTATTCAAAAACCTAGTTTTTAAATAGAATGTGGAATCACTAATAACCCATATATAGCAGTACATAATCTCTGGGATCCCTAAACGGGTTCCATGGAGTTGATTCAATCTATGAATGCCATTAACTATCATATAGGTATTTGGAGCTATTTTTGCAGGTACAACGTCAAAATATTGACAGAATCCAAACATAGGGGATTTTGTGGAAAAGAAAAGCCACATTCGGCCACAAAGAGACTTGGGAACCAATGTCCCTCAGCCAAAGAAAAATAGTCATAAGGTTCAGAAAGTTCTTGCAAAATGACCCATGAAGGGATTCAAAATTCAGAACGAAATTTGTCAAGCGACTCAACAAGGTAAACCATGATGAACAAATTAAATAAAAGAGAGGGAAGAAAATCTTACAGAAAAAGAGTGAATCAGTTGACAACGAATAATGGAAGGAACGAAGGCACAGGATAGAGAAGAAATGAAGAGTTCAAAGATACAGATTCGAAAAGTGAAAGACGATAGGATTTCTGCCGCGCTTAAATACTTTACCTCGGGAAAAGATAAAAGCAATGATTACAAAGGAGGACGTTTGCGTATCCGGTGGCTAAACGAAAAAAGGAGCACAAATATCGAAGCGGTAATGAAAATTCAAAATATTTATGAGGCCTAATACTGTGCACTCAAAAAGGAATTATATACAATGAATGCTTTCCTAAAAATCATACAAACCAATAATCTATGCAGTTTTTCAAGCACAATGTTCCATACTTTTCTTCAACATCAAATTATGAAACATTGGGGGTTTCTGTTGATACCAAATTTAGTCTGCTGACATGGACCACTCACTTACAGACACGTGTCTGCCAATGTGGCAATTATATATACTTCTATCGAGCAACTCAAGATCACTCGAGCAACTAAGGACCCCCGAGCAACTCAGGGTCCCCGAGCAACTCAAGCATGTCGAGCAGCTTAGGCGGTCCGAGAAGCTTAAGCGGTCCGAGCTACATAGCGTACAACGCATCCAACTCAAGAGAATCAAGGAGACGATTGCTCATTAAATGCTCATTATTATTATTATTATACAGATGTACTTGTCTACTAGATAACATCGCGTTGTCATTTCATTTCTACAACCTCAAGGCTATAAATACATTGTAACCTCCTCATTAGAAGGGGACTCGGAATTTCTTGGTAAATACATTATCGAGAATTCCAAGCAAACATTCAGTAATAACAAAAACAGTGGACGTAGGCCATTCTTTCAAGGTTGAACCACTTTAAAAATCTTTTGTCTCATTTATTTTATCTGTGATTGACTAATTAGAGATAATCTAATTTTTTACATCAACAGTCACAAACATGGAACAACAAATTAAAGAGTAGAGCAAGAAATATAATAAACAAAAATCTCCCTTTGAATTGATTCCCTGAATCGCGTTCATGCACGTGCGTCCCAATATTTTCATAAATCAAGCACTTGATTACATAAAGAAAATAAAAACTAAACCTAAAAATTATTCTAATGCTAAACTAATTTTTTATTTGGAATTTTTTATATACCTACTATGTACATAATATACAGAAAACTTTTCTCGTTTTTCGGTCTCTCTCTTGTGCGTCTGCATATGAGAGTTTTTTCAAGATGCCCTTTCCTTTGTTTTATAACCCACGTTGATCCTTTGTTAGGAGGAGATTTGTTTTGGGGCATTTCCTTTTGGCTTGGGATTATTTCCGATTTTTTTTGGATATTGGCTTCATGGATGCCTTGGAATTGGTTTTGTGATTCCGGTTTTAAAGGGATAAGGGTTAGGTGGTTTTCAATGGTTCGGGTTGGATTAGGTTCTTGGGTTTGAAGGTGGTGGTCAATTGAAGGGGCGGGGATGGGCTAAAGGTTTGAGAGGTTAGTGGGGGAGCTCCGATAATGGGTTTTGGGTTGCGCTAGGTTGGTGGTTGGTGTCTGCCTCCGATTTAGGGGCTCGGGTTTTACTGATTGGGTTGATTGCCAGAGAGAGGGGATGGTTTATGACGGGGTAGGTGCAATTTGGGAAGGAAAGGCCCCACTGGTGGTCTCATTTTTTTGACGGGTAATGGGTTAATGGGTGTTGAGGTGGTGGAGTGAATCTCGGGTCATAGGAGTTCCGGGTGGGGCAGGTTAGAGATGGAGGTGGATGGATGCCGAACTAGTGGGTTGAGGCAGGTGTTGGTTATGGAGTTTGGAGAGAGAGTGTGGTGTGGATGGAGGTTAAAGATGAGTGGGTTTGATTTGCTGTAGGGGTGTGTATGGTATTCTAGTGTGTGGGTGAGTAAGGGAGAAGGATGTTTGTGTGTGTGAGTTAGGTTGGACAAAAAAAACAAATAACACTAAAAAAATAAAACTAATAAAACCAAAAGATATAAAAATAAAATCCTACTCTAAAAATAAAACTCAAATAAAAAAATGAAACTAAAAACAAAA
This sequence comes from Sambucus nigra, assembly GCA_949130495.1. Classification (NCBI taxonomy): domain Eukaryota; kingdom Viridiplantae; phylum Streptophyta; class Magnoliopsida; order Dipsacales; family Adoxaceae; genus Sambucus; species Sambucus nigra. The sequence continues at coordinate 126,133,864 of OX422212.1, read as the reverse complement.
TAATAAAATTAAAAATCTATTAAAACTAAAAACTAAAATCCTAAAAATATGTAAAATCTAAAAAACTAAAAAATAAATGAAATCCAAAAAAAAAACTAATCCTAATAAGAAAAGGATATTTAAAAACTAAAAGCTAATAAAAATCAAAATTAAATTAAATTCACACTAATTAAATAGAAATATAAAAATAGAAAATAAATACTAGAAAATTCTAAATAAATCTAAAATAAATCCTTAAATTAAAAACAACTCAAACTAAAAATTTAAAAATTAATAAAAGTACAAACTAAATACACACGGGGCTCAGGGTCTAGACTGGGCTTGGTGTAGGCTTAGGTTTGATCCGGGGATAGGGTTCAGAACATTGGAACTCATAGGTTCAAGATCAAATAAAACTTCGGACTTCTCGATGCTTTGATTTCTTTATTTCATGCTTTTGACCGCTATTGTGTCGTTATTACGCCGATTTAGCACTATTTGATGTTGCGACTGCGTACCGACCTGCGAAATGATAAAATACGAACATAAGGCCAATTTTATTAAGAACGAGTGACTAATGCATCTATTCGGGGCATAAATTATACACTTTTGGGTGCTTATCACACCACCCCCAAACAGAACATTGCTAGTCCTCGAAAAAAAATAGAGAGAAATAGAGATAACTGACCAAAAGTGTGCCATTTTCGTAGGCACTGGAAAATTGTACTTAGCATTTGCAAAAGGCCGTTAAACCTATAGGTTTCCCTACATGACGAGTGGTGTCTCATGACGGTTTGTAGTCAATATACCCACAAAATTCGAAAACTTATTAAATATAGTTTCTTATTTGACAATGAAATGCTATACATCCCAAGTCATAAGGCATTAGGGAACCCCGTATTTAACTATCAAAATGGGATATAAAATTACTTAATACTGTTGATACCAAAATTAATCTGCTGACGTGGACCAATAATAAGAAGACACGTGTCAATCTACATGGCACAATAACAACGAGGAAGTTATTTTCCCCCCGACCAAGTCATGTTCGCTCCGAACAACAAGGACACCCCGAGGAACCACAACACTCCGAGGAACACCAACGCTCCGAGGAACTCCTTAACGACAAGCAAATAAGGCGGTCCGAGCTGCATCTCGGCCACAGCATTGATTGCCAGATAACGAACAGTCCAACTGGTTCATTAAATGATTATCCTTGACGCACAAGCCTAAGGGCATTAAATGTATTACCCTTTCATATGTATATCATTTAATGTATCGACCCTTTCATGTACAGCCTCAAGGCTATAAATACCTTGTATCATCCTCATTCAAGGGGACCGGAATTTCTTGAGAGAACTTGTAATCAAGAATTCCACAAACACTCAGCAATAACATAACAGTGGACGTAGGCTTTATTCCTAGCCGAACTACTTTAAAAATCTTTGTCTTATTTATTTATCTGTGATTGAAAAATTAGAGCGATCTAGTTTTTTACATCAACAGATTGGCGCCGTCTGTGGGAACGTGTTACAAGCGTTGTTCTCCACCAAAAGCTAAGTTTTTATTTTCTCTACGTATAATCAATTATACATACATCTTCTGATTCAATCATGATTTTTATGTTTATATACATAAATTAATCATCCATTTGTTATCTGCAAAGTGTTGCATATCATGATTTTTTAAATCATAACTGTTAGATTAATTCTTATTTAGAAATCTGAAAAATAGTAGATTTCATAAATCATAATTCTTTGCTTGATTCTCAAGTTTTAATTTTATATCATGGAATAAATATGTTAAATGATTATATATGCCAATATATACGAAGATGATAAGATTTAATCATTTTCAGTGTTGATTTTGAAATAAATTTTGTAAGATCTTTGAGGTCTATTCAAATTCCCATCATATTTTTAATAAAAGAATGGGAAAAGGTTAAAGACAATGAAAAGTCTTCTCATGGAAATCATGACCCATATATATTCTCTCTCTCTTCAAGTTTGAGTCTCTTTGCATTCACTTTTATGAATTATATACTTAATTTGGTTCATCTTCCATCTATGTCAATAAAGTCAAATTGATTGATTTTTGATATAAATTTGGTAATAACTTTAATCATTCACCATATTTTTTATCTCTCCAAATTGGGAATAGGAAGGGATCAATATAAAAAATAATTTTCTCTCACCTGAAAAATCATTACCCACCTCTTATAAAAGAGGATCAGTAAAATAATTTTCAAACAGCAACTTATACCTGATTAGTTGTTGGAAATTAAATAAATTTACAAAAAACTCTACGTCTTATTTATGGCGCATATCTAATAAAAATTTGTACACACGTGTGGCACAAAAATATTATTTCATATTTTGAAATTTTTATGCTGATACATATCATATATTGATTGGATGAGTAAATTATTCTCATGACTAATCAATTCAGCCTACACATATGGTAGAGAAAATTATAAATTTTTACAGGCACAAGATTCAATGCCGACGAATGCTGAAGCACAAATTATTCTATATCCGTTCGGATTCATATTTTATATTTATCTCAGCATGGAGCTCGAAAAATTTCTTCTCTCTATATATATTCGGCTCCGAGGAAAAGCTACAACAGTTATTATATTTCACCCCCAACGGATAGTTGGTCGGGGTAATTCTTATTTATATTCAAGCCCAGATATCTGCTCCAGCACAAATGATTCTATATATCCATTGGGATTCATATTCTATATTCATCTCAACATGGAGCACGGCGAGATACTTATTATCATATTTAGCTTTGAGGAGAATTCTAACATTTATTATATTTCACCCCCAACAGATAGTTGGTCGGGGTAATTCTTATTTATATGCAGGCCCAGCAAAGTTATCGGCCATATTCTTATGTTCTGAAAGATCTTATTCTTGTTCGGCATTATATGATTCTACCTCGATTGATCGGCGAGGCACTTTATTATTTTTAATTATTCTTTATATCTATTTGGATGCATATTCTATTCTCATTTCAGCATGGAGCTCGACAAATATTTATTATATCTTATCCAGCTCCAAGGATGTCTCCAACATTTATTATATCTTATCCAGCTCCAAGGATGTCTCCAACATTTATTATATCTTATTCAGCTCCGAGGATGTCTCCAACATTTATTATATCTTATTCCCAACAAATCTGTTGGTCAGCGCCGAGGAGGTATCCTGCATTTATATTATCTTATTCCCAACAAATCTGTTGGTCAGCGCCGAGGAGGTATCCTGCATTTATATTATCTTATTCCCAACAAATCTGTTGGTCAGCGTCGAGGAGGTATCCTGCATTTATTATATTATCTTATTCCCAACGAATCTGTTGGTCATCGCCGAGGAGGTATCCTGCATTTATTATATTTATTACCAACAAATCTGTTGGTCAGCGCCGAGGAGGTCTCCAGTATTTATATTATCTTATTCCCAACAATCTGTTGGTCAGCTCCGAGGAAGTCTTCATCATTTATTATCAATTACCACTAACTCTGATCGGTAGATAAAATCCAACTTCGGTTGGTAGACAAAATCCAACTCCGGTTGGTAGATAAAATCCAACTTCGGTTGGTAGAAAAAATCCAACTCCGGTTGGTAGATAAAATCCAACTCCGGTTGGTATTGGTCGATAAATCTCATTCAAAGTTCACATTCCACAGTTGGGGGCTTATATTACAGATATATTTGTTCATTTGGTGGCACATTCTTATATCATCATGCAGTCGAGCATCAAATTCAACCCCGACTAATCAGGAGGTATATTGAAGTTCAGGAGGAATATTGAAGTTCAGGAGGTATATTGAAATTCAAGAGGTGTATTCAAAAGTATCACGACATGATGAAAGAAAGCGACAAGTATTCCACCGAGGAACTCTGTCAGACCAGAAATTTGAAGACGAGGTACCTACATGGAGATTATATGTAGATGGATCATCTTGCACAGCTGGTTGTGGAGCAGGGATTGTTTTAAACACCCCAGATGATATTGACATGGAGTATGCCTTGAGATTCCAATTCAAAGCTTCCAATAATGAGGTTGAGTATGAGGCTATGATAGCAGGTTTTCATTTGGCGAAAGTCATGGAGGCACGGCAAGTAATTGTTTTCAGTGATTCTCAATTAATTGAATCAAATGATGGGAATATATGCAGTGAAGGGAGAGTCGATGGTCAAGTACCATGCAAAGGTGATGGAGTTATTGACAGAATTTGATGCTATTCAATTGGTGAGGACACCGAGGATGGAGAATGCTAGAGCAGACGCATTGGCCCGATTAGCATCAGCTACTTGTACCGAGCTGCGAAGAACGATACCAATTGAAGTATTAGAAAGTCGGAGCATATATTGAGGAGGAACAATTACCGGAGGATAATCTCGCTGCCTAGAAATGGAAGTTTAATGCTGCTCGGTATGTATTAATTAATGGTATTTTGTATAGACGAGGAATTATGGCAGGTTTGCAAAGATGTGTACATTCCTCCGAGGTGAAAGAATTGATTAAAGAGATCCATGAAGGGTCCTGTGGAGCCCATGTAGCAGGTCGGACACTTTTGCAAAAGGTGATGACGCAGAGATACTACTGGCCGACGATGAGAGCTAACTATATAAGCCTATGCCAAGAAATGTGACAAGTGCCAACGTTTTTTCCTCCATCCGAAGAATTCCACAAGCATTGTTGACACCCATAACTCCCTTTGGCCATTTGCCATATGGGGATTGATTTGGTTGGACCATTGCCGACGACTCGAGGAAGATTCAAATACCTCGTCATCACAGTAGATTATTTTACTAAGTGGATAGAAGCTGAGCCACTTATTGACATGACATACGAGAAGAAGAGTATCCAGCCCCGAGAAGAATCAAGCTATACAAGAGGAAATGAAGACCGAGCAAGAGAGAGATCTAGATCTCCTCATCGGGCAGAAGAAAAACAATAAATAAAGAATGTGTGTTGATTTCACCGATATCAACAAGGCAGTGGATGCTACCTCGGGACACGAACTGCTCATGGATACTTACTCTGGCTACAACCAGATTAAAATGAAACCTGAAGACATAACAACGGCTGATGAACAAGGTTTTTGCCGAGAAAATCAGTTGCAGTATGGAAGTCTATGTTGATGACATGCAAGAAAGCTGCTGATCATTTGGTTGACTTGAGTCAAACTTTTGATCAACTGGATAATTATCAAATGAAACTCAACCCGACGAAGTGCACATTTGGAGTACGAGAAGGAATGTTCCTCGAGTACATCATCAACCAGCGAGACGTTGCAGCAAATCCAGACAAGATCAAAGCCCTTTTAGGGTTGTGATCCCCAAAAACGAAAGAAGAGGTGCAGAGATCAGATACCCAAAGCTGGAAAAATTGGCAGTGGCATTAATTAAAGCAAGTAGAAGAAGGAGGCTGTGTTTCCAGGCCCATACCATGCATACCGACATGCCATTAATACAAGCTATAGCAGAGTTTACTGATCTTAATACTCCCGAGAAACAAAAATTGCTCGCTGATCAACCTGTGGATGTTACAGGATCAACCAAGAAGACTGCTCTAAGGAGCCATGCTCTACGGAGCCACGCTCTACGGAGCAAAAGTGCTATAAGTAGCCAACCTCCTTTGGTTAGGAGGACACGCTCTACGGAGCAAAAGTGCTATAAGTAGCCAACCTCCTTTGGTTAGGAGGACACGCTCTACGGAGCAAAAGTGCTATAAGTAGCCAACCTCCTTTGGTTAGGAGGACACGCTCTAAGGAGCAAAAGTGCTATAAGTAGCCAACCTCCTTTGGTTAGGAGGACATGTTCTAAGGAACCAAAATATGCTCGAAAGAGCCAAAAGCTTTAAGGAGCCAAAAAGTGTACACCAGCATGATCAACTACGGTTGGTAAGACTTTATATATTCTCACATTACAACTCATGTTGGTCGGGAGGTAACATTATTACAAAAAGTTCTTTGAAGAACAAAATTTTCCAAACTGTACCAAGTATGGTTGGTCGGGGATAAAAACCCACTAACTGTAGTTGGTCGACAAGGACAAATTATTGACCTTAGTCGGTCGGGCACATTTTTATATTTGAAAGTAAACCAAGTATGGATGGTCGGGGATAAAAACCCATCAACTGTAGTTAGTCGACAAACATTATTTATCCACCTTGGTTGGTTGGAAACAGTTTGAATAAATTATACTCATTACTTTATTATTAAGTGATCGAGCAACATTACTAATACTTGTAACTTTTTTGGTCGATGAACCATACAATATTGTTATGCAAGCACAAATAATAATGTGTTTGATATTTACAAAACAATAGCAAATTCAAATTTGTGAACAAAAATGAAATTCTTTCACTGAATTCAAAATGAATTATGCAAATTTATTACATTGATATTAAATTGTGTACTAACTATTACATTGAGATTCCTACTCTATTGGTTTCTCTCCCTCTGATTTTGAAACAGGTTCCTCGCCAGCAGGAAGATCATCCAAAGCATAATGGGAATTTTATGAAGTTAAGATATTTCAGCATTCTGATGTTCATCACAGATGGTATGTCCGAGCAGCTCTTGCTCGCACCCGAGAACCTCTTGCTCGCCCCCGAGTAGAGGTAGAAGTTAAAATCAGCATCTACATCACTGAGATCTTTGCTACTACTGTCTCGACCAACATCGAAGAAGAAGTTGCAAGAAAATGTTTCAAAGTCCACCACTAGCTCACAGGAGGCAGTAGGTCGGCTAGCAAACCAATCAACATACTTGAAGATTATGATAAGCTACAAGCAGAAGATAATGCACTTTATGTTGAACAAATCAAGAAGGTAGATCAAGAATTTCACGAGCATCGAGCAACACTGCCGAATAAATACTCCATCCTTTCAAGTAAACTATCAAGCATGAAGCATTGGGGGCTTCTGTTGATACCAAAATTAATCTGCTGACGTGGACCAATAATAAGAAGACACGTGTCAATCTACATGGCACAATAACAACGAGGAAGTTATTTTCCCCCCGACCAAGTCATGTTCGCTCCGAACAACAAGGACACCCCGAGGAACCACAACACTCCGAGGAACACCAACGCTCCGAGGAACTCCTTAACGACAAGCAAATAAGGCGGTCCGAGCTGCATCTCGGCCACAGCATTGATTGCCAGATAACGAACAGTCCAACTGGTTCATTAAATGATTATCCTTGACGCACAAGCCTAAGGGCATTAAATGTATTACCCTTTCATATGTATATCATTTAATGTATCGACCCTTTCATGTACAGCCTCAAGGCTATAAATACCTTGTATCATCCTCATTCAAGGGGACCGGAATTTCTTGAGAGAACTTGTAATCAAGAATTCCACAAACACTCAGCAATAACATAACAGTGGACGTAGGCTTTATTCCTAGCCGAACCACTTTAAAAATCTTTGTCTTATTTATTTATCTGTGATTGAAAAATTAGAGCGATCTAGTTTTTTACATCAACAAATACCAAAAGCGAAATCCTTCCTAAAACTCAGAATGTGTTAGTCTGAAACAATATTAAGCATCATTAGAGTAATTCCAAGTTCGCCTTTTAAGAATCGATGCTTTGACCTCAATTCTCACTAGATATATCTCTCTGAATCGAACTCTCTGAGACTTAGGTAAGTGTATCTCTCTAGTGTGTAAGGAGGTGAGTAAATTTAAACAAGTTCAAACGTCTCACAAACTTTATAGAAAATCACGGATACATGAAAAAAAATTCATCTCATGAGCGAATGCTAACCACTATGTTGAGAATGTCGAGTTATTCACCATATAAAATTCTTGTTTCCCCGAACACTTTACCAAGTGTGAAAAATGTGATGTATGTATGGGAGAATGGGAAAATGACATGAAGAAGATATGATGTTAAGGTTTTTGAGAAGAGTGTGACTAAATAATGTCTTCATTTTTCATATTTTTGATCGCATGCTTACTTTTTCTTCGTTTCTATTTTTTTTGTTTCTTTTTTCTATTTTTTTCTTTTTCACATTTTTTTTTATTGCGATGCATTTTTCTTTTCATAACAAAATTGAAGACGGTTTACATTGAGAATTTTAATACACTCTTTTTCTAAAAAATGGTGGTGATGGGGAATGACATATTGATGGTGTCTGGGACATATATGGGTAAGGGAAACATGGGATGATTATTGGTGGAGTGTAGGGTATGGTAAGTATATGGTAAAATTGATTTAGTGCTCGAGACAAACTATAAGACATATGTTCTTACAACTCGAAGGTAATGCCATTCTCAGTGATTAAGCCAAATTTGAAAAATAATGAGACCATGCAACGACTAAGTGTGGTACCCAAAGAAAGTTGAGTCAACTTTGACTCGGAGATACGTAAAACCCTCAAAAAGGAGAAAAACTCAAATCGCACAAGTTTAAGTCTCCACTTGTGATGTTTTAAGGCTCTCTTGAGAATATAATTACTCTTCAACTTTCGATTGTAAAAGTGATAGTGCAAATTATCGAGTCTAGAAATTCATAGTGCAAGTACGCTTTAAGAGGTATTAATTAATTTAAGGTTAAAAGCGTATTTTTTGGGTCAAACACAGGTATTCCGAGATTTCTAAAAGAGGGATGATAGATAATTCATGTAATAAAAATTTAATTTTAACTGCACAAAAATTTTAAAATGATTTGTTTATGAAAATTTCCAAAAGAGGTACGATTTTGATAAATTTTCCACCCCCAAACAAAAGAGAACATCGTCCTCGATGTTTAAAACTATATATAAAAATGAAAAGCACAAGGTAGGAAAGATATTACCATAATGAACCACTTATGAAAATGTATCGCATGATGGATCATAGATAAAACCTGAAGAACAGATGCGACACAAATATGTACAAGTCTCTAAAGCGTGTGAAAATCATTGGGTGATATGAAACACCACTCCCCAATTAGGATAAGACTTATACTCAGAAATAATGAACGACGGTCTGCATCCCGGTAGCGCTAAGTTTAACGTCTTCATCAAGACGGATCTATGAAAGTGCGGGGTGGCAACAAAATTCGGTGATGAGAATCACCCCAAAGAAGACTGAAGTGTCAGTCTTGTTAGATAAAGGTTAAAAGAGGTCAATGAACTTGTATAGTAAAGTACATTACTCGATGCAAATCATCGGTGGACCATGGGTGGGTGGGTATTAGGGTAAGACGAAGATGGACAAGGGTGGGGGTGAATAGGCACTGATCACAGTCTCTATTAAGCCGAAATGTGAGGGCTACAAAGGCCCTATAAGCATGATGATCTAATTATATAGGGAGTAAAAATGGTTTGACAATAGTGATGGTGTGGGCCGCAGAGAAAGAGCACGACCGTTCTATAAATGGACGATGATAATGGTCGCGCCATGACACGCCAGGGAGCTGTCGATGGAAAAAAGAAACACTACAAGGAAGTGGTGTGCATATAGTAACAAGCTCGATGTTACGTATGGGGAGAGTAGCAAAAATACTCTCATAGATATAGGGATGGAAGAAAATTTGGGTGTGCTCGTGGAGCACTAGGGTGGAGGGTGGGTGTAGGTGAGGACCTAAATGCGTAGATGTGAACAAGTGAGGTGCAATAACAAGGTCCAAACCAAGTGGTGGTGTGGTATGGATGATAGGATGGTCGGTGGTATAAAGGGTGGGAGAAGATGATCTAACTCATGAGTAGGAGAGACTCACTCCTCACGAGGCTCGAAATGATCCTCAAGGTCACTCGTAGAAGGAGGTGTGAAAGTAAATGATGGATTGATCAACTTAGCCACCCGAAAGGTACCATCAGAAGTGGTGGAAATATCTAATGAGGCATCCAAATCCGAGATAGATGAATCAACATTAATATCTGACTCAACATGATCTAAGAGTGGTGGGATAGGATCCATATCTTGAGAGGTAGAGACCATCTCAGATGCAATCTCAGGAAAGTGGGAAGCACTCGCAGCCGGAGCTAACCAATAAGAAAGTGTTGCCTCAGGGACACACATAAAAGGATCAGCAGGTGTAGACTTGGTGATTCAGTGGAAGGGGAAATGTGAACCTCAATGGTGGGTTTGAGAGGATACGGCGCAGTGGGATCAGGCTCACAGTCAGTGGATAGGTCAACACAATTGTCAACTTGGTTCCCAGACCACGGAGTGGTCTCAACTTTGATATTCTTAGGATAATATGGTTGGTCACACTAATAATCAGGGGCATAAGACGACACATCATCATCCCATGCGGGGGAAACAATGGGTAGACTTAGGGTAAAATCCGACTCGTGCGCACACTCAAAATCATTTAACCGTTGTTCAAGACTTTGAAGGGATTCATTTTGAGATTGAAGAGTGTGCGAAAACTTTTGCAAGAGGCTTTCGAGGGCGGATGGGCATGGTGGCAGTGAAGTGTTGATCGGTGGCGGTGGTGGTTGAGGTGGACACAACTCACTATAGACACCAGGATAGGGAGAATACTCATCGAAAATGTGTGGAGCGGGGTCAAGTGCAACATTCACAGGAGAAGCATCTCCGTGAGGGATAAAAGTGTGATAAACATGAGGACCATAGGAAGGGGACTGATAGGTATGAGGTGCACGAGGTGGCGATGACAATTGTTGGAAATCATAAGGTTCCACAACATGGTGGTGGGATTCATATTCCATGGAAAGGTGATCAGGCCGCCATGAATAACTCGGGTACTCATACCTCTCGACATTAGATATGTCGTGACACTACGCCGAGGGTGGGTTCAAAATAGTGTCATAGGGATACACATGTTCCATGGGGGGTTCAGGTGCAGAGCAAATAAATGGACACTCATGGGACAAGTGATCTACAAGAAAGCAGTATGTGCACGGTGAAGTATGGGATGGGTTGACACTCATCACCGGAGGCGGTGGAATAGGAGATGTTAGTGTGGACGAAACACGAGTATCAACAGTGGTTGTATAAGAATTAAAGCCATGAATTAATGAATGGAGGTTCGATTCGGGATCAACATCAAACAAACTTCGCGAGAATAGGAAACGACCAAAGTACTCCCGTAAAGGACGTTCTTCGGCCATGACGACAGAAATATTTTTGGATTTTTTTTCAAAAGGAAAGAAAATATTTTTTTGATTTTTGAAAATAAGAAAAGGAAAATATTTTTGGCATTTTAAATATGGAAAAAAGGAAAATCTTTTTGGGATTTTCGAAAATATTTTATAAAAAAAAAGAAAAATAATTTTGGAATTTTTTGAAAAAACGAAGAAAATAGACTAGTGATTTGGACGAACGAACTAAAATTAACTACCGAAAAAATTGAATTGGACACATATGAGTAAAGGAAAAATCCTAACGACCATGTAGCCAATTATTATCTGCAAAATTAGTGAAAAGGGTAGTCAAAGTTTAATTAAGTCCGCGGGAGACAAAAATCACAAAATTTATCTTTGTGACCGCCTGTTGCAAAAATGTGTTCCTACTGGGATAGCTAGTTGATTGATTTTAAATTTAAGGATAGCTAGGGTAGCACACAATGGATAAGCGAGTGAGTCGAGTGATGAAATCCCTTCTCGTTTCAATGACCGAGTCCAAGTCTTAGGTAAATTAATTCATCAAACGATTTAATTTAATTATGATGCAAAAATTAAAAGCACACAGGAGCAAGTAATCACACAAAAATTGAACTCGATTGCAGGAGATTCGTGAGGGATAAAGAAATGTACCTCCCATGATTTTTACACATGTGGGGTGAACACCGAGTTGAGTCGACCGGGGGTAAATCTTGCCTATCTCAGTCGTTCCCAGGAGTCCTACCGACCCAAAGTAGAGAGGCTTCAAAAATCTTCGTTGTTGGACGCCCTCTCTCTACCTTGTCCGGTTTTCCTTTTCGCTTTTTTTATTATGGAATAATTATTATAAAATAATATGGTGTCAAAATGCACCCAAATAAATAAACAACTTCAAAAATCCTATAAAACTAGTCTAAGGAGGAGGGAGAAGGAATGCCACAACTAAAAGTAAATTACAAAAAATAAAAAATAAAAATGACAAGTCTTCTACGTTGTCTCCACGCCAAGAAAGAGGCAATGACGACATTTGATAAGTGGCTATTTTTTTGCGTGTGGTCATTGTCCTCAATAGCCAATCTCAAAATTCCTTGAATACCTACAAAACTTGTCTAAAACAACTCGTATTGCGATAAGTACGAGTATCAATACAACTTCCAAGGTGAAAGAATTAATGGAAAAACTTGCAACTCAAATTTTTTCTGAAAATATTTTTTTATTTTTTTAATTATTTTTTTATTTTAAAATAACTTCAAGGGAAAATTAACTAATAAATGCTAAAAATTATGAAATGACTAAATAACAAAAAATAATGTGCAATCAAGTGTGAAAACTGTGAGAATGTCAAGAGATGGGATTACACCATATTATCAACTATTTTAATTTCTCAATTTATTAATTTGAAATATTTTGAGATATTAAATCGATAATCTAACTCTCGTTACAAATATAAATTTAATAATATCTTTTTCATAAAAACAATTTAAAAATGTCACACGATGAAAAATTAAGAACTATATTGTGTTCAACAAAATTACCCGCTAGGATCAATTTAACAAAAATAGTATGAATTCTCAAATTTCGAAAAAACCAGTCTCTAGTTCGATCCCTAAATTCAAACATTAATTTGTACAATTAATTTACCAATTCTCATTACATAAATTAAGTGGTGACAATCAAAAATTAATTTTCCTAGAAATATAGCATTAATGAAATCAATTAATTAAATTAATATCCTACGCAGTGCATCCCACCCCTTGAACAGGTTGACTAGCCCGACATAATCAAATAATTAATCATAGTCACAAACATGGAACAACAAATTAAAGAGTAGAGAAAGAAATACAATACACAAAAGTCTCCATTTGAATTGGTTCCTTGAATCGCATTCATGCACTTGTGTCCCAATATTTTCACAAATCCAGCACTTAATTACATAAAAAAAATAAAAACTAAACCTTAAAATTATTCTAATGATAAACTATATATATTATTTTGGAATTTTTTTATGTACCTACTATGTACATAATATACAGAAAACATTTCCCTTTTTTCTGTCTGTCTCTTGTGCGTCTGCGTATGAGTGTCTTTCCAAGATGCCCTTTTCCTTTGTTTTATAACCCACTTTGATGCTTTGTTGAGAGGAGATTTGTTTTGGGGGATTTACTTTTGGCTTGGGATTAGTTTCGATTTTTTGGGGATTTTGTCTTCGTGGAGATATGGCTTGGAATTGGTTTGTGATTTCGATTTTAAATGGATAAGGGTCAGGTGGTTTTCAATGGTTTGGGTTGGAGTAGGTTCGCGGGTTTGAAAGTGGTGGTCGATTGAAGGGCCGAGGTTGGGTTAAAGGTTTATCAAGTTCGTGGGGGAGCTCCAACAATGGGTTTCAGGTTGCGCTGGTATAATAACCCGCATTTTTATGATATTAAATAATTATGGGATTAATTATTACAGTTGGATTAATTAAATTAAAAAGGTCGGGAAATTTAATTGTTAATTAATCTGAATTTAAAATAATTATTAACTAGCGTGCCAAGGGTTAATACTTATTTATGGAAATCATTGATTATTACTGTGGGTATATGTAATATGGAATTATATAATTTTTATAAATTGTCGGAGTGCGAAATACGACAGTTTGGTATTTTAAGTCAGGACGTGTGTGTGAGTCGTGTTGGGACCAATTGTTTGGAATAAAAAGATAAATTATTTTTGTATAACTTATATGGTACTTTCTAGTGCGCCATTGAGTTCAAAAGGGTCGAGATAGGTAGAAAACTCTACCCGGGTAATTTATTTGGACTCCGGGGTAATTTAGGCCTAACCGGCACCCCGTAGGGGTATTTTTGTCCTTTGGATTTTTGGAGAAATAATATGGACGAAAATTGGGAAATAAAAGATAGAGGTACATGGGTTATCGGGGAGTTATTAGCTCTAAACCTACGTGAGAGAAAAGGGAAAGGCACAGAGGAAGGAAGAAGAATCTATTAGTGTTCTTAGTGCCTAACTCAAGAACACACACCAAAAACTATACAAAAGTGTAGATCGCGAGAGGAGGAGAACACTCATACCCATATCAACAGCAGATCAGACCATCGAAATTAAGGCAAGTGTTTATTACATGTGATTCATAGCAATAAATATGTTCATATTGGTGTAGGTAGATTGTACTCATTTTTGATTTATGAGTTTTGATGAAACTGGAGATTTAAGAATATGAATTGAAATATGAAAAAAATCGAATTAGGACAAATCCCGCATGTAGATAGTTTAGAAATCCCAAATTGATGAGTATTGATGATGGGCGAAATTGAAATTGATGTTCTTGTATGGAAATTTGATGAACTAGGATTTTGAATTGTTAAATTGGGGATTTTGGATTTTATAATTGTTTTATGATAAATTAATGGTTCAAAGCTAGAGGAAATCATCTCTACATGTTAGAACATTAATTAGGATTGTTGTTTTAGTGTTGGGGTTGAGAAATTTAGAGGTTTTAGGACTAAAATTTTGAGGAAGACGAAGTATGAACAGTAAAGACGTAACAGGTCTGTCCAAACTAGAGAGAAACTGCATCTCATTCGAAAAGATGAAGTTTCATTCGAATGAGAAGTCAGAGTCGTTCAAAGGACCTACTAACTCGTTCGAACGACAGTTTCCCAGAAATTTCGGATTTTTTTTATCAGGTTACCCGGTTAAATTATGTTAGGAAAACTGCCATTTACTCATATTAACTTAGTGCTGAATTTTTTGGGAATTTATCCTAGAATAAAACCTTAAGTATTGAATAGGTGAATTAACCTTTGGAAATTTGAGAGTGTGAATAATCGAGTAAATTGCGTAAGTAGTAAAGAGAAATATACTACGTGAAGAAATATAAATATGGGTTGGGTGAATACCTGAATTGTTGAAAGGCTTCGGGAATGCCTATTATTATATGTTATCATTATTGTGTGTATAGCATACCTACGCTGCTTGCTATCGAGCGGAGGTTTCCCGCAGTGGACAGCCTTATCCTGTGTGACCCAATGGGAGGGTAGGTATGTTCGTGACCCATTTAGCTGGTGAGTATGCTCGCCTCCAATATTAGTGTTATGAGATTTATGGTTCGTGAGAGACGCCGAACCAATTGTCCTTTATGCAGCGAGCAATGCACCGGGACACGATAGCAGAGCATGCATTACGCTAAGTGATCCTAACCAAGGGGCGCATGTTATATATATACAGGGATGATGTGACTTTATGTATATAAATATACTTGAGAATGGATTATTCTAATTTGTGGATTTAGAAAATGTATAAGTATGGATAAGTACAGTAATTGCAGTGGATAAAAGACTTCCTATCAAAATAGTGAATATAAAATGGGTAATAGGCATATAAGAATATTATTAGCGTATTGTATGGGCGATACGGGTTACTCCCTTGAGATATATTTACGAGTTCATTTCAATAACCTAGTTGGGAATATTATAGATGACTAGGTTGGGGTAGACATACGCTAGGTGTGCACATTAGTAGAGGGGTGAGGATCTCATGCGAGAGTTCGGAACTAATATGCACATAATAATTGCATTAATATAGTTTTAAATACTTGATAAAATAAATATTTTTACAAATCGAGCTCTGACCCGTTTCCTGTTATTTCTCTTCTCTTTCTCTATCTCTCTCTCTCTCTCTCTCTCTCTTTATATATATATATATATATATATAGCCACAGGGTCACCGCCAGACTTAGACACGTGGATGATTCGACGAGATGTAGCTATTGTGAAAGTTGTAGGTTATTGATATTACATGCTGCTATCTCTTCATTCTATTCCTAGTTCAGACCTTTCATTTAGGGCATGTGTCACCCACTTCCAGATTAACTATTTCAGAGATTTTTTGTATTATCATTTCCTTACTGTTGGATTGAGTATTATGATACTTTGATTTTAGACTTTGAACTAGAATGTTTTATCCAGTCTCATTTATTTCAGTATTTGATTCATGTTCAGTATTTATTCTTGTGGAATGGGAATGGCTTATATCTTAAAGCATGTGATTTTATTAATGGATTAATTGGGTGATTAATTTGGAAAAAGTTTTGAAACTTAACTTAATTAATTATTAGGTGATTAATAATGAAAAATTATTTTCGACAATGATACTAAGAATGAACCAACCGAACACTTTGATATTAATTTAATAAATGATTAATCACTCGGGATTTAATTAAGAGGGGTGTAATAGCTGGGTTGGTGGTTGGTGTCTACCCCGGGTTTGGCTGATTGGGTTGATCACCAAAGATAGGGGGCTAGTTTGCGATAGGATATGTGCATTTGGGCAGGAAAGGCCCCACCGGAGGTCTCATTTTTTCGGTGGGGAAAGGGTTAATAGGTGTTGAGGTGGTGGAGTGAATCTCGGGTCATGGGAGTTACAGGTAGGAGCAGGTTAGAGATGGAGGTGGATGGATGCCGAACCATTGGGTTGAGGCAGGTTTTGGTTATGGAGTTTGGAGAGAGAGTCTGGTGTGGATGAAAGTTGAAGATGAGAGGGTTTGATTTGTGTAGGGGTGTGTATGCTATGCTAGTGTGTGGGTGAGTAAGGGAGTGGGATTTTTTTTTTGTGTGTTAGTTTCGACCAAAAATAAATAAATAACACTAAAAAAAGAAAACAAATAAACCAAAAAAATATAAAAATAAAATCCTACTCTAAAAATAAAACTCAAATAAAAAATGAAACTAAAACGAAATCATAAAAATAAAAATCTATTAAAACTAAAAACTAAAATCCTAAAAAAAATGTAAAATCTAAAAAACTAATAAATAAATGAAATCCTTAAAAAAACTAATCCTTATAAAAAAAGGAAAACTAAAAACTAAAAGCTAATAAAAATCAAAATCAAAATAAAATCACACTAATTAAAAAGAAATATAAAAATAGAAAATAAATCCTACAAAATTCTACATAAATCTAAAATAAATCCTTAAAATAAAAACGACTCAAACTAAAAATCTAAAAATTAATAAAAGTACAAACTAAACACACACGGGGCTCGGGGTATGGGCTGGGCTTGGTGTAGGCTTAGGTTTGATCCGAGGATAGGCTTCAGAACATCCGAACTCATCGGTGCAAGCTCAAATAAAACTTCGGACTTCTCAATGCTTTGATTTCTTCGTTTCGTGCTTTTGACCGCTATTGTGTCACTATTACACCGATTTCGCACTGTTTGATGTTACGATTGCGTATTGACCTGTGAAATGATAAAATACGAACATAAGTACAATTTTATTAAGAACTAGCGACTAAAATGCATCTATTCGGGGCATAAATTATACACTTTTGGGTGCTTATCAATTTTTCACTAGTTTTTTTACAAGATGTTAAATGTTATTGTCCACAATATGTTTAAACATACACACACATGCACATACAAACTAGGGTGTGCCCGTGCCAATATCACGATTATAATTCGCTTTGATGAATTCATCTACAACATACATATTTAAAACATATTCAAATATTGAATGCCTTCGAGACATCCGCAAATAGTGATTTACACAATAAATTGTGTCGTGTTTGTATTTTACAAGATGCTTTCAATAATTTAGAATACGAGTAATTTTTGAGAATGCTATGGGCATAATTCCTTTTTTCAATAAAAACTACGAATAGAATATTATTATAATAAAAATGGGTATATCAACCTTAAAAACATTTACTAATCCTAAAAAGATCCCCCTTATTTTATGATGTTTGTTTTTGGGCCAGATTCCATAAAAGGATATATCAATATGACTTATTTTACGTTCTTCCCTAATATTACGGTGGGGGCGTTCATATAACAGTCCCACCACATCAAAGACCAAATCATGAAAATGAGTATGATATAAGGGCATTTGGAGGACTAAATCATATCCCGATCTCAAAATTCTCAATTTATTTTATACTAATTTAAGGAAATTTTGTAAACAAAGAAGATATATTTTAAGAACGCTCTTCAACCCATGTTAATGGCACATTGTAAATTATTCTAGTACATTTTTCTCTGCCACTTTAGTGGAATGTGTTTAAAGAATAACCCAAATCCGCGGTAACAAAAAAAATTAAATATAAAGTAAATTACTCATTTGGCCATTAAGCTATTATGATTGTTCCAAAATGATCTTATCTAAAAATACAAATATAGTTCACCAAATAAAACTCCAAATAATGATCTTATCTAAAACAATTTGAGATAGGAGTTTTTAGTAAAGCATTTTTTTGTCTATTTGTTTTCCCATAAGTGTGTCTTACCATGCCGACGTATATGAACTCAAGTTAAGCAGGGGTTCTGGTTGATAATTTGTGCAGCCAATCTCATAGAGTGAACCCACTTAAATACAATTAAAATCTTTTTCATACAAAAATATCGAATAAGCCATTTTTGTATAACTTTAGATTTGTTTTTTATTATCATTATATAAAGAAACAATTTGTTAAGAAACTAGGCATATGTAGCTTAATTAGGGTTAAAGATGAGGGTATATTTGGAATATAATATATAAGCAAGATTACAATACAATTAAAAGTTAGAAAAAAATATAAGGGTTGTGGAGAGATATGTATTAACTTTTGTGACACCCCATAAAATCCATAAATAGATTGATCAGGTCTAATAAAAAATAACGAAAATCAAAATAATTGAATATCATTTTAAGCATGGTTGGAAAAAAACTATTTACATAAAATTAATAATTGTACAAGTAACTGAACCAACCCATACACATCTGAAACTACAGTTCACAGTAAGGGAATCCGCTACAAATTATATAACTATCTCAATGCACTAATCCACTAAAAAGATAAAACTATATAAATCTAGCCCAACTGAATATAAAGAACAGTTAAGAAATTGAGCATGCAGGCTTGGCACCTATATCCAAGCCGAGCCATAATGGATGGAGATGTAAATAAGAGGCCAGGGCGGAGACGACCCCAACTGCCTATGTCCTGAAAAGTAAAGTCAACAATAACATTACCAACAAGTTTACGAAGTGTCACACTATAATTGATTTTGGTCTATAAAATAATTATGCATGTTCCCCACGTATTTATGTTTCTTTTAAGTCATCATAACCCAAACAACCCTAAATATATCATGTGTCTACTCCCCAACCCAAATTAACCCCATGATTACGTATTATTCATTCCAATGTAAATATAGGTAAAGGTTCCATTTTTATAGTTTCTATATATCTCAAGTTTATTGAATATATCAGGGGAAAAGAGAAGATCTTTAAGTCTACATCCCCATAAGTACGGTCCACACCATGTACATTATAAATGGGCTATTCATTAGCCCTCATATAATGAAGGTTGATTCCTTCCATCTTTGGGGATCTTTCGCACATACTAGGCTAATTATGGGTTGTTCCATGCCTATAAACATTAAAGCATTTGTTAGGGATAATGAATACACATTCACACCATTGTATATCCCCATACCAAAATATATATGTTAAGATCAACTCGTGGACATCTCCATAGGATACCCCGAGAATTTCAGCGCGAAATGTCTTGTGTAAAATGTATAATGTAAAACCCATCTTTCGTACCAAGATACCAATGTAGTCACCTTCAATCGCACCCGATATGGTTATCCCCTTCAGTACGTATCCCATGAGAACTCACACTCAGTATGTTCCACATAATACGGAAGACAAGTACCACCCTACTCAACCGAGAGAAACAAACAAATATAAACCCCAATCATTTGGGTTACACATAAAGTCTGTAAATACTATTAGTTAATATGCATGTTAAATTTAATCTATTATATCTAACACAATCTCAATCTCCTAAGGATATAAAATTCTAGGTATCTTGCATACGCAACCTTTACAATCATTATCTTAATTCAGTTACTACCCTACTCAATGGGTTTTCAATACATTGTAATCAATATAACCCTAACAAATCTAACGAGGTCAATATATCCCATGGTCGAAATACTTAAAACATAACCTCAAAAATAATAATATGCTTTCACGTCTTCGAGTATAACCAACCTAAAGGATAACTTATCCCTTATCCCCAAATTCAAACCACCCCATCACAACACAAAGCCCAAACCAAAATCACTAACATAGAATTTCAGCATTGCACACTCTATATAAAATATTCATAAGAAATTCGTAAAATATTCAAAAAATATGAAATTAGTTCCCACACATTCGTAATTCAATATTCTACCATCCTGAGTGGATTATTGATTGGTCCTCAAGGTCGATTGACTAATGGCACCTATACTAAAGACCTTTTATTTTTTTACAGGTTTTGACCTTAAAAACCTTTATTAAAGCCACTCCAAGCTCCCAATTTAGATTCAAACCCACCCTCCTTCATATACAATGCTCTCAACATTAATTCAAACCTATATCTAGCAATTTTATACACTTATGAAATAATTCAAGGCTTAAATGAATTTCTAAGTCAAGAACCCCAGTCTTATGTATTTAACCCAATTCTATTCAATTTTACGTTGTTGTGACCAATTTTTGATGAGTTTTTAATTGTTAAAAAGTATACGATCAATTTATAATCATTCTATAAAAATTTTATCTCTACTTTATAAGGAATTGAAATAAATTCAATTTGGGACAAGAACATGAATAGTAACCTACATTATTATATAAATTGAATTACTAATTAATAAATTAGTCTCCAAATTAGATTTTAATCAAATTATGCTTTGATTCAAATGAATAATGATATCATAACACAAAAATAATTAAAATCCTATAATTGGTAAACTTGCCTCATAGATTGATTTTTGAATCAATCCCCAAAATCTCCAAATTCTCTTCTCATCTTGGTACCTCATTCATGTGACACCCCGCCTAATTAAACCTTCGGTGATCAAGCCTTAATTTAATTTAAACACGTTTCTTAAATGGTTCATTCTTAGCATCACTGCCAAAAGCTTTTTAAGTTACTAACCACCTACGTGAAATTAAGCTAGTGCCAAATTTTATCTTCCTTAAGCAGAAATAAACAAGCCATACAAAAACGATACAATTTCAGTAATAATAAAACAATTCGCATAAATAACTGAATGCAGATAAAGTCTTGCCGAAAAACCGCGGCCAACAGAATCAACTCAAAATTCAGAACCAGAATAACTGTAAAAGTAAAGATTGGACAACATGTCCCAACTAAGAATACTAAAACTAAGATCCTGCACTAGAACTGAAAAAGAGAAAATGTCTAAACAATCCCTGCAACATCCACATGTGCTGCAGCTCCTAAATCCCTGGAATGATATCATGCTGGGTGTTCCTGTGGCTGGGCAACTAAAATGTTTTTAAAAATTTTACATAGCAAGAGTTAGTACTCAAAACATTTGAAAATATTTTGCAAGTAGTTATCACAATTGAGTTATTGATATCATGCTGGGTGTTCCTGTGGCTTGTCTAACGAGGATACTTAGTTCGCCTAGTTATACTACCCCCGATAACTAGATTAGAATACCCATTGTATGTACCCCCTCACTAAGTTCCCATGACCTACTCACCATAGTTTAATAATCCATATTTCATGTACTATAAGTGTAGATAACATATTTACTTCTTGTTATCCTTATTCTTGTAATAATTACATCACGCTATTTAATTATTACAATGATATTTACAATTCATCTCATTATCTACTATTCTAAGTCTGTAGATTATGCACATAGAGTACATTTTATCACACAATAATGTATTGAATATCATTTATCACTAACATATCCTTTTACCACACATAAAGGACTCTTGGTTCAGAATGATTAATCGACCCCAAGTGAGAGTTGGTTCGGAATGATCCATCGACCCCAACTATATATATATATATATATATACATACATATTCTGGTTCGGGACTCTTTCATCGTGACACCAGTTTAAGGTTTGGTTCGGCATTTACATCGACCCCAAACGTATAATAACTTTATGTTAGTTCGGAATGTCTCATCGACCCTAACATAATTAGTTTAAGTAAAATTCTCTTAACCAAAAATTTTATATAATTTAGTAGGTACACACCCGACCTATCAAATCATGCCCGTACGTAATATATTTTACTTATATTCACCGTACTCATTAATTTACAATTTCGTTCACTATTGCATTTATTCGAGTATTCACGCAACTCTAAGGGTCCTAGTTACCCCTCCCTTAATTCAGTAGTTAAGTTATATTTAACCTACTGGTATTTTTTTCGGAATTTACTCTCATTCTTTTCGTAACTAAATTCTCACAATCCCGACATACGGCTCAATCGATCATCTTCCCGTCGGTCCATTTCTCCAAAAATTCCCACTCAATCATTTATGACGAAATCTAACGGTACACCTACTGGTATTAATGAAGTCTCCTCATAGGTAAAATATCATCACTAAGGTTCCCATTAAGCGTCGGTAATTAAAAGGAAATTTATCCACAAAATTTTATAAAGTACAGCCAGGGTCGATCGATCGATGGGATATGGTCGATCGATCGACTGCTCGATCGATCGATATTCAAGGGTCGATCGATCGATCAAGAAGTGATAGACCCAGATCGTCTTCTTCATGCGGGTTTCACCATTTTTATTTATCTATCTTCCATGATAATCCACCATATTTACAACCAACAATTTCTAATCATTACTATATGTCCTGGGATGATTACTAACGATTTAAAATAACAAAATCATTATAAATCTTGATCAATTTAAGTAAAAACCTTCCTATTTTTCAAGAACCCTAAAAATACAATCTTTCCATCTTTTCATTATAATTCCAGATTTTTAGTTCGATTTAATCATCTAGTCTTATATGATATCAGAATATTTGGAGATCCAAAAACGTTCTACATGAAATCCCTATCAATTATGGATCATAATCAAGTGTTTTACTCCCAAAAATATCATAAAAATGATGTTCTTCATAAAGATTAAATATGGGTATTATAACTCAATTTATTTTACAAATAACCACTTGCCTTATGAATTGTAGGGTCTGATTTCGTGGTTGTTGTCGATGATTGATGAATTTTATCCTTCAATCCTTCTTCCCAACAAGTTGGTGATGAAAACTCCTTAGAATTCTTCCTCCTTCCTTCTCTTGCCTTAGGAATTTGTTTCTCTCTTCTCTCTAATGGCTATGGTGTATTTTCTTTCTTTCTAAACCTTGTTTATAACTCTTATAATCTGATTTAGGGTTTCAAAATTCGTAGGTCTCCTTACCCATAAATGTAAAGAGACCAAAATGCCCTCGAGTGGTCCCGGTTTATCCCGAAAATGACCCGGCACTCAATTAGTACCCCCGGGTACACTATTTTGACTAATTCGACCCTTTCGGAATCATCCGTGGACTCTAAATTATCTTTTGAGTTTCTTAAAATATTTTTCTCATCTCATCATCAATTTTTGTCTACGCGCGACACTCGGTTGAGATAACTCGGGTACGCCCATATAAATTGCTAGGCCGTACATATCAACATTCAAAATTTACTACTCACATTTAGTAAATTTGTAATCGTCATATTACTTTATTAACGTTACATTACATTAAATTACTCTACTCAGGTAATTAATTTAAAACGTATTTTTATCACATTAAATTACTCTACTCACGGAATTTAATTTAAAATGTATTTTTTTTATCACATTAAATTACTCTACTCACGTAATTTAAATAAAAATGTATTTTCCTAACTATGCAGAATTACGGGGTATTACATACTTCCCCTCTTACAAAAGGAATTTTGTCCTTGAAATTTAGAAAATAACTGCGGTGAATAATTCGGGATATTGTTCTCGCATATCCTCCTCCCGTTCCCAAGTAGACTCATCCATATTGTGATGTCCCCACTGTACTCGCACTAAGGGTACCACCTTGGATTGTAGTTTACGCTCACTATAATCCAGAATAGCCACGGGTCTTTCTTCATGCAAGACATCTGGCTGTAAATCGATCTCCTCCAATGGAATGTGCCAGAAGGCTCTCTCACTCCTCTTGTATTTCTTCAGTGACGCTACATGGAATACATCGTGTATCCGCTGAAGATGCTCAGGGAGACCAAATCTGTAAGCTATCGGTCCCACCCTCTCAATGATAGGAAATGGCCCCACATATCTCAGTGCTAACTTCCCTTTCTTGTCGAACCTCATAATCCCTTTCATAGGAGAAACTCGAATTAGTCCCTAGTCGCCCACATCTAGTTCCACGTGTCTCCTACCGGCGTCAGCATAACTCTTCTGCCTATCCTGAGCTATTCGAATACGTCCTAGAATCAACTCTATTTTGGAGGAAGTCTCCTGTATCATCTCTGGCCCCAATAGCTTATTATCCCCCACCTCTAACCAACAGGAGGGCGAACGATAAGGCCTCCCGTAAAGTGCCTCGAATGGAGTCATGCCGATAGTGAATTAGTAAGAGTTATTATATGCAAACTCCACCAAAGGAAGGTATGGCTACCAACCTCCCCCAAAATCTAGGATGCACATCCTCAGCATATCCTCCAACATCTGGTATACCCTTTTAGTCTGACAGTCCGTCTGTGGGTGATACGCCGTACTCAATCGTAAGTCGGTGCCCATGGCCTCCTGAAAGCTCTGCCAGAAATGTGACACAAATATTTTATCTCGGTCCGACACAATATTAATAGGAACTCCATGCAGCTTAACGATCTCTGAAATGAATAGCTGCGTGTACCGCATCGTATCATAATCCGTACGAACCGGTAAGAAATGAGCCACTTTAGTCAGTCGATCCACTATTACCCATATGGAATCGTGACCCTTCTGTGATGTTGGTAACCCAGTAATAAAATCCATAGAGATGCTCTCCCACTTCCACATGGGATTCTCCAGTGGTTGTAACATCCCTGAAGGTCTCTGATGGTTAACTTTTAGAAGCTGATATGTAACACACTTTGAGACAAATTCTACAATGTCTAGTTTCATACCTGACCACTAATATAATCATCGCATATCCTAGTACATTTTGTCCCCACCTAGATGTACTGAAAACTTTGATCAATGCGACTCCGTCATTACGGCATGCTTCAAATCATCATCTTGGGGTACTATCAGCCTACCATTAAATTGTAGGCCGCCCTCTGAGCTGATGGAGTAGGACTCTGCCCCCTCGGCCAGTAGCTTTCGTACTCTGTCCTGTGCCCTCATTACTCGCATAACACTCTCAGGAGTGATAGCTAAAACTTCCATGCATGCTCTAGCTATCTCATTCTCATGTCGAAGTTCACTCCACTTCGCCTTCCAAATTTCTGCCAACTCCTCAGTAGGTTTTCTGCTTAACGCATCTTCCACAACGTTAGCCTTACCAGGACGATACTGTATATCAAACTGGTAGTCCTTCACGAATTCAAGCCACCTCCTCTGCCTCATATTCAGATCCTTCTGAGTGAAAAGATACTGCAGTGACTTATGATTCGTGAATAAAGTGAACTGCTCGCCCAGAAGATAGTGTCTCCATATCCTCAATGCAAAAACGACCGCTGCCAACTCGAGGTCATGGGTGGGGTAATTCTTCTCATGTGGCTTAAGCTTTTGGGACGCATAAGATATAGCTTTCTCCTCCTGCTGTAACACACCCCCAAGCCCTTGTAAGGATGCATCTGTATAGACTCGGTACTCCACTCCGCTCCTAGGCAAGGCAAGAATGGGTGCTGATGTCAACTTGTCCTTTAATTCATCAAATGCTAACTGAAAACTATAACTCCATATGAAGGGCACTCCCTTCCAAGTCAAGTTTGTCAAAGGTCCGGTAATTTTTTAGAACCCCTTGATGAAGCGACGATAATAACCGGCCAACCCTAAGAAACTACGAATTTCGATCTGTGTCGTGGGCTGTCTGCACTCCCTCATCGCCGATACCTTACTCGGGTCAACAACAATGCCTCTACTTGATACAATGTGGCCTAGGAACTGAACCTCACGAAGCCAAAATCCACACTTCTCAAATTTGCCGTACAACCGAGGGTCCCGCAATGTCTGTAGAACCATTCGTAAATGTTCAGTGTGTTCCTCCTCCATGCGAGAGTAAATCCGAATGTCGTCTATGAATACAATTACAAACTGATCCAAAAACTCTTGGAATACTCTGTTCATGAGATCCATGAATACTTCAGGCGCATTAGTTATTCCAAATGGCATCACTCTAAACTCGTATGATCCGTACCACGACAGTAAAGCGGCCTTAGGTACATCCTCTTCACGAATGCACAATTGGTTGTAACCCGACCTCAAATTGATCATTAAGAAGTATGCATCCCCTCTCAACTAATCAAATAAGTCGTTAATCCTCGGCAACAGATACTTATTACGTATCGTCACTTTGTTCATCTCTCTATAATCTACACACAAACGAAGTGAATTGCGACACCCCGCCTAATAAGATATCGGGCGATCACTCCAATATTAAATTAAAACAGGAGTCTCATATGGATCATTCTTAGCATCACTGTCGAAAATCCATTTAATTACTAATAACCTATTAGGCCGGTGTCAAAATTTTACTTAACTACTCTTTTTAAGTGAAGATAATTAAAACATCCACACAGTTTTGTGTAAATGAAACTGAAATGAAATGAAATAACCGAACACTCGGTCAAAATATACAACCATATCGAATGTCGTGCAAAAGGAATAAATAAATGCAATTGGACCATTGGCCCGAATGTTTATACAGTACCTCCTATCTAGAGTACAAAAATAGAAGCGTCTATCAAGAACCTGCACGCATCCACAACTGCTGCAGCCGACGTCTGACTCGAAAGATGTGTCATCCAGGCGTCCCTATGTCTGGACACCTAAATAATATATATATATATATATATATATATATATATATATATATATATATATATATATATATATATATATATATATATATATATATAGCAAGAGAGGAAAAGTAGATAAACGGGTCAGAGCCCGAGTTTTGAAAATATTTAGCAAGTGCATAAATGCTTTATTTTAAAAATATGTTTTATCTCATATTTAAATTGGTATCGCTCTCCCATGAGATACCCCTCACATCTCTTCTAATAGTGCACACCTAGCGCAACTATCTAGAATTTTCTAGTCAAGCTACCCTGCTAAACTAGTCTATCTCCCAACCACTATCAACCCTAGATAGTTCAAGTAATGTACTAAGGGCTAAACTTCACCCCAGTCCCAACGTTATGCCATGTTTGTGCGCGGGGTGTCTCGCAATGCGAAATCCAAACAAGGAACCCCCCCAATACACTACTTCGCGGCACGGTCGATCATCGAGATTCGCCAATCCCTCAGTACAGAAAGATATATATAATGTATATATACCATAAGAATTAATAATATTAGAGCACTAAGGATTAAACTTCTCCCCAGTCTCAACACATTGCCATATTCGTGCGTGGGGTGTCTCGCAATGCAAAATCCAAACAAGGAACCGCCCCGATACACTACTATGTGGCACGGTCGATCCTCGGGATCCATTAGACCATTGGTAACTCGATTTATCCATATATATACATATTACCATAAACATCCGGATCTATCTCCCGGACTGAGGGTTCATATATCAAGTATTTATCAATACTTTCATTCTTCTCAAAACTTCCCATTTCCTTTCTTATATAAAGGAAATGTAAATATAAAAGCCAATTCATTATCATGAATTGCTTTAACAAATCATATACTTTTAAAAGCCAGTTTTATTATCATAAAAAAGCTTTTCCGTTTTATATCATCCCATGTCCCTTTTTATACTTAGGAAATGTATTCAAAGCCATTTTCATTATCATAAAAATGCTTTGATCATACCATATGCTTCAACATCCCTTCTTCCATCTGGGAGTGTTACCGAAGCCAAAACTTTTATCCCATTTCCCTTCTCATATCTAGGAAATGTAAATTAACGCCAATTTATTATCATAAATTGCTTTAATAAAACTAAGACCGCCCATTCGGGTTTCCCCACTGGACGCGCCCCTAAATGGCTATCATCTTCCAGGGCCTATCAAATAAGACAACCTTGGAACCTACCAACGTCGGGAAGCGGCCATATGCCTGCGGGAAAGTCAAGACCACACCCAGAATCTCCTAACCAGCGCAGTAAACAATAATCGCTCATATGGCCTATAGGACTATATCCACCCTGCATTCATTAGCCAGGGGGCATCACCATACGCGCGCAACTTCCCTTATGATAGCGAATTAGGGAGGTGTGTAACCATAATTTATTAATTATGAAAAAAAATCATATCTTTTCCATTTTGAAAACATTCATCTTTATATTTTCAAAATCATATACATCATATCATATATACTTTAATCACATAGTATATATATATATATATATATATATATATATATATATATATATATATATATATATATATATATCATATATTCTTCCTCGAATATATAAATGACCATATTTACCAAACCATCTAACGATTACCAATAATCCCAAAGATTCTCTCGAAGAATCATAATCAAGCATTCATATATGCATGATACTAAACCCAAAGTATTTCCTTACTTTAATAAGTAATGCATACTCAAATCCTATCTAAGGATTTAATTGGATATCTTCAATTATACTAATTCACTCTAAGTGAATATATATATATATATATATATATATTCCCAATTCCTCAAGTCCTTTAGGACATAATCCTCTATAATACTCTAATTTAAAAGGCCCTTAAACTTTAAACTCAAGAGGAGAAGCAATAACAATCTCCAAAATCTTGGGCTGAAAATAGGGTGCCGGTCGACCGGTCCTGGACCCCCGGTCGACCGCGGTTTGCAAATAAGCCTACGAATCAAAGCAGTAGGCCTTTTTTCCTTGACGTGGTCGACCGGCCTTAGGGGCGCGGTCGACCGGTCACACCAGGTCCTCAAAACTTTATTCCTCCAATCCTCCATCCAACAACCCAATTTCATTATCGAGGTTTCTAAACTACCTCAAAAATCATCACAAACATCTACACAATTAATTCTAGCCTTTATTTTTCCAATTTCCGATTTGATTTTTCGAGTTGATGATTTCAACCCGGAACTGTCATCTTGTAAAAATCATATCAAATCAAAGAAAAATAAAAAAAATACGGGTCAATGCCCACACAACCGTATCCAAAAGATCTACAACTTTCATGTTTTGACCGAAAGCTAAATCAGTTCTCTTCCTGGCCGAAATGGCCCTACAAGCCACGGGTTTATTATTCATCATCTTCCCCAAAATTCCAAACTCCATTTTTCTCCATTTTTGTTGTTTCTAACCTCATCCAACAACTCAATAAACATCTAATCTATGTTTTCAACTAACACATCAATTATTTTCGGGTATTAACCCATATCTCTTAGATTTGAACCCTAAAATCATAAAAACCTAGATTTGGGCATTTCTCCCATTTCAATTCAATCTTAAATTCCATTAACATGGTTTTAACACTAGAAACCATTTAGAGTTTACATTACATCAATTTTTAAGCTCATATCTAATTTTACCCAATTTATTTTAAGGGTTTTAATTTAAAATCATGTTTATACCGACCATGATATGAGATAATTGCACAAAATGAAATAAAGCAAGTAAACACTTGCCTGGAGGATAAAATCCGACGTCCTCGAGCCGAATCCCGCAGAGGCTGGTCGGAATCTCCCCCCTTTATCCTCTTTTCTTCCTCCTCACTCTCTCTTCTCTCTTCTTTCTCTCTTTCTTTTCTTTCTCTTTTCTCCCTCTCTCCCTCTTTATAAAGAAAGAAAAAAGGTTTAACCCCTTAAAACCCAAAAATGACTCGTTTACTCAATTACGAGCCCTTTTTAACTCTAAAATTTCACGAAACTCAATTTCGACTTTTGGACACTATTCCCAATTCCCAATTCCCAATTCCTCGAGTCCCAATTCCTCGAGTCCTTTAGGACATAATCCTTTATAATACTCTAATTTAGAAGGCCCTTAAACTTTAAACTCAAGAGGAGAAGAAATAACAATCTCCAAAATCTTGGGCTGAAAACAGGGTACCGATCGACCGGTCCTGGACCACCGGTCGACCGCGGTTTGCAAATAAGCCTACGAATCAAAGCAGTAGGCCCTTTTTCCTTGATGCGGTCGACCGGCCTTAGGGGCGCGGTCGACCAGTCACACCAGGTCCTCAAAACTTTATTCCTTAAATCCTCCATCCAACAACCTAATTTCATTATCAGGGTTTCTAAACTACCTCAAAAATCATCTGAAACATCTACATGATTAATTTTAGCCTTTATTTTTCCAATTTCCGATTTGATTTCTGAGTTGTTGATTTCAACCCGGAACTGTCATCTTGTAAAAATCATATCAAATAGAAGAAAAATAAAAAAAATACGCGTCAGTGCCCACGCAACCGTATCCAAAAGATCTACAACTTTCATGTCTTGACCGAAAGCTAAATTAGTTCTCTTCCTGGACGAAATGGCCCTATAAGCCACGGGTTTATTATTCATCATCTTCCCCAAAATTCCAAACTCCATTTTTGTTGTTTCTAACCTCATCCAACAACTCAATAAACATCTAATCTATGTTTTGCAACTAACACATCAATTATTTTCGGGTATTAACCCATATCTCTTAGATTTGAACCCTAAAATCTTAAAAACCTAGATTTGGGCATTTCTCCCATTTCAATTAAATCTTACATTCCATTAACATGGTTTTAACACTAGAAATCATTTAGAGTTTACATTACATCAATTTGTAAGCTCATATCCAATTTTACCCAATTTATTTTAAGGGTTTTAACTTAAAAATCATGTTTATACCAACAATGATATGAGATAAGTGCACAAAATGAAATAAAGAAAGTAAACACTTGCCTTGAGGATAAAATCCGACATCCTCGAGTCGAATCCCGCAGAGGCTGGCTGGAATCACCCCCTTTCTCCTCTTTTTTTCCTCCTCTCTCTCTTCTCTCTTCTTTCTCTCTTTCTTTTCTTTCTCTCTTCTCCCTCTCTACCTCTTTATAAAGAAAGAAAAAGGGTTTAACCCCTTAAAACCCAAAAATGACTCGTTTACTCAATTACGAGCCCTTTTTAACTCTAAAATTTCCCGAAACTCTATTTCAACTTTTGGACACTCTTTTCCGACTATATCGGACATTCCGAGACTCATGGCGCAGTCGTAATTTCCATCCGAGGTACTTGTTCAACCCAAAATAAATAAATGCGGGTTTTCCAATTCAAATCTGGCCTTTTTGTCACTTTTCCCCACGGTGACATATAATTAAATTACTTCGACTTATTTAGTCCCAAAAATAATCACAACACCCATCGAAAATTATTAAATCCTCGAAAATCCCAAAAATTACTATTTCGAGAAATTCTCCAAAGAGACAATTTATATTTAATTATGGAATTTAATTGTCTCCAAAAAGACGGGTTGTTACATACTCTACCCTTTACAACGAAATTTCGTCCTCGAAATTCAGATAGAACCTACACCGCAAATCCTAGGATCACTCCAAATCCTAATACTTCAAAGGGAATGACACTAACCCAACGGTTCCCAAACCATATACCACATTGCCACCATGGACATAAAGTGACTCCAATAGCGTCACATAGCACTCATCATTACTAGTGCCTCACGGCATAAATTCCAACTTTATATACTACACCCCTTCTATTTCAGGCGAAATATAAACTAACTTACTAAGGTTCCCATACACCTTTCTAACCTGTGCACATATGCACATCCATAGTGAACGTCTGACACGTAACACTCTCTCCCAATAAGGGTTTCCTTTCCTCGGTGTAATACTTATATATGGGTCCTTCCGACCCGCAAAATTTAATCCTCCTAATCTCGGTCGCGTTTCTTCCACTAACTCTATCGAACTTACGTCCTAATAATACTAAGGTCTATGCGATGTCCTACCTACGCGGGAAGAATATGATCCTAAGTATATCCCTAGTTCCCAAGGCCTCTCTCAACTCCCGCCATTTGCTTGGTTTCGTGTGTGGGATGTCTCGCCAAGGCGAAATCCAAACAAGGAACCCTCCCGTTACACTACTGCCTCGCGTTGTCGGTCGTCGAGATATAGCGACCCAAGGCACACCTGCGGGACATCCTAAATCCTACCTACGCTAACCTACGAATGCGTTTCTACTATCTTATCCTTCCGCCTATACGAAAGGAAACCTAATCAATCGAAGTGCCCACTTTCTATAAGAAGTGTCACGAACATAATACCCAAAACATACTTCCTCAAAGTTTGCCTTTTCACTAAGGCCTGACTATTGTCCTCAAATAAATTTCTCTAAGTCCAACCTCACCCACCCACTTGTGGCGAGATGACCACTTTAGTGATTTTCCATAGCATAATATTTCCATAAGTATATCATCATCAGATGGCTCATAGTCTATAGTGGTTCATCCACACTATAAGACTTTTCCGCAAAACCAAAATCCTGGCATCCCATAACATCTCTCCACTCCCGACGCTGTTAAGAGTCTTGTGTGGAGCGTCTCGCAAAGTGAAATCCAAACAAGGAACCCCTCCACACATTGACACTTGACTTCTTCGGTCATGGAGTTCCGTTATTTCAAACATGGAACCGGGATAACCCTATCCCCTTTCAACAAAAGGTGGTCTGAACTCCCATCTCTAACTAAGAGTCACCCCACCTAGTGCTCGTACTAATATTCAGTCCTCGCGCAAACCCATGATTAGCTTAATCTTACAGCTCAACAATAATCCTGCGGACTTAAATCATATGTATATAAGGTCGCCATATACTCAAATCACGATAAGGAAACCTCTACTCAACGAAGTTCCATTAACCCATAACAATAAAGGTGAACTTAACCTGTATCCAGGTGAGACACCGCAACAACAACCCGTTCCACCCTGGAACAGCGAACACGACAGTCTTGCCATCATTAGCCTGCTATCGCTCTGAACATACCAATACATATATACTCATCATATCCCCATACTCGTATAGACATATAAGACAAGTATCAAAACCCAAATATATATATATTCAATGTATCAATACCCGCCTTTATGGCGAATGAAGGAAAATTAAACTCCGCTACCACGGACAACACATAGATAGACATTATGTAATGTTATCGATACCGCCATAACTCAAATTACACACACGAGTCTAGGGCTAACAACCACCGCGACATTATCTAGCCACGCCACTTATACCTCTTCCTTTTTAGGTAAAACTTATAACTATTATTATGTAGTAGTCACATCCAAAATCCTTAGCAATTGCAACAAGGAGAGTGACCTTTACTAAGGCCCTCGTCCCCAACTTCTACCACCTTCCCCAGCTAAACCTCACCTCATGCTACCATCTAAGCCTCGCACACGAATCTCAAACGAGCACGTAACAGATTACTATAATCTCATAATATGGCAGGAGAGCGAAATCTTAGAAGAGAAATCAACAATCCTAATCATGAGGCTCTATAACAAATCCAGAGCAACGCTGAAAGCGTAGTACGTCCGCACAGATTCCTAAGGACACTAGAACCTGATGCTCTGATACCATCTGTGACACCCCGCCTAATAAGATACCGGGCAATCACTCCAATATTAAATTAAAATAGGAGTCTCGTATGGATCATTCTTAGCATCACTGTCGAAAATCCATTTAATTACTAATAACCTATTAGGCCGATGTCAAAATTTTACTTAACTACTCTTTTTAAGCGA
This sequence comes from Sambucus nigra, assembly GCA_949130495.1. Lineage (NCBI taxonomy): Eukaryota > Viridiplantae > Streptophyta > Magnoliopsida > Dipsacales > Adoxaceae > Sambucus > Sambucus nigra. The sequence goes on along the minus strand of OX422212.1, from coordinate 126,100,098 downwards.
AGATAATTAAAACATCCACACAGTTTTGCTTAATGAAACTAAAATGAAATGAAATAACCGAACACTCGGTCAAAATATACAACCACATCGAATGCCGTGCAAAAGGAATAAATAAATGCAATTGGACCATTGGCCCGAATGTTTATACAGCACCTCCTATCTAGAGTACAAAAATAGAAGCGTCTATCAAGAACCTGCACGCATCCACAGCTGCTGCAGCCGACGTCTGACTCGAAAGATGTGTCATCCAGGCGTCCCTGTGTCTGGACATCTATATATATATATATAAAATTGATAAACGGGTCAGAGCCCAAGTTTTGAAAATATTTAGCAAGTTCATAAATTCTTTATTTCAAAAATATGTTTTATCTCATATTTAAATTGGTATCTCTCTCCCATGAGATACCCCTCACCTCTCTTCTAATAGTGCACACCTAGCGCAAATATCTAGAACCTTCTAATCAAGCTACCCTGCTAAACTAGTATATCTCCCAACCACTATCAACCCTAGATAGTTCAAGTTATGTACTAAGGTCTAAACTTCACCCCAGTCTCAACGCTATGCCATGTTCGTGCGTGGGGTGTCTCGCAATGCGAAATCCAAACAAGGAACGCCCCGATACACTACTACGCAGCACGGTCGATCGTCGAGATCCTCCAGTCCCTCAGTACAGAAAGATATCTATAATGTATATATACCATAAGAATTAATAATATTAGATCACTAAGGATTAAACTTCTACCCAATCTCAACACATTGCCATATTCGTGTGTGGGGTGTCTCGCAATGCGAAATCCAAACAAGGAACCCCCCGATACACTACTATGCGGCATAGTCGATCGTCGGGATCCATTACACCCTCGGTAACTCGATTTATCCATATATGAACATATTACCATAAATATCCGGATCTATCTCCCGGACTGAGGGTTCATATATCAAGTATTTATTAATACTTTCATTCTCAAAACTTCCCATTTCCTTTCTTATATAAAGGAAATGTAAATATAAAAGCCAATTCATTATCATGAATTGCTTTAACAAATCATATACTTTTAAAAGCCAGTTTTATTATCATAAAAATGCTTTTCCGTTTTATATCATCCCATTTCCGTTTTTATACTCAGGAAATGTATTCAAAGCCATTTTCATTATCAAAAAAATGCTTTGATCATACCATATGCTTCCACATCCCTTGTTCCATCCGGGAGTGTTACTGAAGCCAAAACCTTTATCCCATTTCCCTTCTCATATCCAGGAAATGTAAATTAAAGCTAGTTTATTATCATAAATTTCTTTAATAAAACTAAGACCGCCCCTCCGGGTTTCCCCACTAGACGCGCCCCTAAATGGCTATCATCTTCCAGAGCCTATCAAACAAGACAAACTGGGAACCTACCAACGTCGGAAAGCGGCCATATGCCTGCGGGAAAGTCAAGAACACACCCAGAATCTCCTAACCAGCGCAGTAAACAATAATCGCTCATATGGCCTATAGGACTATATCCACCCTGTATTCATTAGCCAGGGGGCATCACCATACGCAAGCAACTTCCCTTATGATAGCGATTTAGGGAGGTGTGTAACCATAATTTATTAATTATGAAAAAAAATCATACCTTTTCCATTTTGAAAATATTCATCTTTATATTTTCAAAATCATTTACATCATATCATATATACTTTAATCACATAGTATATAAATATACCATATATTCCTCCTGGAATATATAAATGGCTATATTTGCCAAACCATCTAACGATGACCAATAATCGCAAAGATTCCCTCAAAGAATCATAATCAAGCATTCATATATGCATGATACTAAACCTAAAGTATTTCATTACTTTAATAAGTAATGCATACTCAAATCCTATCTAAGGATTTTATTGGATATCCCCAATTATACTAATTCACTCTAAGTGAATATACATATATATATATATATATATATATTCCCAATTCCTCAAGTCCTTTACGACATAACCCTCTATAATACTCTAATTTAGAAGGCCCTTAAACTTTAAACTCAAGAGGAGACGCAATAACAATCTCCAAAATTTTGGGCTGAAAACAGGGTACCGGTCGACCAGTCCTGGACCCCCGGTCGACCGCAGTTTGCAAATAAGCCTACGAATCTAAGCAGTAGGCCCTTTTTCCTTAACATGGTCGACCGGCCTTAGGGGTGCGGTCAACCGGTCACACCAGGTCCTCAAAATTTATTCCTCAAATCCTCCATCCAACAACCCAATTTCATTATCGGGGTTTCTAAACTACCCCAAAAATCATCCCAAACATCTACACGATTAATTCTAGCCCTTATTTTTTCAATTTCCGATTTGATTTCCGAGTTGATGACTTCAATCTGGAACTGTCATCTTGTAAAAATCATATCAAATCGAAAACAAATCAGAAAAACACGCGGTCGGTGCCCACACGACCGTATCGAAAAGATATACAACTTTTATGTTTTGACCGAAATCTAAATTAATCCTGTTCCTGGCCGAAATGGCCCTATAAGCCACTGGTTTACTATTCATCATCTTCCCCAAAATTCCAAACTCCATTTTTCTCCATTTTTGTTGTTTCTAACCTCATGCAACAACTCAATAAACATCTAATCTATGTTTTACAACTAACACATCAATTATTTTTGCGTATTAACCCATATCTCTTAGATTTGAACCCTAAAATCATAAAAACCTAGATTTGGGCATTTCTCCCATTTCAATTCAATCTTGCATTCCATTAACATGGTTTTAACACTAGAAATCATTTCGAGTTTACATTACATCAATTTGTAAGCTCATACCCAATTTATTTTAATGGTTTTAACTTAAAAATCATGTTTATACCAACCAAGATATGAGATAATTCAACAAAATAAAATAAATCCAGTAAACACTTGCGTGGAGGATAAAATCCGACGTCCTCGAGCCGAATCCAGCGGAGGCTGGCCGGAATCTCCTCCCTTTCTCCTATTTTCTTCCTCCTCTCTATCTTCTCTCTTCTTTCTCTCTTTCTTTTCTTTCTCTTTTCTCCCTCTCTCCCTCTTTATAAAGAAAGAAAAAAGGTTTAACCCCTTAAAACCCAAAAATGACTCGTTTACTCAATTACGAACCCTTTTTAACTCTAAAATTCCCCGAAACTCAATTTTGACTTTCGGACACTCTTTTTCGGCAATCTCAGACATTCTGAGACTCACGGTGCAGTCGAAATTTCTATCTGAGGTACTTGACCACAAATCACTATTTCAACCCAAAATAAATAAATGCAGGTTTTCCAATTAAAATCTGACCTTTTTGTCACTTTTCCCCACGGCGACATATAATTAAATTACTTCGACTTATTTAGTCCCAAAAATAATCACAACACCCATCGAAAATTATTAAATCCTCGAAAATCCCAAAAATTACTATTTCGAGAAATTCTCCAAAGTGCCAATTTATATTTAATTATGGAATTTAATTGTCTCCAAAAGGACGGGTTGTTACATGAACCATCCTTTTTCTTTACAAATAACACCGGCGCACCCCCTGGCGATGTACTCCGTCGAATGAAACCCTGTCCTAAAAGATGCTGAATCTGTTCTCTCAGCTCTCGCATCTCCGAAGGAGCTATGCGATACGGTGATCTGGAAATCGGTCTCGTCCCCAGCGCTAGGTCAATAACGAACTCTATCTCCCTGCTAGGTGGTAACCCTGGTATCTCCTGGAAGAAATCCTCAAAATCCCTCACAACTGGGATTGAGTCCAGAGAAATGACAACCCCCTGTGAGGTCTCCTTCTCAATATAATATAAATGAGTTCGCGATCCTCCCTCGGGGAGTGGCATTGCCACAAGGAACATCTCTTGTCCCGGGATGGAGAACGCGATAGTCCTCTCATAACAATCTACCATTGCCCTATAATGCGCCAACCAATCCATGCCTAGGATGACGTCATATCTCTCCATCTCCAGCACTAGGAGGTCCGCCGCTAAACTCAATCTCCCGACCATAATGTCCACATCCTTACAAATCGAGTGTATAAGGGACTCACTACCCATTGGTGACTCCACGCACATAAGATGAGTGTCATCTGTCGCTAATAGGCCGGCTGCCCGTGCAAATCTAGTGGCAATAAACGAATGCGTCGCCCCCGTGTCAAATAAAATACTACCCTCAAGTCCATGAATAGGAAATATACCCGCGACTGCCGACGGTGCTGGATGAAATGGAATATCACGGACGTTGAACACACGTCCGTACTGCATCTGTCCTGACTGTGGGGTTGGTGCTTCTGCTGGGGCTAACGGAGCCTGCTGCCCCTGTTGGGCACCCTGTTGTTGTTCCCTGTCTTGTTGTGGATAATTTCTACTCTTGTGGCCCTGCTGGCCACAAGTGAAACACTGACCCTGAAACTACCTCTAACCTTGGCCCTGTTGGCCCTGACGTTGGCCCTATCGACCTTGGCCTTGATGTCCTCCATTTTGATTCCCTTGGCCCTGTTGGCCCTAAGGAACTGGTTGATGGGGACCCTGATAGCCCTGTCTGTCAAAGCGATGCCTCTCGTGCTTAAACTTCTTGGTAGAGTTCCCCTGTCGGGAATCCTGCCCTAACTGGCTCACTGTTTGCTGTTGTGGTGTGCTGCTGTCGCTACTTCCACTTACTTTGCCCGGTTGTCTAGGCTCACCTCTCTTGTTTCCCCTCGCATGAAAGAGGTGGTCCTGACAGTGTAGTAAAGCGGCATTGACAACATCTGTATAAGTCACTAACGCCGGATTGCCGATTAAGTGTTGTCTGATTCTCCAGGTCAAGCCATCCATAAATTTTGACTTCTTCCTCTCCTCATCGCTCACCTCGTTTGGCACAAAGTTAGCCAAGCGGGTAAACTCCTCCTCATAATCAGCAACTGAGCGATCACCCTGAACCACTTAGCTGAATTTCTTCCTCATCTCTGACTCTACTGCTGGAGGGAAATACTTGCGATCAAAACGCACCAAAAACTCAGAGATTTCCATAGTGTCCCTTTCCGCGGTGGTGGTAACTGACTCCGACCACTGTAAGGCCGCTCCCGACATACGGAAAGTGGCTAGCATTTGTTTTTGTACCTCGGTGCACTCTAGCATGCGCAAGTGGCGCTGGATATTTTTCTTCCAGTTGCACACCTCCACTACATCGGTACTACCCTAAAACTCGGGCGGGTGCCCTTTCTGAAATGTCTCTCTGACTCGCTGCCAAGTAAATGGTCCTGCTGGGGCCTGAAGTACCGGTGCCATGGGAGGAGGTACTTGGGGGTGAGGAAAATGGGCTGACATGGCCCTCATCGCTGTCTCGACTGCCTGAGCCACTATCACTGCAACTTGAGTAGTGAAAATTAACTCGGGTGGGGGTGGTGGTATCGGCACATGTGGCTCCTGATGAGCCTCCCTCACCTCAACTCTGTCTTCAGCCCTCTCCGCTCGCTGTCTCCTCGGTGGCATCTGAAATAAGATCAAATGGTATAAGTACACAATTTATACATAATCTAAGAGAAGGTGTATGATAATGCAAAAGAGGATATTGAATCAACAGTCCTAATAGTAGGGCTCTAATATAACCAAAACGTTACGCTGAAGTGCAGTAAGCCGTACAGATCCTATGGACACTAGAACCTGATGCTCTGATACCATCTGTGACACCCCGCCTAATTAAACCTTGGGTGATCAAGCCTTAATTTAATTTAAACATGTTTCTTAAATGGTTCATTCTTATCATCACCGCCGAAAGATTTTTAAGTTACTAACCACCTACGTGAAATTAAGCTAGTGCCAAATTTTATCTTCCTTAAGCAGAAATAAACAACCCATATAAAAATGATACAATTTCAGTAATAATAAAACAATTCTCATAAATAACTGAATGCAGATAAAGTCTTGCCGAAAAACCACGGCCAACAGAATCAACTCAAAATCCAGAATCAGAATAACTGTAAAAGTAAAAATTGGACAACATGTCCCAACTAAGAATACTAAAACTAAGATCCTGCACTACAACTAAAAAAGAGTAAACGTCTAAACAATCCCTGCAACATCCACATGTGCTGCAGCTCCCAAATCCCTAGAATGAAATCATGTTGGGTGTCCTTGTGGCTGGGCACCTAAAATATTTTTAAAAATTTTATATAGAAAGAGTTAGTACTCAAAACATTTGAAAATATTTTGCAAGCAGTTATCACAATTGAGTTATTAATTACATATTTTAAGGTTTCGCACACTCCCTTGAAATTCCTCACCTCTCTTCTACAGTGCATGTCTAACGAGGATACTTAGTTCACCTAGTTATACTACCTCCGATAACTAGATTAGAATATCCATTGTATGTACCCCCTCACTAAGTTCCCATGACCTACTCACCATAGTTTAATAATCCATATTTCATGTACTATAAGTGTAGATAACCTATTTACTGCTTGTTATCCTTTTTCTTGTAATAATTACATCACACTATTTTATTATTACAAAGATATTTACAATTCATCTCATTATCTACTATTCTAAGTCTGTCAATTATGCACATAGAATACATTTTATCACACAATCATGTATTGAATATCATTTATCACTAACATATCCTTTTACCACACATAAAGGACTCTTGGTTCGGAATGATTCATCCACCCCAAGTGAGAGTTGGTTCGGAATGATCCATCGACCCCAACTATATATATATATATATATATATATATATATATACATATATACATATTCTGGTTCGGGACTGTAATACCCCGTATTTTTATGCTATATTAATTTGGGGATTTATTAAATTTAATGTGAGTGAATTATTTAATAAAAATTCGGAAATTAATTACGTTATAATTATTAACATGATGAGAGTTAGTAATTATGGAAAAATTGTTGAATATTACTAATGAGCAAAGTAATATATTATATTGGTTATATTGAATGTCATGAATGAGTTAAATGACAATTTCAGAAATTTAAGTCGGGACGTGCTCGTGTTGCGTCGGGACAAAATTTTGATAAATTAAAAAGTGAATATTTTATAAGTTGCCTCTATGGTCGTTTTGAGTGCGCCAACGCATCCGTAAGGGTCGAGATAGTCAGAAAAGTGTACCCGGGGTTGTAGTTTGGGTCTCGGGGCGTTTTTAGGCTTAATTAGTAACCCGGGAGGGCATTTTGGTCATTTTACATTCTTGGGTAATTAAACCCACGAAAATTCCAAGGGTTATATTAGATATCTGGATGGTCACCTAGGGTTAGAAACTCAAAACACAAGTGATGGCCATTGGAGAAGAGAGAAGAGAGCTCTCAAGGCAATTCAAGGCCAAAAAGCCAACCGTTTGCACCGCCGTCACCGCCAACGTGTAGATCGCGAGACGAGGAACGCAACCATACCAAAATCAGCCGTAAATCAGAATACCAAAAATCCCAGGCAAGTTTTTATCTTTCTATTTTCATTGGTGCAATTTTCATATTAGTTTAGGAATGATTAGGGATGAAAATTATGGAAGAAAACCCAATTTGTGATAGGAAAATCCATGTAGTATTGATTTATATGAAAATTCTGGAAACCTTTCCATGTAGAGAAATGTATCCACGAAATTTTGATGATTATAAGAAAGAAATTCTGGAGAAAGATTTGTTAGAAAACTGTTTAAGAAAATTCTAGGGTTCTTGATAATTAGATATAATTTTGGGTTGAAAATCCATGTTTAAATGATGAATATGCACATGCCTTACGTTAGAAACATCTGGTATATTGTAATAATGTTAGTAGTAGAATTTTTGGGACGTTTGGGGTTGGAAAACATGGTTTTGAATGAAGAAAAGTGGTAGAACCCGTAACTCCAATTCTGCAGAAATCAGAATACCTACTTGATCGATCGATCGAGCCCCAAACCTCGATCGATTGACCCCTACTGGCAGACTGCTATTTCCCTTGTTTAATTAGTTAAACTAAATTCATCGTGAAATATTTTTGGGTATTCTTAATAAAATGTTTTGGGAGATAAGAAAGACCAGTAGGACATATGAAATAAATGTTGGGAACTTTATTATAAGACGAGAATTTTGCTTTTGGGATAATTATATAATGAACGATAAAACTACGTATTTCAAGTGAGAGATTACGGCAAATAGCTACAATAGTGAATAGAGGTGAACCTACTGAATTTTCTACTTGGAAGGATAGAGTCCACGAGTGTCATGTAATAAGTGAGAAAACCCTTCGAGTTAAGGTTAGAGATGAAACCTTATATGTAATACTAATAATGTGAAATTAAGGATAAATGTTGTAATTATGGGTGACGAGATGAACCTATATTAATATGATAAAAGTGGTATATTTATATGATTGTGTGTGCATATATTTTATACATGTGAAAAACATACCGCGCTACTGCTATCCTTGAGGTTACCGCGTTGGGACATTCTTATCTCGATGGGACCTTTATGGGGGATATTGACTTGTACCCTAGAAGATAGATATCCTTGGTACAGGCTATCGAATCGATAGTTCAGACGGTCCTAAGAGACGCGAGTACGTGCCATCCTCTTAGAGACTTGGAATCCATGCTTCGCCTCGATATTGTTTGTGTATGTGTTAATACAATTCGAGAGTGATTCCGAATTTGTATTCCCCTTGATATGAGTGGTATGGGGTTTGGATAGTAGAAGTATGCACGCACCATAGTTTTATTTGGGGTGCTGTTATTATATATATATTATACGAGTAGTTAATATATATATGAGATTTGGAAATTTGAAACTGCCTACTGTGATTTGATAAGTAGGACATGGTTGATGACTCAAATAGTAAATACCTGTCTTGTGAAAGTATAATATGACACTGGGAAACCTTATAAATTAATAATGCTAAAACGAGAGTTGTGCTGCTAATTGGAAGTAAATTTTTAAAACAATGATATTGTTCGGTTTTGAAATCTTATGAGTAAGTTTAGATAAGATAAATTATTTGGAAGGTTAGTATGATAAAATGATAAGATAAACCATTGGGAAGGTTAGTACGATAGGCGTGCACATTAGAAGAGAGGTGAGAATTTCTCAAGAGAGTGTCGCTATAATATGTTGTTACATTGGCCTGTATCAATTTAAATACTTGCTAAACGTATTTTAAATCAAACACACTTTCGGGCTCTGACCCGTTTTTTCTCTCTCTCTCTCTTGTATATATATGTATATATTTCAGGTGCCCAGCCACAGGGGCGTCTTGCTTAGGGTCCCTTGAAAGGAACGTGCTGCAGCTTAGGTGGGAGTTGCAGGTCACTTGCGTAGACGGCTTCCTTTATTGACTCCACTTCTATCATTCTCATTTATTGGGCATGTGTCGCCCTTTCCATTATTTCATTGTTATTGGGACATTTGTATTTCAGTTATTTCCAGTACTATTACTATGGGATTTATTCAGTAGTTGTGTTACTTTATATTTCGCATCTTGACATTCGATTGACGAATGTTTTAAATTAATTGGATTATGTTACAGGTTATTGTGATGTGATTCTTATTTATTGATGTTGTTAATAAAATAAATGATTTTCTTTAAATAAAATTTGGAAGGTATGTATGAAAATGGTTTTGACACTTAGCTTAATTATTTAGGGTGTTAAATTGGAAAATTTATTTTTATCGACAGTGATGCTGAGAATGAACCAACTGTTTACCTTAATTTAATTTAATAAAGGAGTGGTCGCGCCGGTATTTAATTAGGCGGGGTGTCACAGGTGGAATTAGATCATCAGGTTCTAGTGTCAATAGGATCTGTACGGATTATTTTGCTTTCAGCTTAACGTTATTGCTATAGAGCCCTATTTTTAAGATTGTTGTATTCTTGCTTTTACGTTTAAGTCTTCAGATATTTGAGATTTGATAATAACTGTAGACTAATAGACTTGTTCACATTTCATATGCCTGCGAGACGTGATCCGAAAGATAGACGTGCCCAGGCCGAGCAGCCAGCAGCTCCGGCACCAGGCACAATGAATGCAAATGAAGTAGCCGCCATTGTTGCTCAGGCGGTGAATGCCGCGATAGCGGTGATTCAGCAGGCTCCACCCCAGGTTCAGGCAGTGTCTCCAGTACCAGCACAACTGCCATCTGCATGGGAGAGGGATCGGGATGCTTTTCAGAAAGCGCATCCCCTTGAGTTCTCTGGTAGCTCCGATATTGTCACAGTTAGCCAATGTAAGAAAGACATCCAGCGGCATCTCCATATGTATGAGTGCACTGACGTGCAAAAGAAGTTATTGGCTTCCTTTAAGCTGGTGGGAGCCGCTTTGCAGTGGTGGGAGTCCGCTATCCCTTTGGAGGAGAGGGACACGATCCCTATTCAGTTGTTCTGGGAGCGGTTTGACCGCAAGTATTTTCCACCCGCCGTGTAGACCGAGATGAGGCTGAGATTACTGAATCTGAAACAGGAGAGTCTTACCGTAGCGGAGTATGAGGAGGAGTTCACGAGACTTCTCACTATTGTGCCAGATGAGGCACCTACTGAGAGCAAGAAGATTATGTTGTTTGTCGACGGGTTAGCTTGGAGGATCCGTCAGCACCTTATTGGGAATCTATCCCTGAGTACGTTCACTGATGTACTCAATGCCGCGTTGCTACATTTCCAGGATCATCGCTTCCATCTGCAGGGAAGCAAGAGAGCAGGAGAGTCCAGCCAGCAGGGCAGGACCGGGGGTAATAGTGCCAGTGGGGCACCATCTCATGGACAGACTCGCCAGCACGAGCAGAGTTCTCATCAGGGGGACCCTACTAAGAGATTCCGTTCGGGTGATTCTAGGCAGGGATTCAGGGGTTTTAGGCAGGGCCATTAGGGCCAGCCTAATCAGCAGGGCCAACACTACAACAGGGACAGCAGTAGGGCCAACAGCGTGCACATCAGGGCCAATAGGGTCAGTGGCGTGGAGGTAACGGCCAACAGGGCCGTGGACAGTAGGGTCAGAGGGGAGGTAACTTCAAAGGCCGATGTTTTGGGTGCGGTAAACATGGCCATAGGCGCCAGGATTGCCCAGAGGGCGATAGGGCCCCACAGCAGCAGGGAGCCCATAATGAGCCACAGAGAACACTTTTTCCACCTGCCCTCCCAGCTCCAGCCCAGGTGCCAGCCCTACCAGCCATTCTAGCAGCTCTAGTGCAGCAGGGGCAATTACAGTATGGACGTGTCTATAACGTCCACCAGGCAGCAGCTCCACAGGCACCACCCACGATTGAGGGTATGTTTCCTATCCATGGTACTATGGGTCGGGTTTTGTTTGATACTGGGGCGACGCACTGTTTTATAGCTACGCATTTTGCGAAGTCCTTAGGGTTGTTAGCCACAGCAGAGAGCACCGTGCCGTGTGTAGACTCACCACTGGGGAGTGGGTCCCTTATTTTCTTTATATGCCGGGGAGTGGGGGTAGAGATTGGTAGCTTGGTATTATCGGCAGACATGTTAGTTTTAGACATGCACGAGCATGATGTGATTATTGGTATGGATTGGCTCGTAGCTTATAGAGCCATGATTGATTGCTTCGGTGGGGGCATTGTTTTTGCCATTCCGGGGCAAGATATGTTTGTATTGGCGATGCCTTGCCCAGAGGGAGGTTCGACCGCTCATTTGTATTACATAGAGGAGGATACCTCTAAGGAGGTTGTGATTACCTTAGATTCGATTCCAGTTGTCAGGGAGTATTTCGATGTGTTTCAGGAGATACCAGGCCTACCCCCCAGTCGAGAGATAGACTTTGTTATAGATTTATTTCCAGATACGAGACCTATAGCACGCGCACCGTACCGTATGGCTCCGACAGAGATGCGAGAGCTATGAGATCAGATAGAGAAGCTGTTAGGTCAGGGCTTCATTCATAGGAGTACCTCACCTTGGGGCGCTCCAGTCTTGTTTGTGAAGAAGAGAGATGGTTCACTGAGATTGTGTGTGGACTACCGGGAGTTGAACAAGGTCACGATACGGAATAAGTATTCGTTGCCTCGAATCGATGATCTGTTCGACCAGTTGAGGGGAGCAACTTTCTTTTCCAAGATAGATCTGAGGTCGGGGTACCATCAGTTACGTATTAGAGAGCAGGATGTTTCAAAGACTGCCTTCTTGTCGAGATATGGGTCCTATGAGTTCAGGGTAATGCCGTTCGGGCTCACAAATGCCCTAGCCGTTTTCATAGACTTGATGAACCGAGTATTCAGATAGTTGTTGGACCAGTTTGTCATCGTCTTCATAGATGACATCTTGATATATTCACACTCCGAGGAGGAGCATGCCTAGCACTTGAGGCAGGTTCTTCATACTCTACGAGAGCATCAGTTGTATGCTAAGTACGAGAAGTGTGGATTCTGGTTGCGAGAGGTACAGTTCTTGGGGCATGTTGTTTCTGAGCAGGGGATAGCAGTTGACCTGAGTAAAGTGTCAGCGGTGAGGGAGTGGGGACAGCCCACGACACCGACGGAAGTGCATAGTTTCTTGGGTTTAGCTGGTTACTACAGGAGATTCATTCGGGGATTCTCCAAAATAGCGGGTCCATTGACAAATCTGACTCGCAAGGGGGTACCATATGTTTGGAATGACGCTTGTCAGTTGGCTTTCAACGAGCTGAAAGACAAGCTTACTTCAGTGCCAGTCCTTGCGATACCGATGTCGGGTGTGGAGTACCTGGTTTACACCGATGCCACTTTATGGGGACTTGGGGGAGTACTTCAGCAGGAGGAGAAGGCTATAGCTTTTGCCTCCCGCAATCTTAAGCCGCATGAGAAGAATTACCCCACCCACGACCTGGAGTTAGCAGCGGTCGTCTTTGCATTGAGGATATGGAGGCACTATTTGTTGGGAGAGAAATTCCGTTTGTTCACAGACCATAAGTCACTGCAGTACCTGTTCACTCAGCGAGAGCTGAATATGCTTCAGCGCAGGTGGTTAGAGTTTGTGAAAGACTATAAGTTCGAAATACAGTATCATCCGGGGAAGGCCAACGTAGTTGCTAATGCGTTGAGACGTAGACCGGTAGACGATGTAGCGGACGTCTGGAAAGCAAAGTGGAAGGAGTTGGGTCACCAAGACGCAGTAGCACGTTCTTTCATATCCGTGATGTCAGTCACACCTGAAATTGTTACGAGGGTGATACAGGCATAGACCACAGACCCGTTTTGCCAAGAGAAGATTGTGCGACTTTTAGCCGAGGGCGCTGAGTCCTATTCTGTTAGTTCCGATGGAGGTTTGCGATTTAATGGGAGATTGGTGGTTCCAGAAGGAGCAGAATTACATCATGCAGTGATGACTCATTCTTATGGGTCCCGATTTGCCGTACATCCAGGAGGCGATAAGATGTACCAGGATATGAGGCAACAATACTGGTGGAGTGGGATGAAGAAGGACATCGCCGAGTTCGTGTCTAAGTGTTCTACCTGCCAACTGGTAAAGGTGGACCACCAGAAACAGTCAGGATTGCTTCAGCCATTGGAAGTACCCACGTGGAAGTGGGAGAGTATTTCCATGGATTTTATTACAGGGTTGCCTACATCACAGCAGGGCCACGATTCTATCTGGGTGATTGTAGACCGTTTGACCAAGGTGGCTCATTTTCTGCCGGTGCGAACAGATTATACCACGGGTCAGTATGCTCAGTTGTTCATTTCTGAGATTGTCAGATTACATGGGGTGCCCCTGAATATTGTGTCAGATAGAGACAAGATCTTCGTGTCACATTTCTCGGAAAGCTTTCAGGAGGCTATGGGTACTGAGTTGAGGTTGAGTTCATCTTATCACCCCCAGACAGACGGACAAACAGAGCGTACTAATCAGATGTTAGAGGATATGCTACGCATGTGTGTCCTTGATTTTGGAGGAGGTTGGGAGCCACACCTTCCACTGGTGGAGTTCGCTTATAATAACTCGTATCAGTTTACGATTGGTATGGCTCCATTTGAGGCTTTGTATGGCAGGCCTTTTCGTTCTCCCACTTGTTGGCTCTAAGTGGGGGACAACAAGTTGCTAGGACCGGAGGTGATTCAGGATACCTCCACGAGGATTGAGATGATCAGGAGTCGCATTCGGGTAGCCCAGGACAGGCAGAAGAGCTACGCCGATGCAAAACCGTTCTTCCGAAAGTTTAATGTGGGGGACCAAGTGTTATTGCGTGTATCTCCTATAAAGGGAGTGATGAGGTTCGGGAAGAAGGGGAAGTTGGCTCCGAGGTACGTGGGACTATTTCCCATCATCGAGAGGATTGGGCCGGTTGCATACAGGTTGGGACTGCCAGAGTATTTACATCGCATTCACGATGTATTCCACATCTCGTCGTTGAGACGGTATCTTCGGGATGATATGGCTCATAATCACATCGCGATAGATGAGATCGGCTTACAGCCTGATAGCTCTTACGAGGAGAGACCAGTGGCTATCCTAGACTATAGTGAGAGGAGATTGAGGTCAAAGATAGTTCCACTTGTGTGGGTCCAGTGGGAGGACCACAATGTGGAGAAATCCACTTGGGAGCGCGAGGCAGATATGCGTGAAAGATATCCAGAGTTGTTTTTACCAGGTATGCCTTATTTTCCGAATTTCGGGACGTAATTCCGTTATTAGGGGGAAGTATGTAATACCCCGTATTTTTATGCTATATTAATTTGGGGATTTATTAAATTTAATGTGAGTGAATTATTTAATAAAAATCCAGAAATTAATTATGTTATAATTATTAACGTGACGAGAGTTAGTAATTATGGAAAAATTGTTGAATATTACTAATGAGCAAAGTAATATATTATATTGGTTATATTGAATGTCATGAATGAGTTAAATGACAATTTCGGAAATTTAAGTCGGGACGTGCTCGTGTCGCGTCACGACTAAATTTTGATAAATTAAAAAGTGAATATTTTATAAGTTGCCCATATGGTTGTTTTGAGTGCGCCAACGCGTCCGAAAGGGTCGAGATAGTCAGAAAAGTGTACCTGTGGGTGTAGTTTGGGTCTCGGGGCATTTTTAGGCCTAATTAGTAACCCGGGAGGGCATTTTGGTCATTTTACATTCTTGGGTAATTAAACCCACGAAAATTCCAAGGGTTATATCAGATATCTGGATGGTCACCTAGGGTTAGAAACTCAAAACACAAGGGACGGCCATTGGAGAAGAGAGGAGAGAGCTCTCAAGGCAATTCAAGGCCAAAAACCCAACCGTTTGCACCGCCGTCGCCGCCAATGCGTAGATCGCGAGACGAGGAACTCAACCATACCAAAATCAGCCGTAAATCAGAATACCAAAAATCCCAAGCAAGTGTTTATCTTGCTATTTTCATTGTTGCAATTTCCATATTAGTTTAGGAATGATTAGGGATGAAAATTATGGAAGAAAACCCAATTTGTGATAGGAAAATCCATGTAGTATTGATTTATATGAAAATTCTGGAAACCTTTCCATGTAGAGAAATGTATCCACGAAATTTTGATGATTATAAGAAAGAAATTCTGGAGAAAGATTTGTTAGAAAACTGTTTAAGAAAATTCTAGGGTTCTTGATAATTAGATATAATTTTGGGTTGAAAATCCATGTTTAAATGATGAATATGTACATGCCTTACGTTAGAAACATCTGGTATATTGTTATAATGTTAGTAGTAGAATTTTTGGGACGTTTGGGGTTGGAAAACATGGTTTTGAATGAAGAAAATTGGTAGAACCCGTAACTGCAATTCAGCAGAAATCAAAATACCTGCTTGATCGATCGATCGAGCATAGAGCTTCGATCGATCGAGCCCCAAACCTCGATCGATCGACCTCTCTTGGCAGACTCCTATTTCCCTTGTTTAATTAGTTAAACTAAATTCATCGTGAAATAATTCTTGGGTATTCTTCATAAAATGTTTTGGGAGATAGGAAAGACCAGTAGGACATATGAAATAAGTGTTGGGAACTTTATTATAAGACGAGAATTTTGCTTTTGGGATAATTATATAATGAACGATAAAACTACGTATTTCAAGTGAGTGATTACGGCAAATAGCTACAATAGTGATGGGAGGTGTACATACTGAGTTTTCTACTTGGAAGGATAGAGTCCACGAGTGTCACGTAATAAGTGAGAAAACCCTTCGAGTTAAGGTTAGAGATGAACCCTTATATGTAATACTAATAATTTGAAATTAAGGATAAATGTTGTAATTATGGGTAACGAGAGGAACCTATATTAATATGATAAAAGTGGTATATTTATATGATTGTGTGTGCATATATTTTATACATGTGAAAAACATACCGCGCTACTTGCTATCCTTGAGGTTACCGCGCTGGGACAGTCTTATCTCGATGGGACCTTTATGGGGGATATTGACTTGTACCCTAGAAGATAGATATCCTTTGTACAGGCTATCGAATTGATAGTTCAGACGGTCCTAAGAGACGCGAGTATGTGCCATCCTCTTAGAGACTTGGAATCTATGCTTCGCCTCGATATTGTTTGTGTATGTGTTAATACAATTCGAGAGTGATTCCGAATTTGTATTCCTCTTGATATGAGTGGTATGGGGTTTGGATAGTAGAAGTATGCACGCACCTTAGTTTTATTTGGGGTGCTGTTATTATATATATATTATACGAGTAGTTAATATATATATGAGATTTGGAAATTTGAAACTGCCTACTGTGATTTGATAAGTAGGACATGGTTGATGACTCAAATAGTAAATACTTGTCTTGTGAAAGTATAATATGACACTGGGAAACCTTATAAATTAATTATGCTAAAACGAGAGTTGTGCTGCTAATTGGAAGTAAATTTTTAAAACAATGATATTGTTCGGTTTTGAAATCTTATGAGTAAGTTAAGATAAGCTAAATTATTTGGAAGGTTAGTATGATAAAATGATAAGATAAACCGTTGGGAAGATTAGTACGATAGGCGTGCACATTAGAAGAGAGGTGAGAATTTCTCAAGAGAGTGTCGCTCTAATATGTTGTTGCATTGGCCTGTATCAATTTAAATACTTGCTAAACGTATTTTAAATCAAACACACTTTCGAGCTCTGACCCGTTTTTTTTCCCTCTCTCTCTTGTATATATATGTATATATTTCAGGTGCCCAGCCATAGGGGCGTCTTGCTTAGGGTCCCTTGAAAGGAACGTGCTGCAGCTTAGGTGGGAGGTGCAGGTCATTTGCGTAGACGACTTCCTTTATTAACTCCACTTCTAGCAATCTCATTTATTGGGCATGTGTCTCCCTTTCCATTATTTCATTGTTATTGGGACATTTGTATTTCAGTTATTTCCAGTACTATTACTATGGGATTTATTCAGTAGTTGTGTTACTTTATATTTCGCATGTTGACATTCGATTGACGAATGTTTTAAATTAATTGCATTATGTTCGAGGTTATTGTGGTGTGATTCTTATTTATTGATGTTGTTAATAAAATAAATGATTTTCTTTAAGTAAAAATTTGGAAAGTATGTATGAAAATGGTTTTGACACTTAGCTTAATTATTTAGGGTGTTAAATTGGACAATTTATTTTTATCGACAGTGATGCTGAGAATGAACCAACTGTTTACCTTGATTTAATTTAATAAAGGAGTGATCGCACGATATTTAATTATGCGGGGTGTCACAGGGACTCTTTCATCGCGACACCAGTTTAAGGTTTGGTTCGGCATTTTACATCGACCCCAAACATATAATAACTTTATGTTAGTTCAGAATGTCTCATCGACCCTAACATAATTAATTTAAGTAAAATTCTCTTAACCCAAAATTTTATATAATTTAGTAGGTACAAACCCGACCTTTCAAATCATGCCCGTACGTAATATATTTTAGTTATATTCACCGTACTCATTAATTTACAATTTCTTTCACTATTGCATTTATTCGAGTATTCACGCAACTCTAAGGGTCATAGTCACCCCTCACTTAATTCAGTAGTTAAGTTATATTTAACCTACTGGTATTTTTTTTTCGGAATTTTCTCTCATTCTTTTCGTAACTAAATTCTCACAATCCCGACATACGGATCAATCGATCATCTTCCCATCGATCCATTTCTCCAAAAATTCCCACTCAATCATTTATGAAGAAAACTAACGGTACACCTACTGGTATTTATGAAGTCTCCTCATAGGTAAAGTATCATCACTAAGGTTCCCATTAAGCGTCGGTAATTAAAAGGAAATTTATCCACAAAATTTTCTAAAGTACAGCCAGGGTCGACCGATCGATGGGATATGGTCGATCGATCGACTGCTCGATCAATCGATATTCAAGGGTCGATCGATCGATCAAGAAGTGACAGACCCAGATCGTCTTCTTCATGCGAGTTTCACCATTTTTGTTTATCTATCTTCCATGATAATCCACCATATTTACAACCAATAATTTCTAATCATTCCTACATGTCCTGGGATGATTACTAACGATTTAAAATAACAAAATCATTATAAATCTTGATCAAATTAACTAAGAACCTTCCTATTTTTCAAGAACCCTAAAAATACAATCTTTCCATCTTTCATTATAATTCCAGTTTTTTAGTTCGATTTAATCATCTAGTCTTATATGATATCAAAATATTTGGAGATCCAAAAACGTTCTACATGAAATCCCTATCAATCATGGATCATAATCAAGTGTTTTGCTCCCAAAAATATCATAAAAATCATGTTCTTCATAAAGCTTAAATATGGGTATTATAACTCAATTTATTTTGCAAATAACCACTTGCCTTATGATTTGTAGGGTCTGATTTCGTGGTTGTTGTTGATGATTGATGACTTTTATCCTTCAATCCTTCTTCCCAACAAGTTGGTGGTGAAAACTCCTTAGAATTCTTCCTCCTTCCTTCTCTTACCTTAGGAATTTGTTTCTCTCTTCTCTCTAATGGCTATGGTGTATTTTATTTCTTTCTAACCCTATTTTCTAACTCTTATAATCTGATTTAGGGTTTCAAAATTCGTAGGTCTCCTTACTCATAAATGTAAAGAGACCAAAATGCCCTCGAATGGTCTCGGTTTAGCCCGAAATAACCCGGCACTCAGCTAGTACCCCCGGGTACACTATTTTGACTAATTCGACCCTTTCGGAATCATCTGTGGACTCTAAATTATCTTTTGAGTCTCTTAAAATATTTTTCTCATCTCATTATCAATTTTTGTCTATGCACGACACTCGGTTGAGATAACGGGTATGCCCATATAAATCGCTAGGTCGTACATATCAACATTCAAAATTTACTACTCACATTTAGTAAATTTTTAATCATCATTTTACTTTATTAACATTACATTACATTAAATTACTCTACTCACGTAATTTAATTTAAAACGTATTTTTATCACATTAAATTACTCTACTCACGTAATTTAATTTAAAACGTATTTTTTTATCACATTAAATTACTCTACTCACGTGATTTAAATAAAAATGTATTTTCCTAACTATGTAGAATTACGAGGTATTACAATTACTCCTTAGCTTTCTAGCATTCTTCACTTGACAAATGAGTGTTTTAGGTTTGTATTATAGCCTTACACACTAACGTCCTACGAAGTTGGCCTTGGGATAATGCAACCTTTAACTCAAAGTGTCCAAATAATACTCCAAATGACCCAAAATCATACACAAGCCATATACTAATGTAATAAGTATAAAACCCATTATTTTAAGTAAAACCAAACATTTTAATTATCTCAAAAGTAAAACCAAATTATGATATTAAAAAAAACAATACTTATTCTATAAGATTTTAATCTCGGTTATTTAATTGATGAGTACTATATATTAAGTTTGATTGCAATTTCAAATAATGCAATATATAAATAAAAATATTGACGTCACACATCACAACAAACACACATAATTAATTTTTTATTTTTTTATAATAAAATAATGAACAAAAAATATGAGGTATTACATTCTTTCATCCTAAAACAAGGAATTTCATCCTCGAAATTAAAATTCTTTACACTCGTACTCAAAATTTTAAGAGTATCTCACGCGTACCACCCTTACATTAATATGAAGGAATTTACTCCTATTTCGACCTAATACCCACTAAGGTATCTCTCCGTAAATTGCCTTAGGCTAATACTTTAAAGGAAAATAGTCTACCTGTTTTACCACCAACTTGACCATTGGGAACTCCTTCCATCATGTACTTGTAGGAACATCAAGCACATATTGATAGTGATCAGATAAGTTCATAACACATCGGACTCACCCCATCCACGATTTTGAAAAGAACATCCCATCGAGTTGCCAACTCCCTTTTGAGACTTAAACTTCATAATTCCCTACATCGAAGAGATCAATAAAAACACATGGTCTCCTCACTAAGCTCCAAACCAAGCTTATGTTCGTCTTCATATCCCTTTTCATATTTTAACAATCTTCACACATTCGATAAAGAACACCTCTTCCTTTGAAGTTTTCGAAACACGTCCCTAATCAAATTATAATATAAATCTTCTCTCTAATAAACTTAGCAAGTCTAACCCAAATGACCTTAAACAGATCCATGGTCTCTTATGAATCGAAAAAAAATCTATAGGTCCACTTTCCCACATCTATACTAGAATTTGAGCACTGCAACTCTTTGATTGTCTCCTGTGTTCTACCTTCTCCACTGGTAAGAGCACCCCCTAAACACAAACTATACTAGAACTTCTTCACCACAGTAACAATAAAAAAATCCTCAAACCTGTATACATTCATTCTCTTATTGGTCATAAAGTGGATCACAAAACATATGACTTGACCAAAACAGCCTCCCGAAGCTCGGGAGCCTCTGGCATAAATATTCTCTCTTGGAAAATGTGACCACATCCTTTCATCAAATGAAGAAATGAAACTCATCCCAATAGGGGATTACATACCATCTCCTAGTAGAAAATTTAATTCTTAGGTCTGAATCATCGATGATGCAATTTCGAATGTAATGGTCACCACTTCTACAGAACTCCAACTTTGAAAAGACACAGTCGCCAATTATAGCTAGATGATATTTCATATGGTTATAATGTACTACATGATAATTTCATGAGTAAGCATAAAGCATTTTCCAATCATGGACATGACCTGGACACGCATGCTCCATAATGCGTCCAAAAACAAACGTCGGAATAACTCTATTTCTAAATTAAAATTGGTGGTTACTTGATAACAAAACGATCGTCATAACAAAAAAACATCCCTCAAATGTCCTAATCGGTCATCGACATGAAATAAGAATATTTTCTTATATATTCCTTATTAACTCCCGACAAACCACTCGACAAGTGAATCATCCATCTTTTAACGAAGATGATTAGGGTTTCTTTGAATTAGCATACTACTTAATATAACTTCTTTAGCTCTAAAATGCGGTGCTCGGTCCTATTGCACTATATCATCAACAATGGAGTTAAACCAACTAAAATGTCCTCACAAGGGTCTAACAATAATGACAACACTAATCTCAAGACTAATCTCTGGTGTAAATAGTAACTTGATACCCATACAACTACAACTAAAAACTTTGAGCCATTAGTAAAACCTCTAAGAAACTGGAATCCTCTATGATGTGTTGATATCTAAAATACATGTACGTGATATGCCTTCTCCCAAGCCTAATAATAGCTATAAAAACCATCCTCTGACAAAAAATAATATCATTGAAGCTTACTCTTCATAGTTGATACAATCGTATTACACATAGATACCACTCAAAGCTAAATAGTACAAATAATAAGACCACATATCTAAATAAATAAAGTAGCTAAATGAAAAAATGTAACTGTGTGATAATTGATTAAATTCATTCGCATGTTTCCAATTAAACCTTATTTAATTAGAGTCTATTAATTCAGCACCCCTTTCGGGTAAAAACCTTTTATAACACTTTGAAGAATTCACATGACTTTTGACTTACGTACAACCTGATAATAGCCCACAAGTGTATAATGCACAGTGCCTGCACCAAACCTTCAAAGATACGAGAGACAGCGAAATACCATCCAGGCGTCGGCTCGTCGTCTTCGGGTCGTCCACACATAGAATGACTACGCTCGGTATCCACCGATAAAAGATGGAGATGCCTTCTCCACAGAGCTTGAACAAAAGCAAAGTTGTTCTTAAACACCAAACAATTCACTAAAGCATATGGGAGTTTTGTGAATTGAAAACCAAGAAGGGAATAATCCCTAAAATAAGAAGCCGAAAGAATACTGCTTTCGCAGTGTTTCTGTTCTATAAAACGTATGGACTTCTTAATGAAAATGTTACCATTTAATGGGTATTTATACAAAAATGCACCGCCTCGAAAAATATGCTCATTCGAACGATAAGCAGATGTTGCTCGAACGAAGGACGCATGTCATTTAAACGACATCGCGCGACTTCCAATCTCATTCGAACGAGATGGCGATCTAGCACGAATGACCTGGGCGTCAAAATCGAGGTCCGCTTCAAAACTTAGAAAAAATACTTATTCTCAATATTTGACGAAAAAGTCCGCTCCAACACTTAGAAAATATTTTGTAAAAATCTCCCAAAAGCTCTAAGTGAAAAGTAAAGGTATTTAAAACATAAACTTACCAGAGTAAACTTCGCGGATCCTAGAATGGTGAAGAACTTGAGTAATTCGAATTTGTCTTTGATGTAGATGTCTCTTGAATGCTCTTCGACGGTGTAGAGGTTTATGACATAATAAATTGATAACGGACCTATAAAAATATGTCCTTACAAATGTCCCCTTATGTCTATGCCGGTACATACATAAAAAAATCCGAATTATCAAAAAACCAAAATGCCTATACAAATCTACCCTCCCATGAATAAATTTGCAAGACCTCAAAACTGTTCTTCAATCATCTTCATCAAATCTCAAAGCTTTTCTCAACAGGGTGTGCAACATATCAATCTTCAATTTTGTAACTTAGATTCTTTAACCGCGTTCGTACCCTCATGTGTCAATTTCAAAACATCCCATGCCTCTTTAGACGTGGTTCACGTCATAATTCGGCGGAACCCGTCGGGGCTGACGACTCCAGAAATAGCACTCAAACCACGGGAATTAAAATTAGACATTTTATAATCATCTTCAATCCAGGCTGACACGATTTTTAAAGAGGTGATATTATCAACGGTGACTGTGGAGGGTTTCCATCCATTTTCACGAAGCAACCAAACACGCTCGTCAATAAATTTAAAAATAGATTTCATACGAGCTTTTCAGTAGGCATAATTAGACCCGTCAAACATAGGCATCTGATTATATAAGTGCTCCATAAGAAAAATTATGAATTGTCACAAACTTTATTTAAAAAAATCAATATCACACAAATTATGCGGAAAATAGGAATACGCGATAAGTTAGCGTAACCTGCTCTGATACCAATTTGAAAAAAACGTAACTGTGTGATAATTGATTAAATTCATTCGCAAGTTTCTAATTAAACCTTATTTAATTAGAGTCTATTAATTCAACCCCTAAACATGCATCTAAGTATGATAAATCTTTCAAACCATGCATGAAAAATAAACACGACCAATATAGGAAAAAACCTCTTTCGGGAAAAAACGTTTTGTAACACTTTGAAGAATTCATAAGACTTTTGACTTACATACAACCTGATAATCACCCACAAGTGTGTAATGCACAGTGCATTCACCAAACCTTCAAAGATACGAGAGATAGTGAAATACCCTCCAGGCGTCAGTTCGTCATCTTCGACTCGTCCACACGTAGAATGACTACGCTCGGTATCCACCGATCAAAGATGGAGATGCCTTCTCCACAGAGGTTGAACAAAAGCAAAGTTTTTCTTAAACACCAAACAATTCACTAAAGCATATGGAAGTTTTGTGAATTGAAAACCAAAAAGGGATTAAAACCCTAAAATAAGAAGCCTAAAGAATACTGCTTTCGTAGTGTTTCTGTTCTGGAAAACGTATGGACTTCTTAATGAAAATGTTACCATTTAATGAGTATTTATACAAAAACACCCCGCCTCAAAAAATGTGCTCGTTCGAACAATAAGCAGATGTTTCTCGAACGAAGGACGCATGTCGTTTAAATGACATCGCGCGACTCCCATATCTCGTTCAAACGAGATGTCGATCTCGCGTGAACGACCCGGGCGTTAAAATTGAGGTCCGATTTAAAACTTGGAAAAAATACTTATTCTCAATATTTGACGAAAAATTCCGCTCCAACACTTGGAAAATATTTTGTAAGAATCTCCCAAAAGATCTAAGTGAAAAGTAAAGGTATTTAAAACATAACCTTACGAGAGTAAACTTCGCGAACCCTAGAATGATGAAGAACTTGAGTAATTCGAATTTGTCTTTGATGTAGATATCTCTTGAATGATCTTCGACGGTGTAGCGGTTTATGACATAATAAATTGATAACGGACCTATGAAAATATGTCCTTACAAATCTCTCCCTATGTCTATGCCGGTACATACATAAAAAATCCGAATTATCAAAAAACCAAAATGCCTATACAAATCTACCCTCCCATGAGTAAATTTACAAGACCTCAAAACTGTTCTTCAATCATCTTCATCAAATCTAAAAGCTTTTCTCATCAGGGTGTGCAATATATCAATCTTCAATTTTGTAACTTAGATTCTTTAACCGCGTTCGTACCCTCATGTGTCAATTTCAAAACATCACATGCCTCTTTAGACGTGGTGCACGTCATAATTCGACGGAACTCGTCGGGGATGACGACTCCAGAAATAGCACTCAAACCACGGGAATTAAAATTAGACATTTTATAATCATCTTTAGTCCTGGCTGACACGGTTTTTAAAGAGGTGATATTATAAACGTTGAATGTGGGGGGGGGGGGGTTCCATCCATTTTTACAAAGCAACCAAACACTCTCGTCAATAGATTTTAGAATAGATTTCATACGAGCTTTCCTGTAGGAATAATTAGACCCATCAAACATAGGCATCTGATTATATAAGTGCTCCATAAGAAAAATTATGAATTTTCACAAACTTGATTTAAAAAAAATCAATATCACACAAATTTTGCGAAAAATAGGAATACGCGATAAGTTAGCGTAACCTGCTCTGATACCAATTTGAAAAAATGTAACTGTGTGATAATTGATTAAATTCATTCGCAAGTTTCCAATTAAACCGTATTTAATTAGATTCTACTAATTCAACACCTAAACATGCATCTAAGTGTGATAAATCTTTCAAACCATGCATGAAAAATAAAGACGACCAATATAGGAAAAAACCTCTTTCGGGTAAAAACGTTTTGTAACACTTTGAAGAATTCATAAGACTTTTGACTTACATACAACTTGATAATCGCCCACAAGTGTGTAATGCACAGTACCTTCACCAAACCTTCAAAGATACGAGAGACAGTGAAATACCCTCCAGGCGTCGGTTCGTCATCTTCGACTCATCCACACGTAGAATGACTACGCTCGGTATCCACCGATCAAAGATGGAGATGCCTTCTCCACAGAGGTTGAAAAAAAGAAAAGTTGTTCATAAACACCAAACAATTCACTAAAGCATATGGGAGTTTTGTGACTTGAAAACCAAAAAGGGATTAAAACCCTAAAATAAGAAGCCTAAAGAATACTGCTTTCGCAGTGTTTCTGTTCTGGAAAACGTATGGACTTCTTAATGAAAACGTTACCATTTAATGAGTATTTAAACAAAACGCACCACCTCCAAAAACATGCTCGTTCGAACGATAAGAAGATGTCGCTCGAACGAAGGACGCATGTCGTTTAAACGACATCGAGCAACTTCGAATCTCGTTCGAATGAGATGCCAATCTCGCCCAAACGACCTGGGCGTCAAAATCGAGGTCCACTTCAAAACTTAGAAAATATTTTGTTAAAATCTCCCAAAATCTCTATATGAAAAGTAAATGTATTTAAAACATAACTTACCAAAGAAAACTTCGCGGAGCCTAGAATGATGAAGAACTTGAGTAATTCGGATATGTCTTTGATGTAGATGTCTCTTGAATGCTTTTCGACGGTGTAGCGGTATATGACATAATAAATTGATAATGGACCTATAAAAATATGTCCTTACACTAAAGACCCAAGCCGACCAATAAATTGTCATGTGTCTACACTCACGATGTTAAGCAACCCATTATCCTCTAGTGTATCTATATATAATTAAATCCTGGTGATAACTTCTATATATCTTGTAATTTTAGTAGACATATAACTAATAAAGAATGAAAATCCTCAATTTCTAAGTCAGAATCATACACGTGAGCTATAAATAGAATTGTACCCATCCCCTGTGGTATCTTCAATTACACGGGTTATTTATAGCCTCTACAAACTAAGTGGATTAATTTGTTATGTTTGTAACATCTTATTCTAACTGAACTATCAAAATGATGGCCCTATAGATCTATTCTCTTTAGGTTTTCTCTTATTATTTTTTACCCCACTGGTCATAATTTTCTTAGCTTTACGGGTCATAACAATTAGTGTCATCTACTCTTGTAATCTCGTGTTCTTCTCCCTTTATGCGGTTCATTTTTCTAGTGTGGTCATCCATACTTAGGTTAACACTACATCGTCCCTAGTCATTGGTCTTTTGACCTTGGTTTTCATAATCTTAAGGACTTCATCCTTTGGATAATTATGGTGATCCTACTAATATAAGAAGGTAACTCCCACCATATAAATGTAAGTGGTAATTAATATTTTACCCCATATAACCTGTCAACACCTTCATGTAAGGTTTACAACAACTCCAAAATGAAATCTTCTCGTACTGAGGTGGATAATGCAGACATCGTTCTTCACTTCTGTATTAGTCTTTCCCGGTGCGAAAAGAAAAAGTTGAACTTCTCCTGAAACTAGCTACCAGCTGGTTGCACAGATGATGTCTTCAAAATAATACTTCTAATGGTATTATGAATGGTGAGTAAAATAATCAATCCTCGATCCATATGCTAAGTACTCATTAAGGTCTCACTCCCAAAAGTCCCAACTCGCGATCGAAGTCAACCTCATTCCTGGGATGTCTCACAAGGGAAATATAAATAAGGAATCATCCTAATACACTTGGTCTTATTCAAACTATTATTCTGAAACAATGGCATGAACCTCCTAAGCATTCATCGTTATAAACATAACTGGAAACATAACTAAAATCATAAAATAAATAATTGTAAAAGTAAGCAAACCAAACCGCACACTTCTTATACCATAGTGGACAGTATTAAAATCCACTACAAATTATATAATTGTCTCAATACACTAATCCACTAAAAATATACATATAAATAAATTTGGATTGACTGAATATATAAAATAGAAAATAGAGTTAGCACGCTGGCGCGACACCTACATCGTAACTAAGTCGTAACAGAATGAGATTAAAATAATAGATCAAGGTGGAGGTGACCCGAGTTGCCCATGTCCTGAAAACTAAAGTCAATAATAAATTTACGAAGTGAGATTATAACCGAGCTTGTGCTATAATATAACTATTGTAATCTAAAATTGGTAGACGGATTTATTGTCTTAACTTGTAAATTCCAATAACAAACAATAACAAATAAGGAAATATAACTATAGACTTACTAATTTGGGAGGAATAGAGTGGGAAGAAATAGGAATAAAGAAACTAAGAATTTACATGGTTCGGACCATTTTAGTGCCTACATCCATAGGTGAAGTGTTGATTCTCTATATTTCACCAGCTACAGCCTTGGAAGTTGTGTATACAAGCTTTGTAAGTTCTCTCCCTAGGATTTGCCTATAGCCATCGGGTAGAATAATTTTAGATCCTTTATTTTGTTGTATTAAGTATTATTTATAAGTGGTTATTAGAGAGAGAATACAGTGGGACAAGTGAAGTGACTTTATAGTTTAGGTAGTTACACCTTTTACAGTCTAGAGGATGATAATGATGAGTTTGTTATAGCATGATAAAGGTGGAATATTACGTAACTTCCTTGTATAGGCAGGTGAGATAAATGTGACTGCGAGCATTCCATCATGTGATGTAACTGGATCAAGGATAACATTAATGGGTTTGAGTAAATACGGTTAACTATCACCATTTAATAATGATACCATATGTTACACTTCTAGTTCAAGCACATTTATACCTTAGCCGATCTCATTGCTCATGCTCGGTCAAATTTTATATCAATCCAACCTCTCATTCCGCCCTTAATGATGGCACATGTCACCTCATGAGAGGCCAACAAGGTGTCCTGTATTTTTTTTTATTACAAAATCCCTAAGACTTCATTCATGACCAAAACTTATAGAGGGTTTTATGAAGTTTTTGTAACACTCCACGAGCCCGAAAGGACACGTAGCATGCTATTTTGATAAAACTATACTAAATCCACAATATAACCAGGTATATAGCATCTAAAAAATCCCACAATAAAAATAAGAGAATCCACTAATCTCAAACTCTTCAAATGTAAATACAATAATATTCTCTCGAATAAAACAACTAAAGTAAATCTCTAATGCTCTATACATTAAAATAAATAAATATCAGTCTTATCATCTTGTATTGAAAATTCTTCCCAAATAATCCACGCTAAAAATCATCCCAATTGGTCCATAGCGTCCCAATCCATGCTAACCTGCCAACTTAAGAAAATATGGGGAAATACACACTACGACAGGAAAGATGCTCAACAAATATATTAATGATGAATAAAGCGTAACAACACGAGTATGAATATTCAAATCAAATGCGCATATCAATAGTATTTATCAATAAATTCCTCAACATCACATCAATGGGTCACCAGGTCTAACCCCATCCACATATGCTTTATCAAGCCATAGCTCGGGAAGCAGGAATTTTGGCAGGTGCCCAACATCCGTGCCATATTAAAATCTCATGAAAACGTGCTCAATAACAACATGAATAATACCACATGAATCAAAATAATTCCAACACTTATTTTTCTAGATTTTCAAGAATTTGACAATTCAAATATGAGTTCAATTAAACATGAAATCAACGGAATAACTCTTGAGAGATTTAAAGAGCATATTGTGTAAAACCCCATACCTTAAAATCATTGCATGAATCATCACATAAACTCAACTTCAAAATCTGATCGCACCATCACGTTCCTCTCGCAAAAGTAATCAAATCATGTTCTAGCCCCAACACGAGATAACCCCAAATAGTGCTATTTTAAAATCCAGAAAAATCAGCTCCAAAAATTATTCAAATAGCTGATCTGACTTCAGATTTGGATTCTACACACAAAAATTGAGTCTGGTATGTGTTTTGAGTTTTTCTCAAATCTCATCTGAATGCACTAAAAAAGAAGATCTAAACATTCCAAATTGGTTCTTCTCATTCCACTCGTTTTTGGCTCTTTAGATTTCGTTTTTGTCCTCTCTTTTTCATCTCCCTTTCCTTATAATCACCTATAATATTCCTTATATAACCCCTCTCTCAAACCCTAGCGTGGAGCCTAAGTTAACGTATATTACAATATTGCCCTTGAATTCAAAATTATAAACTTTAAATATTTATACCATTACAAAATATCCAAAAGTCATTTAAATTTAAAGTTAAATATTCGATTCATTTCAAATAAAAATAAATATAATATCCATATTTCGGTCAATAAAATAATAATATTATGAAAATTTTATACATTATTCATAAATAAAGCCCTCAAAATTACGGCGTATTACATACTTCCACAATAAAATAATATAAATCTTCCAAAAAATATTCAAATCGCTGATCTGACTTCAGATTTGGATTCTACATGAAAAATTGAGTCTGGTATTTGTTTTGAGTTTTTCTCAAATCTGATCTGAATGCACTAAAAAAGAAGATCTAAACATTCCAAATTGGCTCTTCTCATTCCACTCGTTTTGGCTCTTTGGATTTCATTTTTGGCCTCTCTTTTTCATCTCTCTTTCCTTATAATCACCTATAATATTCCTTATATAACCCCTCTCGCAAACCCTAGCATGGAGACTAAGCTAACGTATATTACAATATTGCCCTTTAATTCAAAATTATAAACTTTAAATATTTAAACCATTACAAAATATCCAAAAGTCATTTAAATTTGAAGTTAAATATTCGATTCATTTCAAATAAAAATAAATATAATATCCATATTTTGGTCAATAAAATAATAATATTATGAAAATTTTATACAATATTCATAAATAAAGCCCTCAAAATTACGACGTATTACAGTTTTGAACCTTCAGAGTCGTTTCTAGGTGAAATGAATGGATGAAGTGTTAATCATCATAGTGTGGTAGACTTTGGTGGATCCAATCATCTTCAAATATTATCATTGAATAACAAGCAGTTTGACTTGTAATAATTTTCCATTCTAAAGTTGAATTTGACAGGTGTCCATAACGAGGCTTTCATGCTTGGAGTAAATAAAACACATGTATGGGGAAGTGCGCACATGTTTGAATTGAAAGCGTACATCTTTCTTTTCCAGGCATTACATCACGCTTAATGATTGATATTTGCGGTTATTTTTTTTTATTACAAATACTCATTTCGAATTCATTTTCCCTTTTTTCCAATTGTTCACATTATTGCATGGGTTTGAGAGAGAGTGTTCCATGTCTACATCACCTTCTTTAACCTTTTATTTCCATCATAACCAATAAATTTTCAATCTTCTCGCATTTGATTCATTTACTAGTTTAGGACATCCCAATTCAATATTCAAACCTCTATTGGATTTTTCAGGTACATCCTTCTCTTTCCTTCTATGATTTTAGGGTTTTTCTTTTATTTTGAAGGGAATCCTTTTTTCTTGGAATTTCTACCATTTTGATCCATTTGTGGGTAAAATTTTTGGTTAAAGGTTTACTGATTGTATTGAAAAAGTCTTGGTATTTAGACGTCCATTGAGTTGGTTGGCCTAAGGCTTCTGATTCGCTTTTAGATTTCACCTAAGTAGCCCCTAGATTTAGGTTACCCTATCCATATTCACCGTTGATTAGTTATTCACCCCATGTCCAACAATTGTTTAAAATTTTAGCCGAGTTAGATACAACGTATCTTAGTATCACTAGTAGGAGGTTCACAACCCCTGTATAGGTTATTCGACCAGATAACGAGCCTAGATATCCTAAGTATATCCCTACAATTGCTTCATCAATAGGGTCTTATTCACATCCCCTTTGGTGAGACTTGATTTTCCCCCATTGTAGATACTACATCAGAGGATCAACTTATCTGTGGGGAGAAACTATTAAACATTAATCTATGTATGTAGTCTATTTAGATCCTTCCTCACCTTGTACTTCTCCTAATAATCAGATGGCTTCCATATCTCCCATTATGGCACCCCTTACTAATGAGGGTACTTGAAGGCCATCTTATACTTAAGATATCGTCACCAAAGATGTTTTAAACCATAAATGTATATCCTAAAGGATGAGCTTGAGGGTTTGAGGGATAGATATAACATGCCCTAGAATGTATTCATATGGTTGCTATATTACGATGAGAGGGTATATAATTATCTTAATGTTAATGATATTTGTTTTCAAGTGTAGGCACTGCAGGTACGAGTTGGAATTATCCTTTAACCTATCATAAGATCCATCTTGAGGGGTTATGCCGTGGCTTCTACTCAGCTCCCACCAAATCTTTATAGATCCGTCATTGGGTCTATGGCATATTGTAATGTCATTACGGGCTTTGCCATAACTTGGGTTATTTTGGTGGTTTGACGACATAAAGGATAATGCTAAGGTTCACGGATACTATTATTTTTCACCTTTAAAATATGACAAGAAGATGGTTTACGGCGTGAAAATGTGCAACCATTGCTGGAAGATTGAATTTATCTTCATATATGGTGATTTGGAGTTTCAATCTCATGAGAGGGATATGTCATGCAGTATTCCTTATGACCTGTGTTCCCCTCATAATATTGGTACACATATAATACTACCCTCGGTTATAATGGTTGTTATTTATATATACTGACTACAATTCCTGTTCATTCCTTTATAGTCAAGAAGGCTCCAAGACTCCCTCCTGTCTTGAAGAAGTTGGGCAAAATTAGTTTTACTCCCAAATCCAGTGGAGTTTGAAAAGTTATTCTCTATCTAGAAGTTCATCGATTTCGAATTTTACCTTCTTTCAGGAGATGTTCCCCTCAAAGATGAGCATATCGATTTAATAACTGACAAGGAGTTCATTGGGATTTTGCTAAGGAGGAGATCATAGTAGGTATAATTTCCAACTTGCGGTTATCTTGGCCGAGAACTTTTACTTGGATGATTCTTATTCCCAAAATTCTGATCATTTTTTCTTATATGAAACTTTTTCTTTCATTTCACCTGAACCAGTGAACTCCATGGGACCTCCTACACTTGATCGTGTAGTAATGAAAATTACAAGAAGGAGAGAGTTAGAGGCCGAGGCTAAGAAAAAAAAGGGTTGCTAATCCTGTTGATCTTAAGGAGGAGAAGACGATTGACGATGAAAGAGGATCAACACAGAGGACAGGAATAGTGCTGAACAAAAAACTCAAAATAAAAAAAAACGAAGTCTCTCTCTCTATCTCTCTCGTCCCCTTTGTAAACCCTAATTAGGGTTTGCATGGATCCACCTCCTACCCCCTCCCTAGATGCAGGACCATTAGACTTTCCCCCTCTACAGCTAAACAAACTCTCTCTACCAGCTAGCCACCATGCATTGAATAAAGAAGGTCATCCAAATATTTTATCCCAGACTGTGAAGCTAAAAACATTTCCCTAAGTGACTGCCTCTAAAGCCAAGAAACTTATAACTATTCAACAGATCTCATAGTACAAGGGAGAACCAGCAATTATTTATGAAGAATCAACCCTACATGAGATGGTGGCTCCCTTCAAATATATATTTATGGGGAAATTCTCTCATGGACGTCGATCAATTGATGATATTCGTAAGTTCTTTTCTTCACTTCTTCTTAAAGAAAATATTAATGTAGGCCTCATAGACCAAAAGCACATCCTCATAAGACTGGAGAACAAAGGAGATTTCCACAGACTTTAGTTGAAACAAACATGGTATATTTATAAGTATCCTATGCGATCTTTCAAATGGCATATAGATTTCCATCCAGATAAAGAATCTATAATTGTTCCATCTTGGATATTACTTCCCCTCCTCCCTATCAACCTATATAATAGGGATGCTCTATTCTCTATTGCTTAGGTGATGGGGAACCCCCTTAAGATTGACGATGCGACTGAAAAGTTATCAAGACCTAGTCAAGATAGGGTTTGTGTTGAAGTTGATTTAAAAAAGACTCTTCCATCGAGAGTATGGATAGGGAACAAGGAGAAAAGGTTTAGATTTTGGTAAAATATAGTGTATGAAGATCTTCCCCCTTTTTGTTATTACTGTGAGAAGAAAGGCCATAAAGAAGAAGGCTTCTATATGAAGAGTAATGAGCTAGAAGTGAATCATCAAGTGGACAACAAGGAGAAGAATCAAAGGATCAAATCCAATGCACGGGGTAAGAAGAAGCAATCTGAAACTACAAAAGAATGGGTAATTAAATCTTTTGGAAATCATCAAGGAAAAGATCCTAATCTTGAAATAGAAGAAGGAGAATTCTTAGTCAAGCAGTCAGAGTCTAGTAAACCTCTCAAACAAAGCCTTATAACCAACTTTTTTTCAGTGGGGAATAAAGCTAGCCAACAGCAGAATACTATTATTGCTCCAGTTGCTCTAACTCAAATAGGGAATGAGATGAAAAATCTGAAAATGGCCTCAGTTGAAGAAGAAGATAACTCTCAAAATCAGTTGGATGAAGTGGAAAAAAATAATCCAGATAGTGTGCAACCCTCTGGCCAAAGTATAGATGTCAAATATTCTCTTACTATGCTTAGAAAGATTTTTATCCCTGAAGGAATTGATCAAGGTGGTGGAATCCAAGACTATGAAGATACTCTGAGTTAAAATGACATTAGTAAGTCTCCCGATTTCAGTAGTGAGCATGATGAGGGATTCACTGTGGTTAAAGGGAAGAAGAAGACTTTTAAAGAAAGAAAATAAATGGATGCTCTATATGGAACTGTAAGAATTCTCAGGTCCCACTCTAAATCCTCTTCCAAAACGTTTTAAATGTTGGGAGAAATTCTTTGGAATGTCAGGGGTATTGTTAAGAAGGGAGCTATTAGAAGGCTGAAAAGGCTTAAGAGATTGCATAATCCTCTAATGATGATTATTATGGAGCCTGGACAAAAAATTTAGAAGATTAAATTGTACTATCTTAAAATAGGGTTCGATACATGTGTGTCAAACCTTAACAGTAAGATTTGGTGTGTTTTCAAGTAGGAGATTACTTGGGAGATCATCTCTGAAATGAGTCAATGTATCACCTTTAATATGTCTATTTTTGGCAGTGCTGCTAAAATACAATGCAGCCTTATTTATGCTAGTTGTAATAGAATAGAGAGACGATTATTATGGGACTATTTGAATAGCTGTAGAATCTCTACTTGCTGGTG
This sequence comes from Sambucus nigra, assembly GCA_949130495.1. NCBI lineage: Eukaryota > Viridiplantae > Streptophyta > Magnoliopsida > Dipsacales > Adoxaceae > Sambucus > Sambucus nigra. The sequence continues at coordinate 126,065,627 of OX422212.1, read as the reverse complement.
GCTAGGTGGAGATTTTAACATTGTTGCAGACATGAATGAGAGAGCAGGTGGTAATAAAGTAAGTCTGGGATCTATGTATGAATTTCATGAATGTATTGAAGAGAATGGGCTCACTGATGTGGGTTATATAGGATCCAAGTTTACTTGGCATAACAAAAGGGATCCTGAGCATAGCATATGGTGTAGATTAGATAGAGTCCTGGTTAATCAACATTGTTTGGACTCTAATTTAAAATGGAGTGTGTCTCATTTGAATAGGAGTATGTCTGATCATTCTCCTCTCCTTTTTATCGGAGAAGCTACAGTAAATAAATTTCCTAAGTCCTTTAGTTTCTTCAATTTCTGGACAAAGGAAAAGGATTGTGTTGAAATTATGAAGAAATGTTGGAAGGAAGTAGAATGCTCAGATCCTATAGTCGGTATATCTCAAAAGCTTAAAGAGATAAGGAGAATCCTAAGTAAGTGCATTAAAAGAACATATGGGGACATATTCTAGGAAGAGAGAAATGCAGAAGATTTCATTCTACAAGCTGAAATGCATTATGAACAAGATCCCTCAGAAGAGCATAGAGAGGAATTGAGCAAATAAACTTCTTTATATAATTTAAAGCTGAAAATAGAAGAAGAATTCTGGAGTCAGAAAGAAAATGTCAGGTGGGCTAATGAAGGGGATAAGAATACAATCTATTTCCATAGGATGGTTAAATGTAGGAGGAAAATAATGAACATAATGAAGATAAAAAATTCGGAGGGTGAATGGTTGGATAGTCAAGAAGAAATAAAACAAGCTGCAGTTCAGTACTTCGCTAACCAATATCAATTGCGAGTGGAGTGGGATCCTTGTGTTCAGGATAAGCTGTTAGATGCTATTCCTATGTTGATATTTGAGGATATGAATGGCTCTCTAACTCAGTGGCCAGAGATGGATGAGGTTGAGAGAGCTGTTACAGGCTTAAACGCTAGCAGCAGCCCTGGAGTGGATGGTTTCAATGGTTATTTTTTTACATTCTTCTGGGAGGAGATAAAAGAAGACATTTTTAAAGCAGTCCAACACTTCTTTGCAGGTCAATGTCTTCCAAAAGATATGTACTTCTACAAGGATAACTCTTATTCCTAAGGTAGACAATCCTCAATCCTTCAATGAATTCAGGACTTTCAGTATGCAGAATTTCTTCAATAAGATATTCTCTAGAATTCTTAATGATAAAGTGTCTCAAGTGCTTCCTCTCATTATTTCCCCAATGCAATCAAGATTTATTAGAGGGAGATCCATCTCTGATAATGTATTACTTGCCCAAAAGTTCATGTCTAGAATAAGTCATAAGAATAGGCGAGGAAATGTCATAATGAAATTGGATATGTCCAAAGCTTACACTCGAGTATCTTGGGGGTTTTTAATAAATGTTATGAGAAGAATGGGATTTTGTGAATAGTGGCTGGATTTAGTGTGGAGAGTCATTTCAAATATTTGGTTAACTATTATGTTAAATGGAGAAAACATGGGATTTTTTTTATGCATCTAGAGGCTTAAGGCAAGGGGATCCCTTATCCCCTAGCCTTTTTATAATTATGGCAGAAGCATTATCTAGAAATCTCCACGAAATGGTGTTGCATAATAGTTATGTGGGATATAAAATGCCCATTGGCAGTCCAAAATTTAATCATCTGGCTTTTGCAGATGATATAATAATTTTGTCTTCTGGAATGAAGAAAAATATGAAGAAGATAATGGAGGTTTTGAGGTTATATGAGCAGGCTTCGGGGCAGTTGATCAGTACTACCAAAAGTTTTCTAGCTATTTCTGATAAAATTAAACCTAGTTCTCAATCATTTCTAAGTCATTGCACTGGTATGAAATTAAAAAAAAAAAGCCCCATAACATATCTTGGATGTCCTCTATACAATGGTAGAAAGAGAATAATATATTTTGAGAATATGATCCAAAAGATGAGGAAAGTTTTATCTAGGTGGAAATCAAAATGCTTATCTTCAGGCGGTAAACTGGTGCTCATAAAGGCAGTACTTGTATCTATGCAGCTATATTTATTATCAATGTTGTCTCCCCCAAAAGCTATCTATGCTAAACTGCATATCCTCATGGATAGATTCTTCTGGAGCTCAAACTTTGGGGAACAAAGGCGCTATTGGTGTAAATGGGAAAAAATCACAAGACCAACTCTGGAAGGTGGGCTAGGCATTAGGAATTTACACGATATTGGTGAAGCAATGAGCATGAAAATGTGGTGGAACTTCAGATCGAAGGACTCTTTATGGGATAAATTTATGAGGGCTGCCTAATGCAGAAATCAACATCCTATGTCTGCTCCTAGAAGAAATGGTGCTCACGTGTGGAACAGAATGTGCATTGTTAGAGAAAAAGATGAAGAGAATATGTCTTGGCAAGTAGGGTTAGGTGATATTAGTATTTTTATGGATAATTGGGGAGTGAAAGATTGTAAAAACATTGCTATTCAGGAAGATAGAAAAGTTAATTACTTTTGGGATTCGAGGCATAATTGGGATACGGGGCTCATAGAGGATAATTTCAATTCAGATGTGTCAACAAAGATATTGATGTTTAAAGAGATATTTAAGGATCTTCCTGATAAAGCAATTTGGTTCACAACTGGTACTGGTGCATTTTCTATGACTTCAACGTGGGAGTTAGCGAGACCCAAACACTTCCATCTTCTAAGTTCTAAATTCATATGGCATCCATCTATTCCAGGGAAAATATCGGTTTTTATGTGGAAGCTTCTGAATAAATGTCGGTTTACTGATGATAAAATTAGATCTATTGGAATTCGTTGTCCTTCAAAGTGTCACTGCTGTACAGCCCCTCAAGAAGAGTCTATAGATCATATCTTTGCAGAAGGTGAAGTAGAAAATCAGGTGTGGAATTTGATCTGTAAAGAGCATGGAGTGAGGAGAGCTAAAGGTGGTATTAGGAGTCAACTGTATCAATGGTGGATTTATGGTCAAAAAATTGATCCTAACATCAATAAACTCCTTCCAGCAGTAGTGTGTTGGTGCTTATGGAATCACAGAAACAAATGTAGATATGAAGCTTTTCCTACTAATCATTTGTCTATTTTGTATCAGGTACATCAATTAAAGATTATGATGATTGTTAAGAAGCCTCCCCAAAATCATACTCCGAGATTGCAAGTCAAGTGGAAGTGTCCACCATCAGGAAAACTAAAACTTAATACAGATGGGAGTGCCATTGGTATTAATGGACAGGGAGGTGGAGGGGGTATTCTCAGGAATGATAAAGGGGAGATGATATGGACTTTTATATCTTCTTATGAAGGTGTTACTAATATGGAAGAATAGGTAAAATCTCTTAATAATGGATTGGAATTCTTCATGGATTTAAAGGACTATGAGATTATAATTGAATGTGATTAAAAAAATTTAATCGATATCCTGCAAGGTAGAGCTTCAATTCCATGGAGAATAAGGTGGTTTGTTCCTCAAATTCTTCAAATCCTAAAGAATGTAAACTACTCCATAAGTCATATATACAGAGAGGGGAATCAAATTGCAGATTATTTAGCTAAAAAAGGGAGTATGGATAGGAAAGACATGTTTTCTATCAACATTGAAGACTTCCCAAAGGACCTTAAAGGTATGATCACAATTGAAAAATGGGGGCTGCCAAATTTTAAGAATGACTAGGTGCTCTTGGGCATTAATTCTCTCTGTACGTGGATACCAGCTAGCTCTTATATTTTCTTGTATATATATACATTTTGTAAGGGATATAGTTTATAAAGATCCCCATTTATTTCCTTGCATTATGAGGTTCAATTCAGTTTCCTTGATTGCAACCCAGGTAGAAGAGGTTTTCTTCCCCCAAATATTAATAAAATAAATAGTTCAATAAAAAATAAAAATAAACTTAAATGAATACTGACACTGATGCTGCTGCAGAAGGTAAATGCGATGAAAAGGTTATTACCTTTGAGTACGGACCAATTTTCCATCAGAAGAGACCTGTGAAGAATTCCCTTCCTCCTCCTAGTCCCAATCAACAGAGTACCACAACGAATGGAGAAAGGGTCCAAATTCTTGGGGCACCTGCTCGTCGATTGATTCGAGGTGGTGGGTTTTAAAACCCTATGGACAAGTGGACCCATTTATCTGGAATCCTGAGCATGTAATGACTAGGGAATAGTTATGGAGTGAGAAGGAATCCATCCTTTTCTATAAGGAAAATGCATTGATGTGCTCGGGTAACATGGATATGCCCATGATTTCCAACATCTCCGTCAATTCAATGCTGACGAGATCTTAAGTATGACTCAGCACAGCATAATAAAGGTAAGTTTATGGATCAAATTCTTTTAATTTCAATTTATTCATGTTTTACCTTGGTTTTATGTCGATTTCTTTATTTCAGGGTGCTATGGGTGCCACCATTATGTGGGAGCAAGTGGCTTCATACCAAAAAGCATATAATGAACTAAAGGACGAGCACAATGATCTTCCTGGACACTACGAGAATTTGTCAGGTCAAGTGAAGTATGGTAAAAATGATCGTGACAAGGTCTGCTCAAATTTGAAAGAGAAGGATGAGTAGTATGTGCCCAATGTGAAAAATTTGAGCAAAGCAGAGGAAGACGTAAGGAATTTAAAGGACCAAGTGCAAACTGATGCAGGGAACTCCAGTTCTCTGAGGACGTAATTGCCAAATGTTTGGAGCAGTTAAAGAGAGTCATTGAAGCATTGGAGAGAGTCAATTCTTCCCTTTATATAGCTGAAGAGGAACAAATGAGGAAGTTTAAAAGCTCAGGTGCATATAACATCGACTTGGTAACCATCTTTATGGAAGGAATCGATGAGATAAAAAAGAGGGTCATCGGGCACTTCCCCGATATTACAAATGCATTTCAAGCATGGTAAGGAGATGATGATGAGGCCAGAGCTTTGGCAACTGAGTGTGAGGGGACGATAGTGGAGGTAGTTGTTAAAGACCTTGGGGATGAGAAGGCTGAGAATGCTACTGATAATACCACTACCTCTAATCCTCTTCTTGTGTCCACTGTGAATGTTCAGATGGTAGAGGTTGAAGCTAAGAACATTTTTGTATCTTAAATTTCCTCTTTGTTTCTTCTTTAATTTTGTTCATTTTGTAATTTGTTTTGACCATTTTGTACTCTTCTTTTTTATATAACTGATCACTTATCTCTACATGTTTGTACTTGTGTTGTATGTTACTAAAAATATTTATGCTCATGATTAGATCAAATTATATTAAACATCTTATATTTTCATGTTCTTTTCAATTGAGTTAGTTCTAGGTTCATGGGCTTAATTGTACTATATTATTTATTTTCCCTTTCAACTTACTAACTTCTTTAGTATTGGGGATATGCCTGCTAATAGTTTAGTCCTATGATCATGTGGTCAGTATTTCGCCAACTTGATATGCCTTACTAGCTACCCATTTTTGGATGAACAAGACTCTTCTTGACTTAAGTTTAACAAGTATTTGTTCCACCTTACTAGTCATATTAAAGGATCTCATCATTCTTATTATGTCAACACGAGTCACATGAGTTGACCAAGTTAATGATCTATCCTTGCATTGGGTTATGGTGGGATCTTCTCATCCATAAGACATGGATTCTCATTACTTGGTAACACTTCTTGTTCACAATATGTATGTCCTAATACGAGATCGAACACGAAGTTGAACTTCTTATTTGTGACTTGTCCGTAAATGAATTTGTACATGAAGTTTTGTGGTATCTTCCATTGTACATAACTTCATGGCACTAATTGTCTCATAATTAGTTCTGTGATACGTGAGAATATCCACAGAGACAGTTCTCTATAGTACTGCTCTTGTGGCTAATGCTAATTGGGAAAGTGCGTCTGTTTGGTCATTTTTTACTCATGGGATTCCGATAAATCTTAGTCCTAGAAATTTTGACAATCGCCCATTTGTCCTGACTAGGTACTTCATCATAGATTCCTCTACTACCTTATAGATTCCCAATAACTAATTAACTACCAGTTGTGAATTATTGTATTATAATATTCGCTTAGCTCTGAGTGATGAGGCTAACCCATATATGGGTATGATTTCTTCATATTATTCCTTATTATTGGAACATGATGGCATATTCCACATTGACGTCAATGGGTGTTATGATTACTATACCTTCTCCACTTCTAGTGGTGTACGATGACCCATTTACGAATGTCTTTTATATATAATGTTATTTATCAAACTTCCCTTCAACCAAATTTCCATATTTCAACATTTTCTTTAGTTTCTCTATGTCCCGAGAGAGGTCTTTTTATCGAGTTGATGGATCTTGGACGTCAATATGTTCATTATTTATTACATTGTTATGATTATCACCCGTAAGAGTTTTCTCATTTGTCTAAACTGGTAGCTCTATTATGAATATGTTAACTTGGTATAATTTGGGGCTAGGATATCTTTTGTAGAAATCTACTTTGCCACGATTATTGAGCTCTTTTTTTGAAGAAATTTGATCGATTGGTTTTTCATCATATGTAAATTCCGTAATGAAATCTACCATAGCCATCCTCAGTTCATACTGGATGTTATATTCTCCTATATCTATGGCCCAGGCCATCAGTCTTCCTAATTTCTCAGGCTTATGAAGGAATTCTTATAGAGGAAGGTCCGTGTAGATGACTATAATGTGGGGTTGGAAATATGGCTTTATTCTCCTGGATGCTTCGATTAGGGAAATATCCAACTTCTCCAATCATGGATATCAGATTTTTTCTCCACAGTATTCCTTTTTGTTATAATAGACAAGTCTCTGTATCCTTCCTCGCGGCCTATCAGAGCCAAACTGACTGTGAATTTTGATATGGCAATGTAGAGGTAGAATTTTTCTCCCAAAGTTGGCCTTGACAAAAGTTTCATAGATCCCAAGAATTATTTTAACTTTAAGAATGCGGTTTCTCATTCATCATTATATTTGAAAGATTTCCTTTACACCTTAAAAATGGAAGACATATATCAATGGCTCTAGAGATTAAGTTGTTAGGTGCTTCCACACGTCCTATTAATCTCGGCACTTCCTTTTTGGTTATTGGGGATGAAATATTGATTACTGCATGAGTCTTATCGGGGCTATCCTCAATTACTCTTTGGTTAACAATAAAGCCCAGGAACCTCCTTTCCCTCACCCCGAAGACACACTTCATCGGGTTGAGCTTCATCTGTGTTTCTCTAACTGGTTAAAGGTTTGCTGTAAATCGTTAATGTGGCCGATAAATTTTTTGCTCTTTGTGAGCATGCCGTCGATATACACCTACAAGATTTTTTTATCATCCATTGGAATACATTGTTCACCAGTATCTGATATGTCGCTCCAATATTCTTGAGCCCAAAAGGCATGCCATTGTAGAAGTATGTTCCTCTACTGGTGATGAATGACGTTGTATCCCGATCCTCTATGATCTAATTTTACCCTGAGTAAGAATCTGTGAAACTAAGTAGATCATGCCCCGAGGTGGCATCGACTAACTAGTTAATCCTGGATAGTGGGTAATGATATTTCGAGCATGCTTTGTTGAAGTCAGTTAAATCGACACACATTCACCACTTATTATACTTTCTTTGGACCATCAACACATTCGAGAGCCACTCTAGATACTTGATTTCTTATATGAAATTACTTTTAAAATTTCTAAACTTCTTCATACACTGCCATAATTTTCTCCTCATCGAAAACTCGTTATTTTTGTTTGACCGATTTAGCTCCTTTAACTATATTCAACTATTGACATATAAAGTCCGACTCAATTCTACTCATGTCTTCTTGGATCTAAGAGTACACGTTATTCTACTGTCTAATAAAGTTGATCGAATCTCTTTTGAGGTCGGGTGCCATCCAAGGCAACGCTTTTAATTTCTTCAATAACTTGACCTTTGACTAACTTGTCCTCATCTTGGGGTCTATCATCTATATTTGATAAGTCATTTTTAGTTTCTTTTACTCCTCTTAGATGACTGAGGTATAATAACAGTCTTTGGCCTCTATTTGATTCCCCTTGACTATGTGGACCCCATAATGGGTAGAAAACTTCAAGCATTGGCGAACTGTAGAAGGGATGGCTTGAAATTCTTCAACCCTTCCCTGTTGAATATAATGTTATTCATCGACTAAACGTTTTCAGCTATAATGAAGAAAAATATATTTTTTTATCATTATTTGCCAAGAACCTACTATAATTTCCAATTCGCCCATGCCCAAAGGGTACACCTTCTCTCCCAAGAAACCGATTAGCGGTCAATGGTAGGGAACTAGTTTATAATTTCTTAAGTCTCAGGCTTCTAAAGCATTTCCAAAAAATCACATTTGTTGAGCTACCATTGTCAACGAGGATCCTTTCTACTTTTCTTTCGTGCACCATCATAGTGACGACCAGAGGATCATTGTGTGGGTAAAAGAAGCCATACAAATCATCCTTAAAAATCCAATAATAATTTGATCTTTATTTAGCTTTCTCGGATGGGTATCCATGCTTCGTACTAGATTAATCTGCCTAATATAACCACAATCTTTTGCTTCATTGAGTAAGCCTTTATTTTAGCAAGTTCCTCTCCCTCTCCAGCATCTCCTCTAATAATAAAGTGACACCTAAAACATATCGTTTTGAGCTCATACATAGGCTCCATTGGGCCTCTTAGGAAGATCTGGATCATTCTACGAATCATCATGTCGTCCCCTTGTATGTCACCCATCCCCAGAAGTGGATGGTGGATGTGCTTCTGCTGTGCGACTACTCTCTAGGTTTTCTGCCATTTCCTAGGATTTTCAAGAGAATGTCAAAAAGGTGAAAATGAATTTTATGACTAGAAAATATTAGGAAATAATAAGCAGCTTATCGTTTCCCACGGTTAGTGTCAATCTATTATCGTCTAAAATTGTTATATGGGTTTATAGTCTTACCTAGGAAATTCCAATAATAAATGATAACAATTAAAGAAATTATAACTACAGACTTTCTAATTTGGGAGGAATAAAGTGAGATGAGATACAAAGAAAGGAACTAAGGATTTATGTGGTTTAACCCAATTTGGTGTCTACGTCATAGGTGCAGGGTTGATTTTCTGTATTAAACTGGGAAACATCCATGAAATTTGTACACACAAGCTCTGTAAGTTCTCTCCCTAGGGTTTGGAAATAGTTGTTAGGTAGAATAATTTTGGATCCGTTATTATATGGGATTAAGTGCTATTTATAGGTGGTTATTATTGAGAATATCGTGGGATATATAGGGTGCCTTTATAAGTCAGACAGTTATACCTTTTGCACTCTAGGGTATAGATAATGATGATTTTGTTACAGCACGATAAATGTGGGATACTACGTAACTTCTTTGTGTAGGCAGGTAGGATAAATGCGATTGTTGGCATTCCATAACGTGATGTAATTGGAGAAAGGCTGGCATTGATGGGTCTGAGTATACAATGTTAACTAAAACCATTTAATAATGAGACCATTTGATACACTCTTGGTCCGAGCACATTTATACCTTAGCCGATCTCATTTATCACGATCGAGTAGATTTTATATTAAGTTGACCTCTGTTTCTACCCTTAATGAGGAAATGTATCACCTATTGAGGGACTAACAAAGTGTCCCATATTTAGGGTATAACAATAATTGTGCATCTTACTGGCGTATTTATTTTCTTTCAAGTTATCCCAACCCTAAAAACCCTAAATATCTCATACGTCTACTACCAAACCCATCACCCCATAATTAGATATTATTCATTTAAATATGAATTTAGGTAAATGTTTCGCTTTTACAAATTCTATACATCTCAAGTATATTGAATATATAAGGGGAAACAAACAATCTCTATGTCTACATCCATATAAATACGGTACATACCATGTACATTATAAATGGGCTACTCACAAGCCCTCACATAATGAAGCCCTATTACTACCACCTTCGGGGACCGCTCGTGCATAATAGGCATAATTATGGATTATCCCACACTTACAACTATTAAAGAATCTTCTAGGGATAATCACTACACCTTTATAATAGCCATATATCCCCATAACCAAAGATATATGGAAGGATTAGCTCGTGTACATCTCCACGAGATACACCAAGCATTTCATCATAAAGTGTCTGGAGTAAAATGTATAAGGTAAAACTCGTATTTCGCATCAGGGTACCAACTCAATCTCCATCTCTCACGCCCAATCAGAATATCTCCTCTTTTATATATCCTATGAGAACTCGCACCCGATATGTCTTACATAATACACAAGATAAGTACGATCCTACTTAATTGGACCAAACAAACAAGTATAAACCCCAATCATCAAGGTTACACATAAAGTCACTCATTATTATTACTTAATACTCACGTTAAGTATAATTTGTTACATATCTAACACTAGACCTATCTACCAAGTCTCTACAAGTATATGTTTATTACACGCCCAACATTTACAATCATTAAGAAATTCCATTACTACCCCATTGAATGTGTTATCAATATATTCTAATAATTTTAACCTCTACAAATAAAATGAGATCAAAATATCCAACACTTGAAATACACAAAACATAACCTCAAAACTTATAATGTGGTATCACTTCTTCGATTATAACCAACTGAAAGGTTAAACTATTCCTAAACACCATATTCAAACCATCCCATCACAACACAAATCCCAAAACAAAATCACCAACCTAGAATTTCAGCCACTCGTGCTCTTGATAAAATATTCATAAGAAATTTATAAAAAATCCAAAAAATACAAAACTTTAGAGGAGTGTTCATTCACTTGAGAAAAATACACTAGCGAGCAGGCCCATATGAAGGGAATGCATATGCCCAAAAATTAAAAAAAAAATAGAACAAGGAGGGCCTAGTCCGAAGTTTGAAACTACAAAAGGAAGGTAATATCGAGGGGGGCTCATCACGAAGAGGCCCCTCTAAAAGATGTTAAGGTCAAATTCAAAGTCTAGTTGGATGAGGAGGGTCACCGTGAGAGGCCACTCATTCCAAAGCTCAAAACACAAAAATGAGGCAAGGATGAGGAAGCCTCGCCACGAGCAGCCCTACATCCCATGACTCTAACCACTAAGAAAGTGAATAAGGTCGAGGAGGGATCATCATGAGCAGCCCCTCATCCCAAGACTAAATCCACAAATAAATGTTTTGGATGAGGAGGGTTCACCACGAGCAGTCTCTCATCCCCAAACCCAAGCCATGGAAAAAAGGAAAGTTTGAGAGGACTCACCATGAGCAGCCCCTCCAAATAAGTTGAGGCCACAAAAAAGGCCAAAGAAAGGGTATTCATTATGAGCAACCCCCTCCACCTAGATTCATATATTATAAAAATAGAGGAATCGAAAGGAGGTCCACCTAGAGTGTTCCCTCTTCCCCAAATAATTTACCACAGAAAAGACACAGAGCGAGGAGGTCCACCTAGAGTGGCCTCCTCCCTAAGATTTGTTACCCAGAAAAATAACGAAGTACTAATATTTTTCTTTCTTTTACAGGTAGACTAGTTGAGAAAGAAGGGCTAAAAAAGGCCAGTTGGGATTTACTGGGATTTTTGTCTTGGTTGTTAAGGAAGATGGGTTATTGAGCAAGCTCAACCACTTAGCACTTTATGATAGAGAGAATAATAGTATATAGACCCTGGGAGTCAGTTAAGTCCTTAAATAGCTCACACTTATCCATAACTGAAGTGAGAAGAGAAGGGGTTGCTCATAAGAAAACATTTTATAAAATGATTTTAGAGAGGGTGGTCCTCGAGGCCACTCTCAAGTTTACAAAGTTTGTAAAACAAGTTACCTTTTCAAAAGATATTTAACAAATCAATTATTTTGTCTTCATTAGGAGACATATTTTTTATTTGATTTGGGTTTACACCAGGTGTTGTCTGCCAGAGGGGATGGCGGTTGCAGACCTAGTATGGATAAAATGTACATTGCAGACCTTGTCCCTATAAGTTTTTCCTCTCGATTTTAGTGCCCAAAAGTCCTAAACCATCCTTGTGTTCACCGATAAATAGGACCATTGGTGACGTCAAATCAGATATCACAAACTCAAATCATATCGTTACTCTATCAAAATTTCACCAGACTACATACTAATCTCTCCCTCTCTCTCTCTCTCTCTCTCTCTCTCTCTAAGTTTGAGTCATTATTTCTTCACTCCCACCTTGACAAACATCATTCTCAAAGTTGTTATTATTGTATATGAAGTTCATCTTCTTATAGAGAGTGATTATATCCTTGACTCCATTTTTACCAATAAGTGAGGTTTTACCAAGAGTTGCTTCTAAAACTTTTTAAAGACCTTAAAGGCAGAGTCCATTAAAGTGGGTCACACCTCACTCGTTCCATTATCTTATCAGACCCCAATCATACTACTAACATACATTTGGCAACTCCGCTAGGGAGGTATCCTCACTTTCATTGACAAAGAAGGTTTTAATATTTCTAAGAAGAAAATCTTTGAAGATACTCCATCTGGAAATGGAGCTCAGAGTGACCAGACCACCCAAGAGGATGTGGTGATGACCGAAGATAGAGCACATGCTCCTCAAGGAGGGAATACTGGTGTAGTAATAGTTGCTTTATTGATATGTATGGATTTCATGAGCATGTTTTTGGAGTTTTTGAAATAAAACAACGTGAATTTATCAAGTTTAAGCTTGTCAAAGTTGTGTAACACCAGCAACTGCAGGGGTGGCTCCATTGCCAAATATGGTGCCGGAGTTCACCAGTAGCAAAGAATGTGAGTTTGGATGAGTCTCCCTCCAAGGCTATTATGATAGAGGAAGTAAATAAGCTTATATCCTCCTCTCACAGGTAAACTTATCATTTATATGAGGAGCTGTAGAACCCCTACCCAAAAAGTGCGAATGAGAATCCATATCCATGGGGGTATGTTCCACCAAAATTCATCAAATTCAATAGAAAAGGAGAAAATACAAAGGAGCATGTGAAAAGATTTTTTGAGTGCAATGGGGTATATGTGAATGATGAGAATCCAAAATTGAGGGAGTTCTCCAAAACTCTCACGGGGAAGGCCTACGTGGCACCCAACAATATCCCCATATGGGAGGAAATGCACAGGTAGTTCCTTCAAAAGTTTTTTTATAGCAGAGGATGAATTCACATTGAGCTCTCTGGCTCAAACAGTGCAGAAGCCCGGTGAAGAGATGATGCAATATATTAAGCAATTTTGTGAGAGGGAACTAGATGTCCATGAAGATTGATCGGAGTCCGAGTTATTAAAAATATGTGTCGAGTGGCTCCTCGAAGAATATAAGATCCATCTGCTCAATGAGACCAAAAATGGGACTTCTAAATAATTCACTCGGTTGCAAGTAACATATCCATGATAATCAAGCCAAGAACCTCTAACTGGAGGATGCAAGTGCCTCTGACTTCTGGAAGATTTCAAATTATGAGGAGGTATGCGGTTAATTATGTAGATTAAGGTTCAAAGGGAAAGAAGGGCCGCACCGACTTTAAAGGTAATAGCCAGTTGGCAAAAGGAGACTTGAGGATGATGTCCCACCGTTGCTTCCTTATAGAATAGCAGAAGTAATGGACTGTTATCATACATTGGTACGAGAGAGGGTAACAGGTTTCCCTCAGTCAAATGGGGAAAATCCCAACAGCAGTAAACAAGGCTAAAGCCAAGTATAGTGAGTTGCATGTGAGAGTGAACATGCCGCCAAAGACTGTTACTACATATGGAGGATCATTGGCAAGCAGGTGGCTAGTGGTACTTTACAAATAGCTCCTGCAGATGTCAATGAGAACCCACTTATAATGCATCATTATGGGAGTGCTAATATGGTAGTAGCATATGACGAAGCAACAGTTAGAGACCTGATGGAATGGGGAGGCAGTGAGAAGATATATAAAGAGCTGGAAGGACTGGCACTTAATAGAGAAGAGAGAATTGATAAGGAGAGTATGCGTAATGAGTGGTTCTTCAATCCTGATCAGGAAGAGGTTGAATATGAAAGGGTTGAGCAAGTGAATCCCCTAGAAGGCGGAGTGGAAGTCATCCTCGCTCTGCGTGAAGGAGGAACATCTGCTGCAGAATATGTCTACAATTCTTAAACTTATAAGGTATACTTGGAATCTGAGTGTGAAGCCATAGCAAGAAGAACCAAGTTCAAATGGTTATTCAACACGATAGGAGTGAAGTCTGACACCAGGGTAGTCATGACAAGGAACGTTTTGGAAGAAGTACAGCAGCGCGAGGTCCTCTTGTTAAACTAGTAAGGACCCATTGGGCGGTTGATTAAAAGATATACTTCTGAAGTGGTCTTCTCTGAAGAAGATAGAAAAGTGACATATTTTCATAACCGCCCACTCTAAGTGATAGCCATAATCAATGGAATTTCTTTCCCTATGGAATTAATGGATGAAGGAGCTTTCATCAATATAATTCCTATCGTCACTTTATATGAGACGGGGATCTCTCACGAAAAGATTGTTCTTATTCCGTTGGTGATTTCGGGATTTGATAGCATAGGCATACAGTCGCTTGCATACATAAACATGGGTATCAAGCTGGGGAACTTCACTTCTCACATTAAGTTTCATGTCACCAATACCAATATAAGCTACCAGCTACTCATACGGTGAGTGTGGATGCACACTCATGGCATAGTGCCTTCCACCTATCATCAATGTACCAAAGCCAATATTCGAGGAAGTGAGATCATAATCAAAGAAATAAAAAAGACATTTTCTGTCGAGGAGTCCCACCTAGTAGATGCAACATTTTATACTGAGCTTGATGAGGAATGAAAGAGAACAACAAGAAAGTTAAAGGGGATACAAGTGGTGGCAGGAGGTGCCTAACCAATAATGTATGTACATGATCGTTTCGGGAAGAAAGTGATCCCCCAAATGGAAAATCGAAAGAGAAAGGTAGAGGAGGTATCCAATCCCCCTCAAAAATACAAAAAAGGTGGTCCTGTTGGACGAGAAAGTCATATACCGCTTATAACGATCTACACAGACGACGTTCTGGGATAAGAGTGTCGACCCGGCACTAGAGTGTTTTATGGTGGAAGAATCCCACATTATTGAGCATATTAAGGATCCAAAAGAAGCCCCTGGGTGTATGCAAGATGCACCAAAGGAACAGTTGCAATAGTTGGAGGAAATTAATTTGGCAGTATAAGGGGGTGAGAGAAGACCCATTCTGATCTCTAAAGGTTTGAAATCAAAACAAAGGGGAGCTCATCATCACACTCAATGAATTCACAGATGTGTTCACTTAGAAATACATAGAGATGCCAGGGATAGACCCAAAGGCGAGTTCTCATAAACTAAATGTTCTTCCTAATGCTTTCCCAGTTAGACAGACCACTCGCACATACAGGGCACAGCTAGACTTTAAGATAAAGGTAGAAGTACATAAGTTATTGGTAGAGGGGTTCACCAAACCCATTCAACACCCTCTGTGGCATTCTAGCATTATGCCTGTGGAAAAGAAAGATAAAAGCCAAATCAAGATTTGTATTGACTTCCACAACTTGAACCGGGCATGACCCAAAGATGAGTTTCCTTTACCCAGTACAAATAGTATAGTAGACGCTATCAGGGTTCATGATATGTAAAATTTTATGGACAGGTATATTGGCTAAAATCTGATTAAGATGGATCTAGAAGATGCGAAGAAGGCTACCTTCTGCATGCCATTGGGGAATTTTGATTACACGGTCATGCCATTTGGGTTGAAGAATATAGGGGCCACCTACCAAAGGACCATGATGTAAATCTTCCATGATTTATTTCATGATATATTGGATCTCTATGTGAATGATCCGGTGCTAAAGCCAAAAAATGAAATCAAGCACATCCAAGACCTCAGGTGGGAGTTTGAAAGATGCCACAGGTAAAAGATGAGAATTAATCCCTCCAAGTGTGCCACTAGGGTCACCGCATGAAATTTTTTGGGATTTGTAGTAAATTAGAAGGGGGTGAAGGTTGATGAGGAAAAGATGAAGTCCATTGTGATGATGCCACCACTAAAGAGTAAGTGGTGACTTAAGAGCTTCTCAGAAAAGGTGTCTTACCTAAGAAGATTTATACTAGTGCTAGCGGAGGTGACCCACCCATTTTCTCTGCCAGTGAAGGAAAAATCTAGGTGGATTTAGGGAGAAGATAAGAAGAAGGCCTTTTAGAAAATTAAATAAATTTTAGCCTGACCGTCTACGATGATACCGCTGAAGGTTGGGGCACCACTGCTTCTCTACCTCACTTCAATGGAAAGATCAATATAAGCACTGCTCGCTTAAGAGAAGGAGAGGGTTGAGAGGCCGATATACTAATTGCCAAGGTTGATTTTAGGCATAGAATCCAGATATACCAACACTGAGAGGAACTGCCTTGCCTTGGTCTTGGTGGCTTAAAAGTTGAGTCACTACTTATTGGCATTTACAGTTCACATTGTCACTAATTGTGACCCCATTAAATACCTATTATCATGAACAATTTTGGTAGGGTGAGTATCAAGGTGGTTCTTAATTATATCAGAATATGATTTGAAGTGCATGGTGCCAAAAGACATTAAGAGTAAAGCAGTGGTAGACCTATTAGTCCACTTACCAAGCAAAAATTTTGAGCCTTCTAGTGAAGAACTTCCTGGAGAAAATTTCCAAGCATGTTTAGCAAAAAAGGAGGAGTGGAAGATGGAATTTGATAATTCTTGTGCACAAGAAATAGGGGGTGCGGGCATTATCCTCTCAAATAGTAAGGATAGGGTCACTCTCTGATTCAAGGTGGATTTTAAATGTTCAAATAATGAGGCCGAGTACGAAGTCCTTATTCTAGTATAATTAGAGGCATTACGAAAGGGCATCAGAGTGTTGTGTATATAAGGGGACTCTAACTTGGTAGTAAAATAAGTTAGAGAGTTCTCCCTCAATCATGCTAACCTAACACCGTATAAATCCATCATTCAGAGGCTGTTGGGCTAATTCTTGAAAGTAACTGTTGAGACACATATGCGAACAATGAATAGGCACCCCAATGCGCTAGCTACGATAGCCCATAAATTGGACATGGATGAGCCAAAAGCAGCCATCACAGTATGGAGGAGAATGATGTCTACTACAGTGAGGTCTCAATTTCCAAGTGATGAGCCGGAAGATTAGCAAGCATCACAATATGCTGCCGCCAAATCGAGGAGGCACAATGTGGCCCTGAACACCAGCCTAACAGAAGATAAACAAGAGTTAGTATAAATAATTCCTTTTTTTGTTTTTTTTGAAAAAAAATGTGGAAAAATCTAACTTTAACAGACAGAAGTAAACTCGGTATGACAGTTTAATACTTGGGGAGTGCGCAGTATAACACTCACAGTATGCCCCACATAACTAGGGATGGTCCTCTTCACTAACTTGAAAACAAGGAAACGTGGGTGTCAAGGTGAGCTTACTTTCACAATAAAAGAAATAAGAAAAGGGTAAATATAAAAGAAAGTAGGGTATGATAGTATAATACTTCTCGCAGTAACATCCCCTATATGTTCCACCGCTATCAGAGCAGTTGCAGCACTAACTTAAAAATAAGGAAACAGGTTAGTGTTCACAAACACTTGCATAGAAAATGCAAGTTCAAAAAGATATGAGTAGACTAAGTGTTTACCTGGGAGCTCTCCTCCAAGACACTAACCATAGAACCTGTAGTAGCAGGAAAAGGAGCGACACTGACCTGCGAGATGATGAAGCGGGGAAGTGTCAATGAAGCCTTGCATAGAAAATGCAAGTCAATAAAAAATATATAATAAATAAAATAAAATAGTGTCGTACATACCAGAGCAGTATCCTTTGGGATTCTAGCTAAGGTCTTCGCAAGCACATGAGCTGACACAGTGCTAACCTGAGAACCCCAATAGAGGTCCCGCAGATAAAGCCTCCACAACTACTGATATGTTAGAAAAAGCTCCAAAATTCTCTTGTATGTAAAGAAAGGAAAAAATGACTAATATAACAAACAGGGGTTCAAAGATTAATGTACCACTAAAGTCACTCCTGCAAATCTTGGAACAAGCCCCTCAAACAAGGGTACTTTAGCTATGCCAGCCTACAAATAGGAGATAATGGAAAATGTGTAAGTAAAAAGAGAGAACATAAACAACTACTATTATGTAAGAAAGGCCTGATACCTATGTGGTCACCTCTGTGAAAATATAATGAGGACTTACCAGTCATGCTAGGGAGTTATCACTATGGCACTCATTACAGGAACTATAGATGAAAAAGTCTCACTAGCACCGACCTGCGAATAAAAGAAGAATATAACTGTTGACAAGTTGTCCATAATAGAAAATAAAATATATATAGAAGAAGCAGAGTCAAGTTAAAATAAGTATTAGGAGAGGTGCTATGATAATGCATCCAACAGAGACAGCAGAAATAGGAGATACTATAGCCACAGGGGCTAATAAAGGAACAACTAAAGAAGTGGCTGATGAGGTAGTAACACTGGCCAACTGAAACACAAATGGGCAGAAGCAGGACATGAGAGGGAAATATCAATGATAAAGTAAAGGGAGTCAAGAAATGAAAGATTCAAAACAGGTGTACCTGAATTCTCTTTAAGGAATATGGATGAAAGATGACCAGTGATGCATCAACAACAAAAGCAGCAGCCTAATCATCGCAATGTTGTTAAGAACCAAAAAAAGATAATGGAAGAAGTTGAACCTAGTAGGAATAAAAAAATCTCTAGGAAAAAATGATAGCCTGTGTAACAGGCTCACTAGAGGCGATGGTGAAAACTGGATGAGATGGTATAGGATGGATGTGAGGCCTATTATCCATAGGCACAAAGGCTCAGGAGATAGGAATCCTCCCTGAAGGTGACACGATTGGGATAGTGACCCCTGTAAGCTATGCCATTCACCTAGTAAAGGAAAGGCTACGTGAGGATAATCCCTTCAAATAATAAAGGCAAAGACAATACAATTATACATAGAAAATGGTAATGAATAGAGAAGTATCGCATAAATGACAAGTTCAAAATACCTAGGGATTCCTAGTGGAAGAATCACTCACCGAAGTTGAGGCGGGAGGTGGGGAAACGTGGCTAGGAGGAATGGTCACTTGTGAACAAAAAAAAAAGAAGTCATCAAAATACATTTAAAAATACGACAGGTTAAAGGAAAATAACTCAAAGGAGTTGATGATTACCTGAATAGAAAATAATGACACAGAAGAGGCCCTTGTGGTCATAGGAAACACATAAGATAGATGTAAAAGAAAAAAAGAGAATGAACTATATCAGTAAAAGAGGAAAAAAGGAGAATAATATCTGAATGGGGAGGAAGGAACAAACCTCTCTAGTCAGACTCAAAGAGGAGACTAGCATGGAATTCCACGCCCTAAGAAAAGTCCCTTGGGCAGGAGGTGGAGGCGAAAGATCACACGTCGCAATAGAAGCACCCTACAAATGCCATAAAGACAAAGATGAATTAAATAAGAACTATGCAAGTTTAACTAGTTAATAAGTCATGAAAAAGAAGTCAAGAGAAAAGACTTATAGTGGTCGTGTAGGCAGTCTGCCCATATGGCAGATGTCCAGTGGTAGAACTATTGGCTGAAGGAGAATTTATCATGATGTCCTCACTAGAGGACTCCCTCAAAATTAGCAACAAAGATAAAGCGTCAGGACAATGATCACCATGAGGGTCAATGACACTCATTTCATTTAAAGAAGAACTGTTATCATTATAGGAAGGAGTGCTTCTATAATCGACCAGTTCTTCTTTAAATGAAGGATAAGGGGAACCACCAGCTGAAACCCCATGAAAGCCAGTCTCATTAAGAAAAGAGGATTCATATATAGTAACTTCACTAATAGGAATAAAATTAGCAGGAGGTTCCTCAGAAGATAATCCTAAGGCTTCACAACCTTGCTCACAAACATTTTGGTAGGTCTCCTCCACCCCAAGGTCATCAGTGTTAGATCCTTGATCTCGTGAAGGAGAGGGAACAATAACCTCAACACTTGCTTTATTCTCCTTCTTGCACTCCGTGGTCCTTACTAGTAAGGGAAAGGAAGTAAGGGTAGCAACAATAATAGTAGAAGCAATAGATGGAGCAACTGTGGCTGGTATAAAGTTGGAAACATGCACATCAGGATATTTCCTTTTAGAAGCAGCAGGGGCTTTTACTTTGCCCTTCCCATTGGACTTGGCAGGTTGGCGCTAAAGATGTTTGGAATAGATGGATTCATCGAGAAGGGGTCTCACCAAGACTGGGATGACCTGTTGGAGGGGGGTCTTGGAGATTGTAATGCCCCGACCCGAATTTAGATTACCATTGAAATAATCCAAAAATCTTACTTTATTATTTAAGAAAAACATTTATTTAATTAATTTAAGGACATAATATTTATTTGTCAAATTTAAATTTAAGAAGAATAAACGTTTAACATGCATAATAAAACCAACTTATGAATTTGTTCATGAAAAATCATTCAATACCACTATTAATCTATTGTAATGAAGTTCACTGAGTAAGACAACACAATAGTCTGAATTCTATAAAAGAGTTCCAACATATTAATTAAAGTACTCTAAATATAAACCTTTAACATATTATGGAACAATCAATAGAGCATCTAACTTTGAGTCGAACCCTCGGCATCCTTACCGAGATCTTTATTAGTGTCACTGAGTGAAGTTCCTGGGGTGGAAAAAGTACGGGGGTGAGCGAATGCCTAGTAGGGTGGGAAATACTAAACAATAATTTGATAAACAAAATACTA
This sequence comes from Sambucus nigra, assembly GCA_949130495.1. Classification (NCBI taxonomy): domain Eukaryota; kingdom Viridiplantae; phylum Streptophyta; class Magnoliopsida; order Dipsacales; family Adoxaceae; genus Sambucus; species Sambucus nigra. The sequence continues at coordinate 126,044,829 of OX422212.1, read as the reverse complement.
TACATATATAATATCTCTTGGTATTTTGTAAAAAAAATCGATTTCATTAAATATTAATGCAACTACAAGGAATGCACCCTTCTATGTGCCCAACTCACATATAAATTTTCATGCCTCGTTCTAAAGACTTAACTTATTAATCCAATTATTTTGTCATAATAATCTTAATAAGTTCTATTTATTCCAACTCATTAACCCATTCATTTTTCCTATCTTTCATGAATATTATTTTTATTTCTTTGGGATTTACCAACATCCACGATTTCACGACCTTTCATCGTCGGTATCGAGCACGCGTATGCTACACTAGCCAAGTTTTTTTTAGGCTTTCACCACCAGGGACGTCATGCCCTCCTTAATTATTCTTTCCGGCAACATCCAAATATCATTATCTTTTCGTATATTTACATTCTTCCAAATATTTACATTATTCCAAATATTCACATTCTTCCAAATATTCACATTCTTACAAATATTCTCATTATTCAAAGTACTCGCATTAATCTTTCGGTGTTACTTCTTTACTTCATTATTTGCCTTACTTTTAAAATAGCTGAGGAGGCCAACTAATAATAACACCGTACTTTGAACACTTATAGCAAATCATAATTTACTTTATTTATTCATTAATGTGTTAGCACGTTTTTAGTACCTGAAAAATGGTTTTACTAGCATTTTAAAGTAAAAAAATATTATCTTCCACTAGTTTTTCACATAATTACCAATACTGCCATTACGCAATTTTTACACCAAAATGCATGCTTTAAATTGGTTTTCAAAAAAAATATCTTTATAATACCTATCTATTTTTCTATAATATTTTACCCATTCTAACTTTCATTGAGTCATTAAAATCACTATTTTAATATAGACTTTATTATACAAAGTTCAAATGGGTTTTCTACATCATTCTTACACCAATTTTCATTGTATTAACAGGTTTTTGAGTGGGAATCATGAAAGTTTATTTACTAACTATTTTTTTACATTATTTTACTCATTTGATCATAAACTTAATCATTAAAATTATCATTTTAATGTCGATTGAAATATAAGGGTTTAAGTGGATTTTCTACACCATTTAAAGTCATTATCTTTGCTTTTTAACAACATCAAGGTAGTGACTGAAATTTATCATTCTTTAAAAACATGATGAAATCAATATATTTCATTTCAAAACATATCATTTATCATGTCTAAAACTTATTCAAGTATATTCACATGAAATAAGGATTTCTACCTTAGAAATACATGGATATGCATCCTACACATTCATATTTAAGTAGTATATGATTATAACATTTTTTTTCTAACAATTGTCATGTTCTAATCATTAATTTATACAAGAATGATATTATGAAATTTAATCAACAAAGCTATTTCATTTTAACACATAAAAAGCAAGGGTTTCCATAATAGAAAATACAAGAACTAGCAATTTTTAACAAGAAATTATCTTTCATGAACATGGGTGTTTTAAGCTTTTGAAAACATGAACTTAGGAAGAGGAAAATCCTATTTGATTTAAGAAGAGGATATAACCTTGGAGAAGAAAACTTCAAGTCTTCCTAGATTTCTTGTAAACTCCACTCCTATGCTCCCAAAATCAAGCTTTCAAGCCATACCAAGTTGCCCCACCCCTAGTCTGATGTTATAATGGAGTTTTAGATTATTTAATTAGTTTGAGGAGAGAGAATATGGGTATAAGGGTGACATATGAATTTTAGAAGTGTTTTTTCTCTTGAGGATATAAGAGAGAGGAAGATGATGGATGATTTTATGTTTATTTAGTTTACTAGGTTCATGAATCCCCCTACCCTTATTTATATCAATTTCCAGCTTCCCTTTTCATTATTTTGACTCATTTAAGTCTCATAGACTTGAAAATACAGGTGAAACATATTTTACCCATGTTTGGAAAATACAAACCCAACCACGATCACCGTCTTGATCAGTAACACCCGGTTACCTACTCTTGCTACCAGTTCGGGCCCTAACTTTTAGTAACACATTGTCACCTACTCGGAACTCTAAAGGTATACGACGATTATTATCATATTTACTCTACCTAATATAGGCCATAACAAATCTTTATCTAATCAACTCAACCTTATTAGTCATCTCCCTGATCATATCGAAAATCATGAGATGCTTTTTGCCAACCTCTGCCCAATACACCGGGGAACAACATGGTCCCCCATATAGTGCCTCAAAGGGGGCAATCTCGATGCTCGAATGATAACTATTATTGTAAGAGAAATCTACAAGAGGAAAGTACTCATCCCAACTACCCCGAAAGTCTAAATCAGACACTCGTAATAAATCCTCCAAAAACTAAATAATACGCTATGACTTCCCATCAGACTTGGGGTGATAAGACGTACTCAAATTCATATTAGTACCCAATTTTTGTTTGAACCTTCCTTTAGAACCGAGAGAAAAACCAAGGATCTCTATCTAAAACAATAGTGAGTGAAACACCATGTAGTCAGATAATCTCCTGATTATAAAGTCTAGCCAATTTTGTTATTCCATTCGTGACACTGATGAGTAGAAAGTGTGATGACTTAGTGAGACGGTCTACTACAACCCAAACCGCATTGTTCCCTCACTCAAACTGAGGCAAAGTTGTAACAAAATCTATAGTGATATGCTCCTACTTTCACTGGGAAATTGGAAGTGGTTGCAATAATCCAGCTGGCTTCCTGTGATCGTCCTTCACCTGTTGGAACGTGAGCCACACCTCGCTTCATCCCTGACCACCAAAAATCTATGCGAAGGTCCTTATACATCTTTGTAGCTCCCAGATGTATACTGAATCGAGAAGGGTGAAACTCTGCCAGAATCTCAGCTTTAATCTCCTCAATGGATGGGACAATCAACCTACCCTTATGTCGGACACCACCGCCTTGATCAACTATGAGAGTATCAAATTCCTTATTGCCCTCAATCCAATTTCAGAAAAGAATGATCACATCATCACATAAATAGGCATCCAAGACCTTCTGATGAACGAATGGTCTAACCATCATACCCTATAAATAGGCCTTATCATTACTCCATTGAGCATGCAAGTCATAACAATGAAGCTCGGCATATATATTCCCATGATAGAATTTCATCACTGATGGGCATCAACCACAACATTGGCCTTTCCTGATTGGTACTCTAAAGTAAAGTCATAGTCTTCCAGAATCTCGACCCACCTCCGTTGTCGAAGGTTAAGATCTCGCTGAGTGAAGATATATCGGAGACTCTTATGATATATTAATACCTCAAACCTCTTGCCATATAAGTAATATTGCCAACTCTTCAAAGAAAACATCACATCGGATAACTCAAGATCAAGAGTGGGTTAGTTCCTCTAATACGTCTTAAGTTATCGAGACGCATAAGCGGCCACCTAACCCACCTGCTTAAGAACTACACCAAGACCAGATATGGAGGCAATATAGTACATTGTATATCCTCTTCCACACTCGGGAAAAAAAGAATAGGTGATGAGGTAAGCCTAAATTCAACTCCTAGAATGAATATTCACACTCATCTGACCACATACAACTCGAGAGAAATCCTGAATGAATCTTCTATAGTATCCAACCAAGCCAGGAAAACTCTAAATTTATGTGACTATCTTAGGTCTCTCTCATCCGAGGTTGGCTTCAACCTTGGACGATTCAACAAAAATGCTCGCACTGGACACTACGTGGCCAAGAAATTTGACCTCATCCACTCAGAATTCATATTTGCTAAACTTTGCATACAACTGATTCTCCCCGAGTACCTGAAGTGAAATAAGAAAATGATCCTTGTGATCAACATCAGAAGATGAATATGCCAGAATATCATCAACGAAGACCACAAGAAATCAATCCAAGTATGGTCAGTAAATATGAGTCATCAGGTCCATGAATGCAGCAGGGGCATTAGTCAAGCCGAATGGCATGACCAAAAACTCATAATGTACGTATCTTATATGGAAAGATAACTTAGGGACATCTTCCTCCCTAACTCGCAATTGGTGATACCTAGATCAGAGATCAATCTTGGAGAACCTGCCACTCCCCATAACTGATCAAATAAATCATCGATCCTATGCATAGGATATTTATTTTTCACCGTCACCTTGTTCAGTTGTCAATAATCAATGTAGAGCCTGAAAGTTGTCCTTCATTTTTGAAAAAAGGACGGGTGTTCCCTAAAGGGACACACTTAGGCATATAAAACCCTTGCTAGTGTGATCATCGAATTGGAGATTTAATTCTCACAACTCTGTAGGGTCCATACAATGAGGAGGGATGGAAATAGGTGAAACACCCTAATGAATATCAATAGTAAAGTCAGTATCTCGACTCGGGGGTAATCCTGGAAGATCCCTAGGAAATAAATTGGGAATATCTCGCAGAGTAGGAAAATCTTCAATCACACGTACAGTCTCTTCTTGCTCTTTAATGCTGCTCAACCATCTAAAGAAATGTTTCTCATCTCGAGTAGAAGAGAATTTTCAAGGATAATCTATGCTCTTCTCACTACCAAATCGATAACGAGACCCATCTGAAAGAGACACTAACACACTATGCTGATGGCACTCAATAGTGGCATTAAAACTGGATAGCTAGTCCATACTGAGGATAACTTCAAATCCATTTATATCCATTAATATAAGATATTACTTTAGAATACACTCTCCAACTATGACTACACAATTTCGACAGACTTTGCTAAGGAAAACACCGCCACCTATGGGTAATCCCACATATATGGGTGGGCTAAACTCAACTACCACTAACCCCAAACAGAAAGGTAAGGAACTAGATATAAATCATTGAGATTCTCTTTTGGTACCAGTGAAAGTTTAAGGGTTCAATTAACAAAATCCTTCAACATAGAAGTTGCATTAGTACTTTCTATAGTCCTACTTTAATTAACCCTCTCTCATTGCTAGAGAGTGTCATCTAACTGACGCATGACCCTTTCCAGGCAATGAAACTCACTATTCGCAGAAGTGACATTGTTACACCTAGCTTATATCTTATAATAACATGTAATTTAAAATATTAGTTTACCTGAGGAAACATAAATAAGGAAGACATGTTATCACTCTGTCGCAATGTGGATCCTAATGCTCTGATACCAAGTTGTAACGCCCCGACCTAGATTTAGATTACCGTTGGAATAACCCAAATTCAAATTGAGGTGTTAAAGGGGAGGGGAGAAAAGTTTACTTTATTATTTAAGAAAAATATTTATTTAATTTATTTAAGGACATAATATTCATTTGTCAAATTTAAATTTAAGAAGAATAAATGTTTAACATGCATAATAAAACCAACTTATGAATTTGTTCATGAAAAATCATTTAATACCACAATTAATCTATTGTTATGAAGGTCGCTGAGTAAGACAACACAATAGTTCAAATTCCATAACAGAGTTTCATCATATTAATTAAAGTACTACAAATATAATTCTTAAACATATTATGGAACGGTCAACAAAGCGTCTAACGTCTAGTCATACCCTCATCATCCTTATTTAGATCCTTTTTAGTGTCACCAAGTGAAGTTACTACAGTGAAAAAAGTAAGGGGGTGAGCGAATGCCCAGTAGGGTAGGAAATACTAAGCAATATAAAAAAATACTATACATATACGATGTCTTTCAGTATTTTTTAAAACAATTTCCATTTCATTAAATGTCAATCCAACTACATGCAATGCACCCAGGCTATGTGCCCATCTCACATTTAAGTATTTTCATCTCTCGTGCCACAGACTTAACTTAATAATCCAATTATGTTGTCATCATAATATTATTAAGTTCCATTTATTCAAATTCATTAATCCATTCATTTTTCCAATATTTCATGAATAATTTTTTTATTACTTTGTGATTTGCCAACATCCACGATTTCACGAACTTTCATTATCGATATCGAGCACACGTATGCTACATTGTCTAGGTTGTTTGGGGTTTTTCACCACTAGGGACGTCATGCCCTCCTTAATTATTCTTTCCGGCAACATCCTAATATCATTATCTTTTCGTATATTCACATTCTTCCAAATATTCACATTCTTACAATTACTCTCATTATTCCAAGTACTCGCATTAATCTTTCGGTGTTACTTCTTTAGTTCATTATTTGCCTTACTTTAAAAATAGCCGAGGTGGCCAACTAATAATAACACCATACTTTGTACACTTATATCTTATCATCATTTACTTTATTTATTCGTTAAAGCATTAACACATTTTTAGTACCTTAAAAATGTTTTTACTATCATTTTAAAGTAGAGAAATATTATCTTCCACTAGTTTTCCATATAATTACCAAAACTGCCATTATGCTATTTTTACACCCAAATGCATCCTTTAAATGAGTTTTCAAGAGAAAAAATATCTCTATAATACCTTTCCACTTTTCTATAATATTTTACCCATTCTAACATTTATCAAGTCATTAAAATCACCATTTTAATATAGACTTTATTATACAAAGTTCAAATGGGCTTTCTACATCATTCTTACCCAATTTTCATCGTTTTAACGGGTTTTCGAGTGGAAACCATGATGCTTTATTTAGTAACTATTTTTCTACATTATTTGACTTAGTTAATCATAAAATTAATCATTAAAATTATCATTTTAATGTAGAGTGTGAATATAAGGGTTTAAGTGGGTTTTCTACAACATTTAAAGTCATTATCTTTGCTTTTTAACAACATCAAAGTAGGGACTGAAATTTATCATTCTTTCAAAACATGATAAAATCTATCTATTTCATTTCAAAGCATATCATTTATCTTGTCTAAAACCTATTCAAGTATATTCACATGAAATGAGGATTTTTACCTAAGAAATCCATGTATATGCATCCTACACATTCATATTCACGTAATATATGATTATAACATTTTTTCTAATAATTTTCATGTTCTAATCATTCATTTATACAAGCATGATATTATGAAATTTAATCAACAAATCTAGTTCACTTTAACATATAAAAAGCATGGATTTCCATAATAGAAAATACAAGAACTGGCAATTTTTAATAAGAAATCATCTTTCATCAACATGGGTGTTTTAAGTTTTTGAAAACATGAACTTAGGAAGAGTAAAAACCTATTTGATTTAAAAAGAGGATAAACTCTAGAGAAGCAAAACTTTAAGTCCTCCTAGATTGCTCTTAAACTCCACTCATATGCTCCCAAAATCAAGCTTCCAAGCCACACCAAGTTGTCCCACCCCTTGTGTGATGTTTTAATGGAGTTGTGAGATTATTTAATGGAGTTTGCGGTGCGAGAATATGGGTATATGGGTGAGTTATGAATTTTAGAAGTATTTTTGCTCTTGAGGACATAGGAGAGAGGGAGATGATGGATGGTTTTTTCTTTATTTGGTTTACTAGGTTCTTGAATCCCCCCCCCCCCCCCCCACCCCACCCTTATTTATACCAATTTTCAATGTATTGACTCATTTAAGTCTCATATGCTTGAAAATACAAGTGAAATAATAGTAAGCCCAACCACCCATTAAATGAGCCAACCACATCACCTAAAATAATTTTAATATATTTTAGACATTAAATTTGCCTGAAACCGGGTCTAAATAATTTTTTCTGAAGACGTCGAAGAAGGAAAAGTTGTTTATATTTAAATTTTACATTTTTTTGTAAAGTTTCTGATGTGTCTGAGCACTTTCATTTTTTGACAAAAAATGATTTTGTTTTCTTTTTTTCTTTTTTTTTTTTGAACCCATGGTAATTTGATATGTTTTTACGAGTTTAAATATATGGTAAAATTATTTTTTTTTACTTACCAATTGTCTTAAACAATTTGTACAAAATTATTCTTTCACAATGTCGCATACCATTAAAAAGTGTTGTATTCTACTACTCGTGATCGTGCATCGGTCAATTCTTGTCCGAATTGCATAAAACTTTACCAAAGTTCTTAAATAAATCATATACACATAAATAAATTCTCATGAGAGACATAAAATGTAGAATTTTTGTTAATGGCACGTTGAGATATAAATAGGCTGAAATACAAGTACGTAATCAAAAGTGCGGGTATTACAGAGATGGTGTTACGGTCCCATAACACCTTCTGGGTAATTTTTCCCAAATACTTGTCATTATTTTTTATCTTGGTAGATATGGTATCATGGGGGACATCCTTTGCATAATTATGAATAAGGGGGACCTACCTCTGCCAGAAAGTAAACTAAGAATGGGTGAAAGAAGCTAGGTACACTCTAGAGGACACAAATAAACCCCCTAAATGGCTGACTTGATGAACCACCCCTGAAAAGTAAAATTAACAAAAGCCTCCAGGTATATCTTGGAGGGGGAGGTGCTCGAAGGGTAGTAAGGTGAGTGAACACCTTGGTCATAGCCAAACTGCCTTATCGCCCTCCTAGAGTGGTAGAACTCCACAACTTGGCCCGGATCATCCAAAGAAGGCAAAGTACATGGACAAAGCATAACAACTACATCAATGTGGGGGAAAGTGGAAACAGACTCATCATTAGCAGGGAAATAGAAGCTACTTCCAGTGGAAGAGAAGGAGCTATAAGTGAAAATGCCACCCACTATCCTACAGTAAGGCCTAAAGCACAACTCATCAATATTATCTATAAAATGCCCTAGGGAGGCCTTAGGGGCCTTATTGTTCCACCTCGAAGCACGAGAAATATTATTGTGGCAAGATCTTACTTTTGGGGAAAAGTTATGAAACCTCATAAATAGAAAATACATAAGAATGAAGGTGTTGGTGAAGTTAATGGCATCATGGCATCCACAAGATCGTTCAATATCTACATGAGCTCGATCTAGCCAACTATAGAGGGACCCCAACGTTAGAGTTGTGAGGGGGACTACCGTCCCTCAAGCAAGTCTCATAGCTAGCTTGAAAAGAAGCTCGTGAGGGGAGTCACCTGGTCTCCCTAGAAATAAGAACCTACTGAGGAAAGTGATAAAAAAAGGATGACAAGTGTGAGTGGGAGCTAATTTTTGGGCCCTCTTAACTTCTCAAAGCCTTTTTCAGTCTTTCTCTCTTAGGTAGCTCCTAAAAGTCCTTGAACTAGTACCTTTGTCATTTGTTAAAGGAGTGTTTGATCTCGCCAGTTTGATTAATGCAAACATATTTGGTACACTCACCCATGGCTGAGTGGATCTCCTCCACCACCCTCTTCTCAATCTGTCCTCAAAACCATTAGTAAGAACATGTCCTCCAGAGTAGGGAAGGGTTAGCAGATCGTAGATATCTTCCATGGTAATGGTGAACTCACCCCAGCCAGTGACAAAAGTATGAGAATCTATGCTCCAACAAGAAACCAATAAAGTAAAGGTGATATTGTGTTTGGCAATTGAAATTGACTTTAGGCTATTGATAGTAGTAGTAAGACCCATCCCTTTAATTATAGCTTTATGCGAGGGGGTTGCCAAGACATAATCTACCCAAGGTCCCCACTTGTCTGTGGAACCTCCACCAACCTTGTCCTCAATATTGGAATGGGGAAAATCACCCCTATCCACTCATACTCTAATAATAAAATTAGGTAAAATAATAAGGAAATCAGAGGACTCACTTAAACCCACACGGGGTTGCTCGTTTATCTTCGCTACGAACTCCTGCTCAAAATTGGAGAGGAAAGACATGAAGGCATCTTCAGCGCCAAAATAGGGCGAAAGACGATAGAGGCTAAAATCCTTCTTGGAGTTAAAGACCAAGTACTTCTTTTTAGATTTGGATTAGTTGATGGACGAGGGACTCCCCCTGGTGGTGATCTTAACAAACGAACTACCCAAGGCAACGATGGTGGAATTCAAGAAAGCAAAGGTGATGGTAGTGGTTGCAGTGGCCAAAACCATAGAGACATAGATGAAAATAGGCACCATACCCACTACCACCTCGCTAAGGGTGGTGGTGGCAACAGTGAAAGTGGGGTTAACAGTGGAAGAGGTAGCCATTTCAAAGGGAAATATAAGGGAAGAAGAAGATGGCGATTATGGAAGTAAAGGTTTTTGCTTTTCTTTCTCTCTCCCTAAAAAATCAGTTTAAATAAAATGGTGAAGCAAAAAGGAAGAGGGGTTTAAAAGAGCCTTTTATACCATAATAGGCCCACATGATCCTACCAATCAAAAGGGGAGAAATTCATTCCCCAAATAATGGGATGCATGTTCTCTCTTCACCACGTGTCACCTCAAGACCCTCAATGTGGGCTGATGTAATAGACATATTTAATGCCAACAGTGTCATGATGAGATTGAAAAAAACTTTTTGTATTCCAAGAGAAAGTGAAATATTGCATACAAAATCCTTTTTTTTACCCAACACAATATTTTTTCTACGAGAGGGCTAATGAAGACGGGTGTTCATTCACTTAAGAAAAATACATTGGATATTAGGTCCACATAAACGGGGTGGTTCTGCCCAAAATTATCAATAAAAAATTTTTAAAGCGAGGAGGGCCTAGTCCCAAGTTTAAAATTATAGAAGGAACGCAATAGCGGGGGGGGATCATCACGACCAGCCCCCTCCAAAAGATTCTAAGTACAAAGTTAAAGTCTAATTGGATGAGGAGGGTTACCACAAGGGGGCCCAGGTTCCAAAGATCAAGCCAAGGAAATAAGGCAAGGACGAGGAGGGCTCACCATGAGTAGCCCCTCATCCTAAGACTCAGACCAAAAAGAAAGTGAATAAGGGCAAGGATGGCTCATCATGAGCAACCCCTCGTCCTAAGGCTAAAGCCACATAGAAATGTCTTGGATGAGGAGGGCTCACCACGAGAAGCCCCTACAAATAAGTTGAGGCCATAAAAAAAGGCCAAAGTAAGGGGACTCATTGCGAGCAACCCCCTCTGCCCCAATTCATATATTATAGAAATAAAAAAAGGCAAGGAATTCCACCTATAGTGGCCTCCTCACCAAGACTTGGTACCTAGAAAAATAACAAATTACCAATATTTTTCTTTCTTGTATAGGCAGCCTAGTTGAGCAAGTGGGGCTCAAAAAGGCTATTTGGGATCTCCTAGGAGTTTTGGCTTGGTGGCAGAGGAAGAAGGTTTGTTGAATAAGATAAACCACTTAGCACTTTAAGATAGAGAGAATACTAATATAGAGACCCTAGGAGCCACTCAAATCCTTACACAGCGCACACTTAGGCATTACTGAAGTGAGCGGCCAAGGGGCTGCTCACAAGAAAACGTTTTACAAAATGATTTTAAAGAGGGTGGTCCTCGAGGCCACTCTCAAGTTTACAAAGTTTGTACAAAAATTTACCATTCCAAAAGATACAAAATCAATTTTTTTTTCTCTATTAGGAGACATATTTTCTTTTTGACTTTGGTTTACAGCAGGTGTTATCTGTCAGAAGGGACAAGCTGCTGCAGACCTAGTAGGGACTGAAGGTACATTACAGAGCTTGTCTTTTTAAGTTTTTCCTCTCGATTTTGGAATTCAAAAGGCCCAAATCATCGTCATGTTCACCTACAAATAGGACCATTGGTGAGGTCAAATCAGATATCAAAAACTCAGTTCATACCGTTACTCCATGAAAATTGCACCAGCCCTCCTTGTATTCTCTCCCAACTCTTTCTCTCTAAGTGTTGAGTTCTTTCACTCCCACCTTAACAACCATCATTCTCAGGATATTATTTCCTTAAAGTTATTATTATTTTTTGTGAAGTTCATCTTCTTGCATGAAGTGGTTCTAGCTTTGAATCCATTTTTTCTAACAAGGGAAGGTTTTACCAGGATATACTTCTGAAAATTTTTGAAAACCTTAGAGGTAGAGTTCATTGAAGTGGGTCATCCATCACCCTTTCCAATATCTTATCAGACCCTAGTCAAACTTCTTTCCTACATTTGGCGACCTCGTCCTACAAAAACCAACGCCCATGCATTCAGAATTTATTTATTTATAATCTTAGATAGTCGATCGATTAAGCCCCATGGTAAATTGATTGATGGAACCTTTACAAAACACCTTATTATTCTTTACATGTTTTGAATTAAAAAACTTCCATTAAATCCACTCCAAGCTCCCAATTAAAATTCAAACCCAACCTCCTTCATATATAATGGTCCCAAAATAAATCTAAACATATATATAATAATTTTTCACACTTATAACATGATCAAAGTATTAAATGGATTTCTAAGTGAAGAACCCTATTTTTATATGTTCAACCTAATTTGACTCAATTTTACATTGTTCTGACCAATTTTCATGGGGTTTATTAAAATCTACGAAGTATATGATCAATTACTAATCATTCTATAACAATTCTATTTCTAATTCATAAGGAATTCAACTAAATTCAATTTAGGCGAAGAACATAAATAGTAACATGCATTATCTTATAAATTGAATTACTAAACTAACAAATTAATATCCAAATCATATTGTAATCAAATTATGTTTTCATTCCAATGAATAATTATATTATAACAAAAAACAATTAAAATCCTATACTAGGTAAACTTGCCTCATCAATTGATAGCTGAATCAATCCCCTAAATCCTTCAATCCTCTACTCCTCTTAGTACCTCTTCCTGCCTTAGCCTTCTAGGGTCCTCCACTACACAAATGACTATTTTAGGTTTGTCTTGTAACCTTACACACTAGCTTCCAACAAAATTGGCCTTGGGTATAATTCAATTCTCAACTCAAATGGTTCAAATAGAACTCTAAATGGCCCAAAACCCTACACAAACCATACAGTAACCCAATAGGTTTAAAATATACTATTTTAAATCAGAACTTTCATTATAATTGTCTTAAAAGTTATACATAATTATGATACTAATCACACTAATATTTATTCGATACGAGTCCATTCTCAATTATTTAATTAACGAATTTCCATAAATTAAGTTCTATTGCAATTTCAAATACTACAACACAGAAATATAAATAGTGACATCACATATCACAACAAGCACACATAATTAATGTTTTTATTTTAATTTTTATAATTAAATAAGACACCCAAAATACAAAGTATTACACCTTTGCTTTAGTGGGGGGTTTACATGGGGGGGCAACATGAGGGTAGGGAGTTGTAGGTGTGGGAGGGAGTAAAAGAGAAAGATGTTTCTTAGGGGTAAAATATTTTGATATCTTTTTCTAAATAAATATATATAGATTAAATTACATTTATATTCTCATATGAGTCAATTGCCAAGCACATTCCCATTTTTCATTCAAGTTAACTGTCAAAATGGACAGAATGGCCACTTTAAATATGTTTTGATAGTTTGAGGGCTTAATTGACACATTTGATAGTTTAAGGACCGTTTTGTAACAATAGTGATAATTTACAGGACAATTGAGTAATTTACTTTTAAATATTATAGAAAATTTTTACCTTTGTAACCATTAGACAAAAATATATCTAGATATTAGATAACAACATAACTACAAACAACCAAAAATATCTCTATCTCTACCAAATATATATATGCTCAAAATAATTGCTCAAATTAATGCAAGTTATTATTTGGTTTTGATTATAACATTCCTATAAATCAAAATGGATAACAAATAGAAAGGATGACGATAATACCCCGTACTTTTATGATTATTTAATTTTCGTGTGCTTATAATTATTAATTTAATTGGGGGATTTTAAATTGTCCTTTGCTAAATATTATTAGAGAGTTATGGATTAATACTTATTTCTATTAATATTTTTTCGTATGATACGTAAATAGATATGTGATTTATTATATGTCATTTATGAGTGAAAATTGACGATTTATTATATTATGTCGATAGAGAGTTACATCGACGGATTTGTAGATTTTATGGACGACGTGTACTGTACGCATGTGTCGGGATTGATTAATGAAATGTGGGTGTATTGTACTTGGGTGACTCCGACGACCTCTTTGAGTGCTCTAGTGATCTGGAATGGGTCAAAATGGTCCAAAATAGGTACCTGGGTATTATAATTGGGTTTCAGTACCTTTTTAAACATAGTAGGATCTGTATGTGGCTATAGTGGTCTTTTTACACCTACATTTTAATTTAAAAACGGGATTAGAATGTGATTAGTGATCATTTAAAGATTAAATGCGTGGATGACTGCCTCACTTTTGCCTCTACATACTTGAGATTAAGAGAGAGAGAGCTTAAGGGAAGAGATTAAGAGAAGAAAAGAACTTGGAGAACAAACGAGAAGAGCCAATCTATGTATTCAGAATCATCCCGACTAACGAGACTTCGGATTCAAAAACTGAAAAGCAAGTATTTACTTGCTTTAGATTACAATTATGTAACTAATTACGTTCATAATTAGAACCAAATTTGATACTAAAAGATGTAAACTTTGTTATTACATAAAGAGATTTAAATTGTGGTTCAACTCTAATGTTTATTGAGAATGACTAATGATTAATAAATCAGAAATTCATAGGATAATTATGGTTCGATGAGATTGAACATGATAATATTGGTAGTTTGTTAGAAATTAATGAAATTCAAGTTTAGATTAATTCTGAATTGTTAGAATTGAATCATTTTAAAAATCCTTGTGTTTAGATGATGAATTTGGGTTTAATTCGATATTAAAATACGTCGAGGTTGATAATATATGGACATGGGTTATCAATTTAATATTTTAAAAAGCATGTAACCTTTATTGGAGGCTTTTAGAGGTAAAAACCTAAGGAAGAAGAAAACTGGAAGTCGAGCAAACCGAACTGGTTCGTTGGGGGAGAAAATAAATTCAGTTGACCGAATTGGCTCGATTTTCCAGTAAATCAATTCGATTTTCTAGCGTGCCCAGATATTTGTTATGCCCTGTTTTGACCCGTTAGAGCTTGGGGAATGGGTGTATGGGTTTTCGGGGTAGATTGGGGCTACTGGAGAAAATTTTTAGGGTTTGGTATATGTGTTAGGCCAATGGATATATGGGTTTGAGTGAGACGAATCGATAATTCAAGTGAGTGGACGTTTATATTATAGAATTGGGAAGTTGGTTCGGACTTAGGGATTTTTTAGACTAGTACGCTGTGTTCGTACCTAGTGAGTACTCTTTATATATATATATATATATACTAGGGTATGCCCGTGCCTGAAGGCACGTTGATAATCGTAAAATGACAAAAATTCAAAGTAGGTTTGGTCATAATTTTCAAAGTCATGCGCATGCCTGAAGGAACGGAGATAATTTCCAAAGTCATGTCCTTTGCCTAGTGTGTACCCGTGCCGATGGCATGGAGATAGATTTGTTCCCGTGATATTTCATACGACACGACGATAAAAATTTTCCCATGATAAATTTGTTCCCGTGTCGCCAATAGTGCAAATAGAAATAAGATTGGATTGTCATCCTTGGACAAAATTCTTATACATGTTCTCTCGCCTATAGTTATTTCTTTCTAAAAACTCGAACACTACCTTAGGCAGTTAATAGACATTAGGCGATGATAATTTCCTTTTGCCTCGAGCCTAGTAAAGGATAATTGTCCCTTCATATATCATAATAAAGCCGCAAATTTTTTTTATTATCAGTGGTGGTAAAGTCTCATCAAGCCCCGTGTATTTTATGTATTAAAAATCTATAAAATATTATACAATTTTTAAATATTTTTTTTAAATGACTTACAAATTTGTTTTAATATGGATTTTAAAATTTAAAAAGAAATCTTATAAAATATAAATTGTAAGTTATTTTATTTAGTTGATTTTTTAATGTACACTTTAAAGGTTTTTTTCAAGTTAGAAATCAAAACATTTTGAAACTCTATAGTTAAAATATTTTTTTCAACTATAGAGTTTAAAACATTTTTTCCAACTATAGCAGTCTTACAAAATATAACTGATGCAATGCATGAGTGGGTGTAATGCATTTTTAATTATTGATATACATTTGTAACTATTATCAGTAGTTAAAATTAAGTGATATTAATGATATCCCTAAATATGAAAATGATATTATAGGCTAAGAACATAAACTAATTTTTTTATGACGCATTAGATCAGTCTCAAAATCTAACCAAATAAAAATAATGACATTATATCAGTTGTGTGTGTGTTTGGTGGTGGTGGGTGGGTGGGGGGGATTGGGGGAGTGTGTGTTTGGGCGGTGGGGGCGGGGCGGGGGATTCACATTAAAGAAACTGTAAAGCACATTATATCTTTAAATATCAGTTGAAGTATGAACAACATTCACACTCCTCAATTATTGCAGCTATTAAAATATATTAACTACTCCAAGAAACTCATACACCACTGCCTTCAATTTTGTGCCCATCTATATATGCGAAAAATAAATAGATAAATATACCATTCACAGTGTAAACTACAACTGTAATAACATTGTCCTCTGGGATATTTTGTCAATCATATTTCTTACATTTATTTAGACTATACCCATGAAGGCAAAGTGAAGTAGAAGCATGAACTAAATGATAATAAAAGTGAAAACCATCAAAGTTAGACTTGGTACTTTAGAACTAAAGTTTAACCTTAAAATGCAGCAAGAGTGTTAGAGCAAGAGGGAAAATCCGAGAGTTTGTATCGAAATTTTTTTGCATTCGGTAGAGTCCTCAAAACCCATTGTGGGAAGAAACAATGGAAATGTACTCATTTACACATTTCTACAGCACCAAGTATGCAATATAAGCTTGCATCCAGCCCAAAACATCAAAACTTCAAGATAACAAATTTAAGGAAAACACACGGCCAGCTTAAGTGAGAACAAATTTTATTTTTAATGTCACAATCACAAATTCAATGGAAAAAGATCTAAAAAAACTCCTTATCATGATATAATATTTTGGACAAATGTAAATAAACATCACCCCGAATGGATGTAAGAAAAACATTCAGGATAAATTTAGTAGAACTGCTGGATACTCAGTTGTGTGGAATGAAATTTAGTAGATCAACATTGAGGATATAATTTGACTTAATATATGATAAAGTGTACATGGAACATAGCTGTCATTTATCCGATCCAACTTGAACTTATAAAAAAAATCACATGTAGAAACGTGTGATATCTGTCTGATCCCTATAATACTCTATATATCAGTTTCATGGATGAACGACATGTAGTTCATGTAACCGAGTCGCCATGTTCTAACAAACTCATAGAAGCCCATTTCACTTTTGATGACCACCATAAATTGAAGGGTTTCTCCTATAAGATGTAGCTCATCATTACTTAGAGGAATCCATGTTGTTCATTCTGTATCAATGTGATGCAAACTCTTTACTACTCAACATACCAATACCAACCTGTAGTATTCCACGACATTGAGCAAACTATATGTTCATTTAAATTACTGATTGAAGTTGAATCAGTGAAGATTAAGAAAAAAATGGGGAATATAGTGAGAGTTAAAGATACCTATAGTGGATAAACATTTATGTTTCTATAGCTAAATCATGAAGTCCATCCAAGGCGTTGTAGATCACAACCTGCAATATTCCCCAAAAAGAGAGTCAGAGAGATTATGTTAAAGAATAAGTTAGAAATCAACAATCGTATCTACCAAAAATCGTTGACTACCAACAACCGCATATATGCTACCAAAAATTGTTGAAGACATCATTTTTTGAATCCACCATAGATACCAACAATCGAAACCACCAAAAATTGATCATAAACACCAACAATCGCAGCTACCGAAAATTAAACCGAACAGCAAAACTGCCCAAGCATATTGATTAAAAACAAATTGCACGTGTTGTGCCTCTATATACTGGATTGCAAAAAAAAGATACAAATCTTATACTCGGATCAGATCCATACCATCGCTGAAGAGTCATGGCTAGAGGTGTGCAGTGGCACTGAGTCTTGGCTAGAGGTGTGCGATGACACTGTTTGGGATCTGAGTCTGGGTCGTTGGTGTGCAATGACACTGTTTGGGATCTGAGTAGTCAATAACAATCTGCATTGCCATATGTGCCTTAGTTTACTGGTCAGCACATGTCAGTTCCCATATACTTCGGTCCGTGTTTAGCGCAGGTCAGTTCCTATACAGTTCGGTCCGTGTTTAGCACAAAGTTTAAACTAAGCAACTCCTAAAAATCAAATCAAATATGAGAAAATCCAAGCATATAAACAATATGTAGTCTTTCCTCTAATTTTCTTAGATCATCCAACATATCAACATCCCCACAATCCTTGGCACCAAAATATCACACGATCTCGCGACACTCATTATCAAAGTCCTTGATTCACCCCCTTCGAAATTTAAGGAGGGAACAATGTTTAAATATTTCAACTATGGCATGAAGAAAAGCAAAGTTTCCATTTTCGGAGCAGGACTGATTAGAGTTTCAATTTGAACACGATTGAAGAATTCAGAGCTAAGCTTAACATATACAACCCAAAAAATATAATTTGTTATCCGCTCATAATACTCATGTGGTTGTTTTCTTTTGACCTGATATAGATCTGCAAAACAATGCATTTTGAAACGTTAATTTAGATTTGCAAAAAAAAAATCACAGTCAAATCGAAACTACCCAAATTAGAAAAAAATGCATTAACTAAAATTAAAGAAAATCCCCTATTTTAAATAAATCCAGACAAATCTCGGTGGATTACTGGTCTTTAGCGGGGAGAAGGCTGCTATATTAAAACCAAAGCAGGCAGTGTAGCAGCTGTACCTATTTGAATAGAGGAGTGTGTAGCATCCATCACATTTTACACTATGATAGTGGTGGAGCAGTGTAGCAGGCGTCACACTGTGATAGAGGTGGAGCATAATATTATTACCTCAGCATAAAAAAAACATTCAAAATCACTGTGATCTCAGTAGTGTACTACCCATCTAAGACCTGTTACTGCAACTCATCTAAGACAATGACACTTCCAGCAGCTGTAACTCATCTAAGACCTGTTGCTGATTGTAAAAAACTATTAAGAGAGATCAAAACTGAAAAACTATCAAGAGAGAGACAAAGTGAAACTCATAATTTTCAAAGACAGAAATCTAAATTTGCTAGTACACATAATAGTAAAACTTGTACTAATTACTCATATGGAACCATGCAGAGTGAAGACCATAATTTTTTTAATGCTACTAACCCATAATTGTAGTCACAACATCAATATGGTGCAAACAAATTTTACACCTATTTGCAGGTGCCACTAATTTTCAAGGTCATAATTAAAATATAGTCCATGAAATTCAGTCTAATAACCCCATATGAAGATCTAAAATACTGAAATCGGGCCTCAATGTAGTCATCACCCTCCATTTAAGCTTGGTATTGCAATTGCAAGAGTATTATCCTAGCCAAATACATATCAAATAGATCAGGATTGTTCGGCTACAATAATAAGGAAGAAAAACAAATTATAGGACTGACCTCATTTTTCATATTATTGTGAAGTGAAGAGAAAGCTATGGTCAACCATGGACAACTATACAAATTCAAAAAGGATTTTCACACAACTAAATTATAGGTATCAATATCATGGAAGTTCCATTCATTCAAAACATAATATAAAATAAGTCACAAATCAAAAGGTATACAAATTTAAAAAGCATATATAAATTAAGTGAAAAGTACACTAACAAAACACAGATCAACGTAAAACTTGATGTTAGGCAGATCTAAAACATTTTTTACTTGCCTTGATTACTGACTCATTCCGTCCAATAACTTTCAGTCAATACTATCCCTTTAAACAAATCTAATTGATTACCACAATGGACAATGTAAAAAAAAAACATACTCTACAGAAAATTGTCAATATCCATTCTGCCAGCAGATTACATTAGTGATGTTTTAAAGTATGTATGACAATCTATATCAGCAGCAAGGCAAAACAGTGTCTCTCATATACATCATTAGCTAGACTCACTTGTTCGTCATCGCCGTCACTCTTCCATGATGCTGATGATGCAGAATCTGGCCCATCATCAGAATATGTTGCATCATCAAGTAGATGTTTGACTGTTGTAACTTGAATACTATCTAGTAGTAGACAGTTACAGAAAGAACCTAATTTGGCCAACCTATTAACCCACCTAGGAATGGGTTTTCCAGTGAAGCTCATACAAACTTCATCAGTTGCAAGAGTGTATAGTTCCAAGAGTGTATCATTGACAAAGTGCAGAATGATAAAATCATTAATTTTCAGTATAATAGGTTCTTTAATGGTAGTCACAGAAATCAATAAAAAAAAATAGTTTCTTTGGAAATTTGGTATGAATGTCACAGTTATACATGTGAAGATTAGATCGGATTTGATGCCTTAAACTTGAACATCAGTTATTTCAAGATTCAGTTATATTATCAATTATGTATGTTAAGGGAACAATAAGTGAAATAATATCACTTTGGAATCATATTGATATGTTTTGATATACTTATGATGAGTTTCCTCACTAAATTATAGGGGATAATAATATAAATTTTCATGCAGTGTAAGACTCTAAACGTATCATTTTCACAAATGGTCTGACTGATCTTCATTACCTGGGCTCCAAATATACTTGGTGAAATTTAAAAGATGAATAAGGAGCTATTATTTCTAGACTTAATAGAGGTCTTATCAATTTAAAATGCAATAATATTTTAACGACACCGTTATTACTCACCTCGATAAAAAAATTCTCAGACCATTCTCCCCTCTTGCTTTCTATAAAAACACACTGGGATAATTGTCTAAAATCTTTAAAATTTCAAAATTCTTGGTTCAATCATACTGATATTTCTAAAGTGATAAAAGAATCCTAGGAAATTCCCATTCAAGCCTCTCCTATGGAAGTATTTTTCAAAAAACATCAAAGGTTGAAAGCTCATCTTAAGAGGCGCAACAAATCCATTTTGAAAGATAATTTTTAGAATATGAGTTAATTGCCAAGGAATTTATTTGTAACCAAAATCTGGTACTGATATTAGATATGCGATGCAACATATAAAGTCAGAGGTAAATCTAGTTTTAAAGACATAGGAGACCTTCTGAAAATAGAAATCCAATTTTAAATCCTTTAAAGAAGGGGATTTAAACACTAAGTTTTTTTCCTGCATCAGTCAAAGCTAAAAGAAATCAACTTTGTGTGCAAAAAATCAATAAGTCTGATGATGCTTAAGTTGATAATCAAAATGATATTCAAGAGGCCTTTACCACTGGCCATCCCTAACTTCTTGATGCTATTTCGAGTCTACTCATTGATGATGCAAATTCATCATTGGTTGACTTTCCTTTTGAATATGAAATTTTGGCAGCTATTTCAGATCTAAATGGTCAAAGTTCTCTAGGTCTATATGGTTTTAGAGGCATGTTCTATTCCAAAATTTAGGACATCGTCAAGAAAGGCCTAATTATAGCAATCGTACATGCACATATTATATTAACGTTATTTGGATCAAGCTGACATTAACATATCACATAAAAGAAATCAAGTAAACTTCTTGTATACTGAGAAACATAACTAAAAAGGTAAATGTTTTTTGTTACGAAGCTTACCAATTGGATCGTGCTGACATTACCACATTCTCCCTCCGTTTGAGATAACCTGAAATATGAAGAGCAAATTCTAATATTACAATGAATAAAACTTATCGATATCATTATAATGAAGAGCAAATTAGAATATTACATTAGCAATGAAATCTCTACTATAATTAAAGCATCAAAACACATGATTACTTTATTAAAAAACAGTTTTCACAAATTCGTGACCCAAAAACTTGACATACAAATCTATAATAATATGTCATAGTATCCATAAAAAAAAGTTTACAATCAAACATATAAAAAAGTAAGCGCACCATTGAGAAAATCAAGAAGTTCATTGATGTCATGAAACGTAATTATTCTCTTCGAGAACCTACAAGATCAAGCAATACAAAAAAAGTGAGTGTCCTCACAACCTGTACATACTTCACAGTAATCACACATTACTAAACTAATATGTAAGAGACATGTAAAATAACTCAATATAGTGATGTGGTGTACTTGAGAGAGTAAAAAAAATGAGAAATGAGTAATTCTTGTAAAATTATGAAACAAATTTAGTAACTACCTCAATATCAAAATTAAACCAATAAGAACGCATAAATCATACCCAAAATAATCATTTACTTAAAGCCAAAATTTTGAAACCTGCAGCAAAATAAATTCTACAGGAAACTCAAATACCCTCCCAAAAATTATCAAACTCTACACAAAAAACCTTAAAATTTAAGAAACCCAAAACCAAGAGCCTTATTTAAGAAACCTCAAAACTCACTCGCAACTTGGTAAATAAACTGAATTCGTTCCTAAGATACCAATAACTATGTTTATGGGATATTAAAAATTCCAAACTTAACCCAACTAAAGAGGCAAACAACAACACATACATTTTTTCTCTTTTCAAATGCATAGTGCATGTTTAAAAAAAAGATGCACCATTGAATCATCAAAAAGAAATTGAAGGTTGAGTAAGGGCAAACAAAGTATGTCATCCTTGATAAGAATCAAAATCTCTTGCTTCAGTAAGGTCAACTCAACAATAAATCATCATATTAAGTGGGCATGAGATCATAAAAAGTCGGTCAAAATTCTGTATATCGTGGAGAGGCCTGGAAACATAGATAAAAAAGCCATACTTATTAAAATAACAAACTAAACACTTGAAAATTATCACAATATACTACATTAGGAAGAAAAACATAGCGAAGTTATTCAAGCAATGAGAAGAATTAGATCTTCAAACAAAAAATAAAACAGAGGGAGAGAGACATACTCTGAAACACAACATGGTGTGAAAAAAAATGTGAAACTCTTTTCGATAGGTGCTGAGATAGAGAACCAAGAGAGTACAGAGAGTATACCTACAAAATATCCATGAATGCTCCAACTTTGAAATAAACAAAAATTATTAATTAAGACCATAATTTTTTTGAACTATGGCAATAAAAAATTTAGAGAAAGCAAGAAATATTACATTTGAATCAATGTTGAAAATCAATGCATGGGTGAGATGCCTGTAAATCAAACAATAAAAATAATTTTTTATCTACAAAAGATAAATAAACACCAATCGAAGCATATGGTAGTGTGGGTGGTGTAAATAGAAGCGTATACACGTTTAGGTTTCAAAATTGGAGAGTTTACATGTCTTGATCTGCAAAAGAAAAATAAACAACAAAAACACAAAAAGAAATTAGATCTGAAAACCTAAATTACAAAATCATGTGTTACAAACCCTAAATTACAAACCCATGTATAACAAAGCCCTAAATCTGTAGACAAAACCTAATTTGAAAAAATCTATAACTCTAATTTGAACCGATTTTTTCACTGAGATTTCTGAAACTCAAAGTAAACATAGAAAATGTCTTCACTAAGATTTCTTCGCCTGTTGATTTGATGGTAGCTCAGAACTAAACTCGAAGTAAGCTTAGAAAATGTCTCGAGCGTTTTGCTCTGATTGGGAAGGGACGTGGGTGAGGCTTGAGGTGGGTGGGCCCAAGCATGAAAAATAGGGGGAAAGGACGAATGATGCGTTGTGTCTTATTTAGCCTTTGTTTTGAATGAAAGCAAAAGAGGAAACACAAATTAAAAGGGCAAAAAAGAAAGATTGATCAAAATAATCTAAGCCCTCCATTTCTAGCCTTGGTGGCATCGATCTAAACCGTCAAATGTCTCCAAAACTTATGAACAGTGAAAAGACCCTTGTTCCTTATTATATATATATATATATATATAGTACTACTCTTGTGCGGACCAGTTTGAATTTTAAGAATGCGTACCAGACATGTGTCACCTGACGGTGAGCCTAGAAATTATGGGCGAAATTATAGTGGATCTCTCTCTCTCTCTCTCTCTCTCTCTCTCTTCTGGGCTCACCGCCAGGTGACACATGTTTGGTCCGCACTCTTAAAATGCAGACTGGTCCGCACAAGAGCAGTATCATATATTCGATACTACTCTTGTGCGGACCGGTCCGAATTTTAAGAGTGCGAACCGGACATGTGTCACCTGGCGGCGAGCTTAGAAATTATTGGCTAAATTATAGGGTCTATCTCTCTCTCTCTCTCTCTCTCTCTCTCTTCTGGGCTCACCTCTAGGTGACACATGTCCGGTCCTCACTCTTAAAATGTGGACTGGTTCGGACAAGAGCATTATCGAATATATATATATATATATATATATATATATATATATATATATATCGTGGGTTACCTATATATACTTGCGATCGATGTGTATTTTCCTAAACATATCTGCTCGGTAGTGCTATAGTTAGGAGGTTGCGCATAGTGGCTAGTCCACCTTATCAGTGAAAACCAGTATTGGATTGATTCCCCAGGCCATAGTGTTGTTGATTGTCCACTATCCATGTGTGGGGATATGCATTGGCTTGAAGATCGATTGGGGACAATGTGGTATTTTTGCGACCCCTGATGTATGTTTATGATCACATCCATTTGTTTGTGTTTACGCTTGGGTTTGGTGATGAGATTTCGACCCGGTGGCTCAGTGTAATGCGTGATATGTTTGGATACTGATAGCACACGAAGGATGTATTCGGGAGGTTCATGCTCTAGGGATATAGTTATGCATATATATCAAGCGATATATATATATATATATATATATATATATATATATATATATATATATATATATGTATGTTTATATAATATAATGTGTATATATAATTATAGTATGGGTATAACTATGTGTTATTATACTATGTGAACATTTATTTATAGCACGTGTGTCGCTACAATATTATTTATGAATGTATACCTAGCTAATGTTGACTACTATACGTAACTAATGCTGACTATTAGCACGATTCGGCTTGGATAGTAGTCATTGTTCTAATTTGACTGAGTTGTATAATTAGGATAGTAAAATGAATACGTTAGGTGCACATTGTAGATGAGAGGTGAAGTTTTCTAATGTGAGTGCGACCGGTAAATTAATTGTGAAAGTAATACACTACGTGTTTTATTTATTTAAATATTTTAACTACTTGCAAAATATTTTCGAACATATTTGGGCTTTGACCCGTGGGAAAATCTACTTTATTGGTTTTCAAAACCCCAAGTGTGCAGCAACATCAAGGATAACAAAGGCAGATCCCTTAGGCTATTGTAGTAGTTGTGGATGCTACGATTTTGACTTGTCCACTTCAACTTATTTCTATCTTAATAGGATCTTATGTCATTCCAGTATTTTCCTTTTGGGCATGTTGCCCATAGTTGGATAGGACTTTACTTTTATGTCAGAGATATTTTTATTCATCAGTTTTTATTTAGGTTGATGGTTATGACAGTTATTGGTGGTTTATTCAATTTACGTTTATTTATTTATACATTTTCTTCTTTTGTTCATTTTGTATATATAGTTTTATTCTCTTTATATTTATATTTCTTGTTTCGATAATGATGTTGAGAATGAAATCATACTAGATTCTTGTCTTATTTTAATCAAGGATTGGTTTCTCAGTATTCGAATAGGCGGGGTGTCACAGTTGGTATCAGAGCATCAGGTTCTAATGTCCTTAGGATCTGTGCAAAGTTGCTACATTGTCGGCATTGTGTTTCTTTGACATATATCCATATGCTTAGGGTTATTATTTCCTATTGGGCATTGATGTTTTTATGATATTGTATATATTTAAAGTGAAATACCATACAACTTTGGGTTGGTTTCACATGCTAAATACTAGGAGAGGTAGCACGTGCAGCGAGGAAGATCGCAGAGTAAGAGACTAAACTAGAGCCACAGGCCACTCAGGAGATTGTGACCATAGCATAGGTCATAGCCATATTAGCATAGGTTGTTAATTCCATTATAACTCCCATAGTGTAGCTCATATCCCAGGTATAGACACAACTTCCAGTAGCATCACCAGTTCACTCTCACCCGGTGCTGTCAGTATGGGAGCGTGTCAAGGAGGCCTTCCAGAATGGCTATCCATCAGAGTTTACAAGCAATGAAAATGTAGGAGCAGCTAGCCAATGGAAGATGGACATCCAAAGGCATATACGTATGGTTGAGTGCAGCGACACTAAAAAGTATGTACTATCTATGTTTAGGCTAGTTAAGGCAGGTCTTTACTGGTGGGAGTCGGTTGCCATATCAAAGGAGAGAGATTCGATGACTATTTAGGAGTTCTAGGTGCGCTTTGACTGCAAGTACTTTTCATCAGTTGTACAGACAAATATGAGGAGGACATTTCTGGATCTATTGTAGGAGGACTGAACTACGGCCTAGTATGAGGATTATTTAACATGCCTAATGAGCTTTGTTAAAGATGAGGAGAACACTAATGAGAAGGAGATTCTCAATTTCATGGATGGACTAATTTTAAGGATCCACCACCATCTATTAGTGAACCCAATGTTGAGGACTTACATTGATGTTGTTAAAACCACATTTTCTCCACTATCAGTACCACATACATCTAAATGGAGTGAAGAGGATAGGAGAGTCTAGATAACAGATTAAGACTAGGGGCAATGGTGCCAGCGGGTACCGCAACAATAGGGTAGGCAGTAGATGCGGAGTCCCCAAAAGAGGGACTCGACTAAAAGGTTCAAGCAGGGTAATGTTAGTTACAAGAAAGGACACAAGGTACACTAACATGCTCCTCAAGTCTACTAAGGCCAAGGGAACTATACTGGAGGGCAGCAGGGACGAGGTTATTAAGGCCAGTAGGGCCAGAGATAGGGGTAGCCTCGCCATTGACAACAGGGTCAAAGCCAAGATATTTCATAGGGACAGGTTTCCTATGTGGAGAGTAGGGTCACATGCAACGTGCATGCCCGAATATGGATAAGGGTCAGCAGTTGGATGCCTAGTCGAGTCAACAGTTACAGCAGCTTCAAGCCCCACCAGCAGTTCTAACATTGCCACCTCCGTAGGGACAATTGCAGTTTGGGCTTGTGTATAATGCCCGTGTGCCAGTTTTGCCACCAGCACTACCAGGGTAAGTCTTTATCCATGGGAACATGGGACGGTTATTGTTTCACACGGGTACATCACATTCTTTTGTTAGCACTAGGTTTGTGGGAGAGATGGGTTTATTTGTAATACCGAGAATTTTCAAAACCAAACATATCGATAACTAAGTCCTTAAAATATTTGTTATAAACCCTTAAGATGACCTGAATTTAGAAAGTCTCCTAGAAGATTGAAACCATCCTTGATGCCCAATAACTTTACTAAATTAACCTAAACACCTTGAAGTTTTAATAATTAAAAATTATCCCCTAAATAATTCAAACAAACATAACTTGACTTATACTCAACCAATAAACCTGGAATTATATCAAATTAACCCTCTAGACTTCAATTAATAATAAATTACAATTTCAACCCTTGAAAAATTCTGAAATGACAAAAATACAACTAAACTTTCTTTAAAGCATCTTTTGAGGGCCATATACCTTAATATTTTACCAAATAAGGACCAACCTTCAAAGTTTGAGTATTTTCACATAACCCCCTAGCCACGTATGCAAGACATCAACACTAGAAGACAAGAATAACACATTTTAGCATTATGCAAACATATGAAGTTTTAAAACTTGGTTTAAAATCCTTGAATTTTTGCCAGAAATCCACCTCCACCAGCTACCAATCGAATTTCCTGATAAAGTATTATAAATACCCCATGTTTTCATCAGTTAAAATACACACCATACGCATATTCAAAGCTCGAGAAATTCACTGTGATTTTATGCATTACATTTATTTATTTTAGTTTCAAACGGTAGTTGTATGATTATTATGCTTATAGAAATCATAATATTAAAGCTATTACATGTAAAACAATTTAAAATAGGAAAAACATGAAATTTCACCATTAAAGCTTGAGCTTTAATGGTGAATCTTAATAGAAAGCCTAAAGTTGTGATTTGAAGAAATTAATACCTTCACAAAAACATTAGGAACTCTAGTGCAATGATTGAAACCCATGAATTTGCACAATAAGCTTCAACTTGTTACAAGTGTTTTTCGAACATGAAAACTGTAAATATTAAATTCTCCTTGTATAATCCATCTCAAACCTTGAAATTCAAATCAAAGTACTCCTTAACATAGCAGAAACCAAACTAGGTATATAAGAATCCTTTCCATATTCTTAAAAGACACGAATGTTAAGTCAAAATTTCAACAAGACACATGGTTATAGAACTTACAATATATTGCATTTCAATCCATAAAACCTATATATTTGGATTCCTTATGAAATTTTAGGTGAGTTTGTTTAGAAATAATCCAATTGGCATAGAAATGAAGGAGTTATTCAAGGCAAAAAATATGAACCCCTAAAGTCAACAATCGAGAGGTAGAAGATGAAGTTTTTGACAAGAAGAATTGACCACGAACGTGAGGGCGCGTGTCCAATCAAATATTTCTAAAAAAAATTCCTACATTTTTTTTTCTTTTTCTGGTCGAAATGTTATAAGTAAGGCCATGTTTAGTTCATCCTAGCCTAAGTTAAGGAAAAATGAGGTTTTAACTTTGAAATATTTTTCCGAAAGTACAATTTGACCCTTCGTGACTTTTTCAACTTACAAATTTGAACCCAAAACTTTGCCTATAAGTACTTCGGAGTATTTTAAAATAGAAAGTCTCCTACACCAAAGTTAAAATATAGCCTTAAGTCTAAGGTTATAAAGTCCAAAGTTATTTACAATTAAAACCCCAAAATTTTAAAAGATACAGTTTTTTGAATAAACTGACCAAACCAGCCCCAATTCCAACAAATGCTTATATACCCAAACATTGTATACAGAAAATTAGGTACTAGCTCCTCCCGATATCCTCTTTTGATCCTTAAGTAGTTCGAAATACCGAGAAAGTAGGAGTAGAAATTATCCTCTTTTACGTACTTTATAACTGCTATTGATATCATTCAATGATAGCCAAACTTGAATCCAAGTGTGCGTAGAAATTATCATAATCATGTATTTTAATATCAACTGGTATTTTAATTATGATCATTTCGATCAAATTTAAACCTTTCTCACCTAATAACTGATATCATGAAAATTTGTTGTAATGATTATGTTCAACCCACGCGTTTGGGCATTATTCTTATTGAAAAAGCATCAGTTATAACTAGGGAGTAGACTGTTGTGTTATCCCATAAAATTTTTCTACTTAGCCTATTGTCTTCGATGTTGAGAGACTACATATGTGTGGGTGCCACTTTAATTGTGTGCCTAGCGGGTTACTATCCAAAGGTTTTGTATTATTTATTATTTAGTTTTATTGATGGATCACTTATTTCTATACCACCCTAGTGAGATGGTAAGTATGTGATTATCAGTTCAAATATCCTTGATTTTCTTATGTAAACCTTAATAAACTGATAAGTATGGGATTATCAACTTTAATTCTTTATCACTGTTATCCAAACACTGAATTCTATACACACTCCACCTCTCATGTCTACATATATTTGTTATAGAATTGGTAACACTTGCTTAGCATATTCGTGCTAATTACTTTTTCCTCCAGATGGCCCCCTAAAAAGAGTATAATATCTCTTTCCCATTAGAGATAAATATCGGTCATCTGTTTGCATATGTAACTGTGTGGGCAGAGAGTAAGCCAGATGGGAGCAAGAAGTGACACTTTTCGACTTTCTACTTTATATTTAGTGTCAAATAAATGTAATTCACCCATGTGGTAGTAACACACTATGTGTAGTACTTTCATAACGAATAAAGTCTTATTTTTCCTCTTATATTTAATTAATTGGTTTATATAGACTCTCTTATGCATTCATACCAAAAAAGTAGGGTGTGACTAGTTGGTATCCGAGCATGTTTTAAATTAAAACATATCGTCGGGTTAGCATTCTATACGGGAAAAGTTTATAAGATATTAGTTATTTTATCTTTTCATAACTTCTTTTATTACTTTTATATGGAAATTCCATTTTTGCAGAATGGATATATAGGATTCATTTATGTTTAATGTGTATATTAGACAGACGTACCATTGGGAAAATAGAGTTAGGGAAAAATCACTAAAGAATCTTTGAGAAATGGTTCATGCAGTAGATGAGGATTGAGTAGGTTCTAGTGGCGATATAAAGATAATTGTGTTGACTAATCAGGTATTGGGCAAAGTGAAAGTATTGAGGAAAGTGGATGACTATGTCAACGATCTAGTGCTACTCCAAGAAGCTATAAATCTGGCCTTAGTCGATGCACCAATAACTCCACTAATGTATCCTGATGTTACATCAAATGGTGAACTCATACTTGGTCTGTCTTCTGATACGTGTAATTCAACATGTGATGATGATCCTCTAGAACCAGATAACTATCTTGATATTCTAGTTTTTGACTCTTCGAACCATGATGCTACTGTTCCCAATTAAGAAAAAGCCAAAATTAAAAAGAAACTCGTCTCTCTTAGTGTTATATAGTAGAAAAAATAATGTAAATAATATGTCTTACTAAATTTAGGAGGTTGATTAACTTTAATTGTTTTAGTATAGATACTAATAAAGAGAATAATGTTCAATAACTCTAATGTATCCTATGACTCTAATTTGTATAGTATAATAGGCTTGTGACGTATTCCTATTTATGTTCTTATTTATTATTATGATGGTTCTATTATATTTTAGGATAGTTAGTACTCGAATTCACTCCACTAAAACTCAAAATAAATAGACCCGCATTGAAGGAATCATGCTATGTCTGTAGGAATTAATGTCTTTAGCCCGACAATAACAAATTCACCCCTCTACTCCAGAGGAAATTTCAGAAGAAGTCCATGGGATGAATGATCTCAAAGAATTTTTGAGACAATGACCCCCGTCATTTCTTAGAATGTTTGAACGACTTAAAGTTATCATTTGAATGACATAGAGATGTCGTTTGAAAGACATCAGGGAAATTTTTTTTTTATTAAAACTCCGCGTCAAGACTTAGAAAAAAATTATTTTGAAGAAAAATGATGCATCAGATGTTTAAAAATATTTTAGAAAAATTATCCCAACACTTTAAATGAACCATTAAAGGACTTAAACACAACCTTAGAAAAATCTATCTCGCAGAGGCTTTTCTGTCGAAGAATGTTGATATTCGAATCCGTCTTGATGCATGAATCAGCTTTGAACTTTATTCGACGATTGTAGTGGTATATGACATACTCTAATGTAAACTCACTATGTAAAATATGTCCTTACAAATCTCCCCTTATGTTTATGCCGGTACAAACTAAAACATCTGAATTATCAAATCAAATGCCCTATACAAATCTAATACCCTACCATGAAGCCCAAACAGATAAGGTACTAAAAATGCAAGTCTTTAAACTTTCTTCAAAAATCTTCAACATCTTCAAATTGCCAACATTTCTTTGTCATCATCGGGGTGTGCAAAATAAGGACCTTCAACTTTTGTACCTACACACATGAGATAAGAAAAAAATACCTTCATGACGTATTGACTTTGAAATGAGATAAACTTAAATCAAAATAAATATTAAATCTCAAATCTCCCCCATAATTCAAACTCCCCCATTAAATTATAATTCGTTCTCCCCCTTTTTATTTGTTCGAAATAGACAAGGAAAAGAATAAATAAAAATAAGCATGGAGTGTCATGACAAGCAAATAAAATCAACAACTATCATCAAAGATAAAATAGAAAGCATTCACCAATTATTTTTTATTTTTTAATTTTTTCAACAAAATCAAGTTTACAAAATAAACATCACACGCCATGAATTTACACTAATATAACCAAATCGTGAAAACGGAATGAACGGGTGTGATCATATTCAATAGGTAAATCAACTCAAACATACATTTCAAATGTGCACGATGAATATGGATACTCCTAACGAATGAACTTCAATCATCCTTAGGTGTAAAAATTGTTGAATATAAATGACATTAACTTAATCAAATCAACAAATCAAAGTCTAAAATTATTTCCAAACCAATAACGTCTAAAACTATTTAAGGCTTTTTTAAGACTTTGTCAGCAAGTGCAAATCCGTTGATTAATTTCCAACCTAACTTGCTCAAATATATATTTCTTTTTCAAGCTCTTTTGAGGTTTTTATTTTTTTTTTCAACTTAGAGAAATCCTATTGGCTCCTTTTTGGCATATGATTATTTTTATTGCCTTAATTTTTTCTCGAGCACTTTTAAATGGTGGCTTTCATGACGTGATTATCATTCACTCGCAGCCTTTTCTCGTGTTCACTCATTATTTTTTTATATTAAGCAAATTCCTCACAGGCAACAGTTTTTACATACATGACTTTCATTGTCAAGTTTTATCGCATTTGGTTCATTTTAGAAATAGGATTGAGATGGAAGCACTTCGACAAACATGTGATAGACAAGTACAATAATCAAACAAATTCGTGCAAGTGTGCACTAAAGGAAATCACGAGTCAAACATGTAGAAAGTAATCTCAAGTCTCATCTTAATGACTCCAAACATTATAAATCACATGGATGAAATGATGTATCGTCTCAAAACACTATTGAATAATTACATGGATATGGAATGATGTTATGACTTGGTCATCCTAAATGTCCATCCATAAACGGTGTAAAAAAATACAAAGCTCTTTTTGACTTTTTCCAAAATTTTTATCAAAATAAAATCTTTTTGGCATTTTCAATTTTTTTCTAAAAAAATAGAAAATATTTTTGTATTTTTCCAAAATTTTACAAAAATAATTGTTTGGGTTTTTTTTTGAAAAAAATATATCAAAAATGGAAAAAATATAAATACAAAGGTGGTACACACTAGCAATAGGCATAAAATATCATCATGAAAATCATCATATGTTAGCAAAATAAGTCTAAACCTTAACCGTTAGGTGAGGTGAAGTTTTCCAAAGGTGGTGACTTCCAATGAAAAACATCCATCAAATCATGTGAAGCCTTGACCAAAAACTTAACTTTCTCCCTAATATATGAAAATTGTCTCATGTAATCATCTGGAACATCATGTGTGGGTGTGTGTGTGGAAATAAGTGGCAAAACTCTATGCGACACACTACCCAACTTAAAGCAAAATTCCCAAAGGTGTCCCCTCTTTTTGCAATGCGTGCAAACATAAATAGGCCTAGGAACACCTCTCACAAAATGTTTAGGACGCGCACTCCTATCAGGTAACGGACGCCTAGGTGGGTTTGGTTGAGAGCCATATGGATCAATTACAAACTCGGGAACCGGCTTGGGTGAAACATGGGAAGTGGACACACCATCATCACCGATTCATAATCTCTCAACATTATCCAAAGAGGGACCGAGGAGCATCTTTCCAACCTTCATAGATGTATCCTCTATAATGACCTTTACCTCCCAGGATCGTTCGAGATCTCTCTCTAATTGGACCACATGGGCTTCAAGTTCACTCTTTTCCCAACCTATGGCGAACAATTGCTCACTCAAAGTAACCTTCACCTTCTCGAGTTGACTCGTGACACCCCAAATCCCCTCAAAAACCTCAATCACTCTCTCCAAATACAATACCCTAAGACCTAATTCCTTATTCAACTTCTTATCCTTTAATTTCTCGATGTAAAAATCTTTAAACGCAATTTGGAGCTCACTTTCACCTTCACTAGCTGACTCACTCTCACACTCGCTAGAAACACGCAAATCATCATTGGGGCTCTCACATGCACAAGTATACTCATGATCGTGGGATGAACGAGATGTGCTCATGTGACTAACTAAAAATGCAATGCACATCCCATGTGAAGATTCATCCCTGAAATCCTTCACCTCTTCCTCACTATCATTAAGAATGGTTGGCATGGCAATCTTCTTGCCCTTCCTCACTATGCCGATTTACCTCACATTCAAAACACATTTCTTCCTCATTCTCTTTCTCTTCGCTCTCTTTGGACTCATCTTTTTTTTGTCGCAAAATCTTTTATTGGAAGAATTTTCTTTTAAAAATTTGAGAAACTTTTTAAAAATTTCTGCAAGCATGGCCACATCATCAAAATTTAACTCACCCTCAGACTCAGAATCACAAACTCTCACTTTTTTTTTCTTATCTCTCTTGGAAACTTCCTCACTTTTCCGAAACTGGGCTCTAAGTGTCTGGGCTCTAAGTGCCATCCCTATATCCTTAGTCTTGACAGTGTTAGGAAACATGTCCATTTAATATATCTGGAGGTCTCCTACTAGTTCTTCTAACTTAAGATTGCTCAAATTACCTAAGGAATTCAACACAGTCACTTTTGGGATAAAACGTTTAGGTAACGATCTCAAAATATTTTTAACCACTTATGCATCAGGAATGTGCTCACCAAGATTAAAACCAGAGTTGACAATATTAGACAAACGTGCATAAAAGTTATCAAAACGCTCAGATTCAAGCATGGTTATTGTTTCAAATTGAGTAGTTAAATTTTTCAATTTAGACTCTTTGACCGCATTTGTGCCTTCATGGGTAAGTTGTAAAACATCCCAAGCTTCTTTTGACGTAGTGCATATCATGATACATTGGAACTCGTCAGGGGTGACGACTCTAGAAATTTCACTTAGCCCACAAGAATTAAAGTGCTCCATTTAAATTCATCCTTAGTCCAGTCGGTCACAGACTTAAGATTCGTGACATTATTAGCAGTGATAGTGGGAGGAGTTCACCATCTTTAATAAACAACCCAAACTCGCTCATCAATTTCTTTTAAATGAGATTTCATCCAGTCTTTTTAATAGGCATAATTAGACCCATCAAAAACTATCACCTATTATATAAGTTTTCATTTGGAACATAACAAAATCTCAAAATTAGATTTAAAAAAAATCAATATCGCAAAAATTTTGTGAAAAAAGATCACTCGATAAATTAGAGAAACCTGCTCTGATACCAATTTGAGAATGTTATGTGATATCGATTGTGTATGGATTCGCAAATTTCCAATTTTAAACTTATTTAGTTAATTGTCAAATTTTTTATTCAAATTAAATAAACCCTGACACATGCATCTAGGAGGGTAAAATCAAGTCATCACAAAAATAAATATTACTGACACACATATTTCAGGAAAATAAACCTTTCGGGTAAAACCTTTTATTTCACTATGAATAGGTAAATTGTAACTTATATACACAATGAAATCTGCAATAAATATTCACAGACACTCACATAGACCTCAGTCTAGAATCAACAATGGATCAACTGCAGCGAACCCACAAGAACACGCAGCTCTATCTTCAGCCAGGAACACCTATAAGAACTCCCAATGACACGCAACCGTTAGCCATCGATTTACCCTCTCTACAAGAGAAACTTCAACAAGATCGTATCTTGGGTACCAAAATAATTCACTAAATTATTGGGATTTTTGTGAATTAAAAAGACAAACTTTTAAACCTAAAATGAAGAAGACAAAATAATTCTGCAATTTGCAGTTTTTGTGTATATGAAAAAAACAGGTCTTCTCGAGAAAAATGACTCATTTAATTAGGTATTTATAATAAACATGAGTCGGTGGGGTCACTTGAACGACAAGTGTATGTCTCTCGAACGACATAACATGTCATTTGATCCAAGGGATCGCGCGACCTTCTAACAACAGTGTCAAAACTAAAAGAGTGTGATGTCGTTAGATGAAACAATTCGAGCGAGGTTCAAACAAGGTATCACGCGAGATTCTATGTCGCTTGAAGAAGTCGTTTGAATGACTTAAGGTTGTCGTTTGAATGACATTAGCAAAAAAATCATTTTTATTAAAACCTCGCCTCATTGTTTGTAAGCACTCATACATGTTTATTGTGGACAAAGTGCTTATTGAGATTTTGTGTGGAAAGACCTTAACCATTCTCCCTCTCATTGTTTAGAGATGAGCGGATAATCATAATTTTGGATTGGTCAAGAGTTAGAGTCCGATAACTAAAGTGGGATAACCACAAATTGTCTTAGATAACTTTTGACTGTCAAAAGAGTTATGTAGCTTGGAATCAAGATTTGAAGAATGGACAAAAGTGGTCAGATGTTCTTATGGTTTCTCTCAGGATGGTAGTTTTGTGTTTAGATAAATACAAGTAGTTGATACATAGTGAGGTGCGGCCTCCCAATATTATTGAGATAATGGGGCCAATGATGTATAGGCTCGTCTTATTCGAATGTCATCTGGTAGGAGCAGAATGTGAAGTGTCGTTATTGAGGTGTGGCCCTATAACTAATAAAGTGTCGAGAGTGTTGAACAAGCTTGTTGTGAGGGGGGGGGGAGCTATAGTTATTGAGCGCCTTACTCTGAAGTTGGTATTGAGTACTGGAGGATGTGGTGTTACAAGATCCTCAGTCTTAGTAGCCGTTGTATCTGAATTTCGGGACAAAATACCATTATTAGGGGGGAATTATGTAATACCACGTATTTTTTAACGTATTTTATTTTAATTATGGGTTTGGGATTAATTAATTTAAAGGGAGAAAATTTATTTATAATTAATCCAAATTTAATTAAATAATTACTAGCGTGATGAGAGTTAGTATCTATTGGTGGTAATTATGTTGAATATTACTTAGTTAGTAAAGTAATATATGATGATAAAAATATTAAAGTTGTTGTGAGTGAAAAATATGACAGTTATGGAAACTAAGTCGGGATGCGCGTGTTAGTCGTGTCGGGACTAAAATAGTGAAATAAAAAGTAAATTAATTCTCAGTCGTCCATATGGTCATTTCGAGTGCGTCAATGTGTCCGAAAGGGTCGATATAGTCAGAAAAGTTTACCCGGGGGTTTAGTTTGGGTCTAGGGACAATTTTAGGCCTAACCGGTAACCTGGGAGGGCATTTTAATAATTTTTAATTTTTGGCCTTAATTAATGACGAAAATTAAAGGGTAATATCTGATTGAAATTGAATTTTTCGAGGGTTAGAAACACTTGAGTTGCAGAGAGGTTAAGGAAGAGACAAGAGATGAGGTTTCCAATGGGGAGAACCATCAATCCTACACCGTTCCCACCAATTCCACTACCAACGCGTAGATCGGAGAATGAGCAGCCTAGATATACCCATCATCTTCTACAACTCAGACCTTTAATTTCCCGTCAAGTATCTATCTTGATGTTCTTAAGTGGATAATACATCCATGTTAGAGTAGGAAGAATAATCACCTGTTTTTACGAAGATTTTTATGTTTTGAAAGAATAAATTTGCATGTATAAGGAGAATATATGTAGGTTGAATTCCATATCAGGTGTAGAGTATAAACCACGAATTTGTAATGATATTAGAGGAAGAAATGTGGAAAAATATTCAAGTGCTTGAAAAATCATGTAGAATTAGGGTTTGAGTTAATAATCTTGAATTGCCCCATTGAATGATGATTCCTTTAGGATTTATTGTAGTTTTTACGTTACAAATAGTTCATGCCTATTACTATGAGGTTTGTGATGTTTGGTTGGGAAATTGGGTTGATTTAATAGAGGTTTTGAGGATAAATTTGATTGAAACTCGTAGGCTTAGATCTACAGAATTTGGGCAATATCTGATCGATCGATTGATCGAGCTTGAATATCGATTGATCAACTCAGTCGATCGATCGACCCTTCCCTTCGATCGATCGACCCCTTCTAGAAGTTAAAACTTGTTCCCTTTTTAATGATTAACCCAACGCCACTTTGTGGTAACCTTTATACATAATTTATTTACCCTAATGGGACTTGGGAAGGACCTGCAGGTTTGTGGTTAGGGTACGGGTAGTGTGACTTTGTGTGAGAATTAACGGTAGGGTCACGAGGGTATAAAATGGGTTATGATCGTGTGTGTGATAGATTGGGCATTGTGCAAGTTAATGACGACTTAGGACAGCGGGTTATAGAGAATACACCTACTGATATTATGTTATGAGACACTTTGGGGGTCGATAAGTATTTGGGAACTTGCGGTAATTGAGAATATTAAAGGGTGAATAGATTATACGTAAGACTCGGGCGCTACATGCCACGTATAGTTAGAATATGCTATGGGTCGTGGGTGTACCTATCTGAAAAATGTATATATATATATATATATATATATATATATATATATATATATATATATATATATATATATATATATATATATATATATATGAGTGTGTGTATATATATTGTATGAATATCTGTGTTTAATCATACCCGCGGTACTTGTTATGAGGGAGTTTTTCGCGCCAAGACAATCTTATTCTAATGTGACCTTTACGGGGAATATTGACTCGTACCCTAGAACATAGGATCCTTGGTACAGGCTATCTGAGAATGGTAGTCCGACGATCCTAAGAGACATGAGGGTATATGCTGATCTCTTAGAGATTGGGAACTATGTTTCGCCTCTAATATGTGTATTTTGTGTTAATACAGTTCGAGAGTGAATCTGAACTAGTATTTCCCTCATTTATATGAGATGTACAGGGACTTGATAGCAGTGTATGTCAACACCATAAATTTTTATGTGGGGTGCCCTATTAGTATATATATTATAAGTAATAAATATATGTGCCTGTGATTCATCTACTGTGCATGTATGTAGATAAAATTCAATAATCGATATTAAATAAATTTAGTGTTTGAGAACATAAGGCCGTATTAAGATGTCCATAACTGGCTTATCAAACTCATAAGAAAAAGTTATCTTGTATAAATTATAATTATCCGATCACGTGAATCAGGATTGATGAGGCGATATTGGGTTAGACTAGTTAACTGGGTTAGCTTTATCTAGATTAATTCAGTAGTACGTTAGGCGTGCACAATAGTTGAGAGTTGAGAATTCTCAAGTGAGTGTCGGGGCACTAACTTGTATGTAATATCACTGGTAAGAATTTTATATACTTGTTAAACTATTTTAAAGATATTTTACACTCAGGCTCTAACCTATTTCTTGTCACCTCCTCTTTCTCTTGTATATATATATATATATATATATGTATTACAAGTGCCTAGCTACAAGGGCATGAGATTTAGATCTTTGGACTGTTGACATACTGCAGCTAGTGTGGGAGTTGCAGGTCCTGGCATTTAGACGAGTTCATCCTTGTCATCTCAGCTCTTCACTTAGTCATTGTAAATAGGGCATGTGTCGCCCATTTCCAGTTTTTATTTAGTTCAGAGTGACTTTGTACTTTTTATTTATTTCAATATTCAGTTTTAGTTGAGATTGTTTTAATTATTACATTTTCCTTCGATTTGGGATATTTTATTTGGAATGATTAATCTAGTCTGTTTATTCCACTTGGATGGTTTGGTATTCAATATTATTATCCGTGTTCACAAAAATGGTTTCGTATGATAACTAATAACAATGGGACTCAATCTATTAAATTAAATGTTTTGGCACTTAGCTTAATTATTTATTACGTGATAATTAAAGAAAATTATTTTCGACAGTGATGCTAAGAATGAACCAACCGAACACTTTAATTTAATTTGATAAAGAACTGATCACCCGATATTTAATTAGGCAGGGTGTCACAGTTTTCAATCTTTCTAGGATCTGTTGTATCTTCTCAGTAGTTTCTTGGATTATCTTAGGACCAAATTATTGACTATTTCCCGATTCCACCCAATATACAGAACAATGACAAGGTCTTCCATATAAAGCTTAAAACGGGGCAACTTTGATACTTCACTGGTAACTATTGTGATAAGAAAACTCGACAATGGGAAAATATTCTATCCAATTTTCGGTCATATCTAACGTGCAAAGCTCAAAGCATATCTTTAATGTTTCAATTGTATGTTCCGATTGTCCATCCGTTTGTGGCTGGAATGTTGTACTTAAATGAAGTTTAGTACCCATTGCGGTTTTAAGTGCTTGACAAAACTTTCCTATAAAACGAGAATCTCTGTCTGATACTATGTCTAAAGGAATTCCATGTAATCGGACAATTTCTCAGATGTAGAGTTCACTAAGCTTTTGAAATGAATTGGTGTTTTTTACTAGTAGAAAATGAGTAGACTTTATAAGTCAGACTATTATTACCCAGATAGAATTATATCCTTAGGACGTAGGAGGTAGTCCACAGACGAAGTCCATGGTAATATGATCTCATTTCTAGTCGAGAATTAGTAAGGGTTGTAGGAGTCCACCAGGGTGTTGGTATTCTATCTTTACTCGTTGATAAGTAAGACATTTCCTTACAAAATTCTCGATATCATTTTTCATATTTCGCCACCAATATTGTTTCTTCAGGGTATGGTACATTTTGGAGCTTCCGGGATGAATTATAAACTCATAACGATGGGCTTCTTATAACACTTACTCTCGAAGAGATAAATTATAAGGTACATATAATTTATTTCTAAATCATAAACATTTTTCCGTATCATACGAGAAGTCGAGATTTTCATTTTGAAGAGATTGTACAAAAGAATCTTGATATTGTTGGACTAAGATTTTCTCTCTTAATTTAGGATATGCAATGATGTTAGAAAATTTGGATAAAGGGGATTTTGATTGAAGATCATATTGCTCTATGGTAGCAGCAATATCATAAGAAATTAAAGTATGGAGTTTTCCTATTGGATTATGACTTAAGGCATCGGCTACTATATTTTCTTTCCTTGGATCGGTAATCTTCTAGAAATTCTATCCAATGTCGTTGTCTTAAATTTAAGTCTTTTTAAGTAAATATGAATTTCAAACTTTTGTGATCACGTAAGACTGCAAATTTTCACCATAAAGATAACAATTCCAAAATTCTAAAGCACAAATTAGAGCTTCCAACATAAGATCATGGACAAGGTAATATCATTCTTGATTTTTGAGTTGTCATGACCCATACTCGACAACTTTCTCATTTTGCATTAAAGCGCATCCTAACCCTTACAACGAGGCAACGGTATATACATTATAGCTTACATTACTATATGGAATAGTAAGAACAAGATCTGTAGTTAATTTGTCCTTCAAATTTTGGAATTCCTAACTACATTCGTCAGTCCATATGAATGGCACTTACTTCCTAATTAGCTTCAAGAGGGAGAGAGAAATACGAGAAAATCCTTCCACAAAACGATGATAATAATCGTCTAATCCTAGAAAACTTTTTACCTCGGTAATATTGGAAGGATTTTGCCATTCCAAGATGGATGAAATTTCGGCATGATTGAGTTGGATTCCATTTTCAGAAATCACATACCCTAAAATTTAATTTTCTTCATTGAAAAATCACATTTTCTCTTCTTAGTATATAACCTATGGGTTCCTAGAGTACTTAATTCCATATCGAAATGTTATGCATGTTCAGCTGAATTTTGGGAATATACAAGAATATCGTCATTAAAACGATAATGAATTGGTCAAGAAAAGGTCTAAAAATTCAATGCATAAGGTCCATAAAATATGCGAGTGCATCTGTTAATCCAAAAGACATGATTGTAAATTTGAAATGTCCATAATGAGTTCGAAAATAAGTTTTTGGAATATCTTATTATGAGACTCATAATTGATGGTAACCGTATCATAAATCTATTTCTAAAAAGACCCTTGCTCCAATTCGAGGTAAAGGATACTTATTCTTAATAGTTACTGAGTTCAGTTTACGATAATCTATGCATAATCTAAAGCTTCCATTATGTTTTTTAACAAATAATACAGGAGCTTTCCAAGGAGATGAGCTAAGGCAAATAAAACCTTTTTCTAGAACATCATCTAATTAGGTATGGCGTTCTCATAGTCCTAAAGGAGACATTCGATACGGAGCTATCAAAACAGGAAGAGTAGTTGGATAAAGATTAATATTAAATTCAATCTCTCGAGAAGGGGATAATCCTAGTGATTCTCCGAGAAAAACATCTTTGAATTGTTCCAAAATTATCGGGATTAACGTAGAATTTTGAATTTGAAAACTTAATGATTCGGAAAGACTTAATCCTTGAAATATAAAGGAACAATTTTATTCATTTCAAAAATAAATTTTCTTGGCCTGACAATCGATATAAGAAGATTGACTTGATAGAGCGTCCATTCCGATAATAATGTCAAAACTGCATATATCTAGGATTATCAAGTCCATAAATATTATACCTAACCTAAGCTGAATTTTACAAGTACTATAAACTTGTGTTGGTGTATTTATTTCACCCATAAGTAATTCAATATCCTATGGAATAGTCAAATTTGTAAGTAGTAATTGTAATAATTTATCTAGTCTAAGACTAATAAAGGAATGTTCTGATCCTAAATCAAACAAAATATGTGTAGGAAAATGATAAAAAAAGTCTCGTACCTTCTTTCACATCATGTGAATTTCGTGTAGGAAATATTGCACAATTCTTTCCATGACTCGTGATTGGCACAATTCTATTAGCTGTATTTGATTTAGGTTGATTTTGGATAAGACGAAATTTTGGATTTTGTGAGGGATTATCTAACTAACAACCAACTGGAAGAGATCTTAGTTTAGGACACTATGGGCAAATATGTCCTAATTTTTTACATTCTTGACAATGAATGACTGAACGGGTTGTGTTATGATGAAGCTGAGAATAAGCTTGTCCACTGGAATTGGCATAAGGTTGAGGTCGATATTGAGTTAAATTCCTAATCACATGATTATTTCTAGCAATGGGGGGAGAAGATCATACTACGACAGAAGAATTTCTTTCCACAATTACTGCAACGTTGATAAGTTTAGAATACTCGCATATTCGTGAGGGAGTGATAGAATTCTTAATTCTCGGATGTAGTCTACTTTTAAACTCATTTCTTTTCTTTATCTTAGTATCAACATAATCAAGGGCGCAACGAGATAGACCGTTAAATTTGGCTTTGTACAGGGCTATAGATAAATTTACTTGTTTATATTTTAAGAAATCTACGGTTCGTTGATCTCGTTCGGCTTTGGGAAAGTACTTTTTAAAGAATATTTCTTCAAATTTCTCCCAAGTAAAATTCATGACAGTTTTGTTACGGGATACCACTTGCCACTAGAAATCAGCTTCACCTGTGAATATATAAGTTTTTAAAGTTACTCAGAGATTGGTTGTTATTCCGACCCCATTTAGAATTTCCACACTTTGACTCATCCATTTCTTAGCTTCACTGGCAGTTGGCTTTCCAAGAAATGATGGGGGTTGTTGTGGAAAAAATTCTTTGAGATCGATCATCCTATAGACTTCTTCTGAAATTTCCTCTGGAGTAGAGTGATGAATTTATTGGTGTCGAGCTAAAGACATTAATTCCCAAAGACATCGCATGATTCCTTCAATGTGTGTCTGTTCAGTTTGAGTTCCAGCGAAGGGAATTTGAGTACTAACCATACTAAAATATAATAGAACAGTCACAATAATAAATAAGAACATAAACAGGAATATGGCATAAGCCTATTATATTATACAAAATGGAGTATGAGGATATATTATAGTTATAATACACTATTTTCTCGATATCAGTACCTATACTACAATAGTTAAAGTTAATCACCCTCATAAATTTAGTAATACATACTATATACATTACTTTATTCTACTATATAACACTAGGATATATGAGTTTCTTTTTAAATTTGGATTTTCCTTAATTGGGAACAGTAACATCATTATCCAAAAATTCAGAAACTCGAATATCAAGACAGTCATCTGGTTCTGGAGGATCATCATCATTTGTTGAATTACTCGTATCAGAAGAAACACCAAGTATGAGTTCACCATTTGAAGTAGCATTAGGATACATCGGTGGAGTCAGTGGTGCATCGGCTAAGGCAAGATTTATAGCTTCTTGGAGTATCACTGGGTCGTTGACATAGTCATTCAATTTCCTCATTACTTTCATTTCTCCCAATGCCCGATTAGTTGGCCCAAGTCTCTATATATTGCTATTGGAACCTACCCAATCCTCGTTTACTACATGAATAATTCCATGA
This sequence comes from Sambucus nigra, assembly GCA_949130495.1. NCBI lineage: Eukaryota > Viridiplantae > Streptophyta > Magnoliopsida > Dipsacales > Adoxaceae > Sambucus > Sambucus nigra. Next base: position 126,001,027 of record OX422212.1, on the reverse strand, counting down.
AGCTTCGTGAGTGCTTATTGCGGAATTATATTTTTCCCATGGTTCGTCGGTCGAATATCCACATTAAACAGAAATGGATCCCATGTATCCATACTGAAAAGTGGAATTACCATATAATAGTAATAAAAGAAGTTATGAAAATATAAAAATAACTAATATCTTATAAATTTTTCCTGTATAGAATGCTAACCCGACGATATGTTTAAATTTAAAGCATGCTTTGATACCAACTTATCACACCCAACTTTTTGGTATGAATGAAAAAGACAGTATATATAAAACAATGAATTAAAGTTAAGGAAAAAAATAAAACTTTATTCATTATGAAAATAGTACACATAGTGTGTTACCACCGCATGGGTGAATTACATTTATTTGACATGAATTATAAAGTATAAAATCGAAAAGTGCCACTCCTTGCTTTTATCTGGCTTATTTTCTACCCACACAGTCACGTATGCAAACAAGTGACCGATATTTGTCTCTAAAGGGGAAGATATATTATCCTCTTTTTCCTGGGCCATCTGGAGGAAAAAGGAATTAGCATAAATATGCTAAACAGGTGAACAAATATATGTATAGATGACAGGTGGTGTGTGTATAGAATTCAGTGTTTGCATAACAACGCTAAAGAATTAAAGATTATAATCCCATACTTATTAGTTTATTAATATTTATATAAGAAAATCAAGTATCTTTGGACTGATAATCCCATACTTACCAGCTCACTATGGTGGTATAGAAATAAGTAAGCCATCAATTTAACCAAATAATAAATAATACAAAACCATTAGATAGTAACAGGCTAGGCATATAATTAAAGTGACACTCATACATATGTAGCAATTAATACGGATCTCAACATCGAAGACCATAGGCCGAGTAAAAAAATTCTGTTGGATAACATGGCAGTCTACTGCCTAGTTGTTACTAATGCTTTTCCAAAAACAATAATGCACAAAAGTGCGGGGTGAACTTTATCATCATAACGAATTGTCATAATATCAGTTATTAGGTGAGAAGCGTTTAAATTTTATCCGAATGATCATAATTAAATTATAGTTGATATGAAATTACATGACATGGTGATTTCTACACATATTTGGAATCAAGTTTTGCTATCATTGAATGATATCAATAGGAGTTATCAAGTACGCAAAATTTAATATTGCAGAGGTATGGGAAACCTACTTGCTCGGTATTTCGAACTTTTTAAGGATTAAATGGAGATATCGGGAGGAGATGGTACCTGATTTCCTGATACAATATTTAGGTATATAAGTATTTATTGGAATTGGGGTTGGTTTGGTCAGTTTATACAAAAAAACTATATCTTTTAAAGTTTTGGGGTTTAATTATAAATAACTTGGGACTATAAAATCTTGGGCTTAAAGTTATATTTGAACTTTAGTGTAGGAGACGTTATGTCTTAAAATACTCAAAAGTACTTCTAAGAAAAGTTTGGGGTTCAAATTCTTAAGTTGAAAAAGTCAGGACCGGTTAAATTATAATTTAGGAAAAAAATTTCAAAGTTAAAACCTCATTTTCCATAGCTTAGGCTAGGATGAACCAAACATGGCCTTACCTTGTATCATTTTTACCAGATAAATAAAATAGAAATGTTGGGGAAAAAAATTAGAAATTTTTGATTGGCCACTCGCCCTCACGCGCGTGGGCAATGCTTCTGGTCAAAAACTTCATCTTCAATCTCTCGATGGTTGACTTAAGGGTTTTATAATTTTGACATTGAATAACTCCTCAATTTCTACACCATTTAAGATGATTTCTAACCAACTCAACGTAAAATTTCATAAGGAATCTAAATATATAGGTTTTATGGATTGAGATGCAGTATATCGTAAGTTTTATAACTACGTGTTTTGTCGAAATTTTGACTTAATATTCGTGGATTTCAAGAATATGGTAGGGATACTTATGAACCTAGTTTGGTTTCTACTATGTTAAGGAGTAGTTTGGTTTTGATTTCAAGGTTTCAGATGGATTATATAGAGAGAATTTAAGATTTACAGTTTTCTGGTTCAAAAAATACTTTTAAAAAATTAAAGCTTGTTGTGCAAATTCTCTGTTATGATCATTGCATTAGAGTTCCTAAGGTTCTAGTGAAGATATTCGTAGCTTCAAATCAGAGCTTTAAGATTTCTATCAAGATTCACCATTAAATCTTAATCTTTAATGGTGTAATTTCATGTTTTTCCTATTCTACAATGTTTCACATGTAAAAGCTTTAATATTATGGTTTTACCAAGCATAATAATCATATAAAAATCATTCGAAAATAAAAGAATTGAATGTAATGCATAAAATTACAGTGTACCTATTTGGAGTAAATTTTTCAATATTTGAATATGCTTATGGTGTGTGTTTTAACTGATGAAAATGTGGGGTATTTATAGTACTTCATGAAGGAATTCAATTGGTTGCTGGTGGAGGTGGATTTCAGGGAAAAATTCAAGGATTTCAATGTGAGTTTTAAAACTTCACATGTTTGTATAATGCTAACATGTGTTATTCTCCTCTTCTAGAGCTGATGTGTTGCATATGTAGCTAGGGGTTATGTGGAAAATATTCAAACTTCACATGTTTGTATAATGCTAACATGTATATAACCTTAAAAGTATGCTTTAAAGAAAGTTTAGGGGTACTTTTATAATTTCAAAATATTTTTATAATTCAATTCTAGAGGATTAATTTGATATAAAGTTGAGGTTTATTGGTTGAGTATAAGTGATGTTATGTTTGTTTGAATTATTCAGGGATTAATTTGTAATTATTGAAACTTCAGGGTGTTTAGCTTAATTTGGAAAAGTTACAGGGCATCAAGGGTAGTTTTATTCTTCTTTAGGACACTTTTAAATTTGAGGTCATCCTAAGGGGGACTTGGTTATCGATATGTTTGATTTTGAAAATTCTCGGGTATTACACTTACAACCATATATTTCTTATGAGGAAAGACCTATTTCCATTTTGGACCGTAGGGAGCGAAAGCTTCAATTAAAAGTGGTACCGTTAGTGCGTGTATAGTGGGGACACCACAATGTTGTCGCGTCGACGTGGGGGTGCGTAAAAACATGTGGAAAAAATATCCAAAGATATTTGTGGTGGGTACGTTTAAATTTTGGGGAGAAAATTCCATTATTAAGGGGAGAGAATGTAACACCTCGTACTTTTATGATTATTTAATTTTCGCGTTCTTATAATTATTAATTTAATTAGTGAAAATTGAATTGGGTTTCAACAAATATTAATTAGTGAGTTAAGGATTAATATTTATTACTATTATTATTTACTTGCGTGTGATAGGTAAATAGAGATATGATTTATTATATGTCATTTATGAGTGAAAAGAGACGGTTTAATATATTATGTCGATAGAATTTATATCGGCGGATTTGTATAGTTATGGTCGACGTGTATTGTATGCATAGGTCGAGCTCCGTTAATGAGATGTCGGTGTATTTATGATTGGGTGACTCAGATGACCTCTTTGAGTTTACCGTTGTTCTTAAATGGGTCGAACTTGTCCAGAATAGGTACCCGAATGTTATAATTGGGTTTCGGGGCGTTTTAGACATAGCAAGACCCGTATGGGATATAGTGGTCTTTTTACACCTAGTGTTTAATCTAAAAATGGGATTAGGATGTGATTAGAAGGGATTTAAAGATTAGAGAGGTAAATGGCAACCTCATTTTTTCCTCTGCATAATTAAGATTAATAAAGAGAGCTTAAAAGAAAAGATTAAGAGAAGAAAGGTGTAACACCCCGTAATTTTGAGGATTTAATATATAATTATTTTGGGAGTTATAAAAATATTTAAATTGGAGAAGCTTGAATTCATGAGTTGGAGAATTTAATTGAGTGAGCGAAATTATTTATAATTGGCGTCTTTTAAGTTTAATGGTTCGAAATCTCGTGTGTCGCATTTTGAGGTCGTAATTTGGAAATGACAAAAAAGTATTTCGAATGACAATTCTGAGTGCGCGGTTGCGTCCGAATGGGTCGAGATAGTCAGAAAAGAATACTCGGGGGTATTAATTGGGTCTCGAGGTATTTTTGGGCATAACCGGGCCCACACGGGGTGAGTTGGGCCATTTTAATTAGGCCCAGATGGCCAAAAACGGAATTAAGGGTTTTTAATCTAATTGAGAGATTAGGGAACAACAGACAACACAACTCTAAACCTAGGGTTTGAGAGGAAATTTGGGGGAAAGAAAATCAAGAGCCAATTTGGAGATTTTGGAGCCAAATTAAGGGACTACACCAACGGATCAGACACTACGAACAATTCCCTAACTGTTGTGATTTCTAAATTGATGATAATCAATTCATATCATAGTGATGTGTAAATCAAAATTCGTTTTGTGGATAAATGGGTACAAAATGGGATTTTTGTTCATGGAACTATTGAATGAGATTCAAAGTAAGAATTAGTTGTGTTGTATATCTCTGAGTATAGATATCTGCTTTGAATGAGAAATCGGAATATAAAATGGTGGAATTTGAATCTGGAATTTAGAATTCTAGAACAAAGTTAATGAAGATTTATGGAAAAACCCATTTCGAAAATTATGTGATAAATTGAGAAATTCATATACTAGAAAGTGTATATGATGTATAAGATCAAAGTCAAATATGTTTATGTGGTGTGATGACTTGATTAGAGGTTGAAATTAAGGTTTACAAACCTTGAATTTTCGTTAATGGTGGAATTCAGGGGGGAAGAAGAACTTCCACGAAAGGATCGATCGATCGACCGGGGTCAATCGATCAATCGACGATGGGAAAACCTTGGCAGGTCGGGCAATTTGATCCTTTGCCTTGGTTTCTTTTTATTTTGGGTATAAATTTAATTGGTGAAAAAATATAGATAAGTAAATAGCTAGAGTGAGAACTTTGGGGGAAACATATTCAATTTAATTATGGACAAAGTGGGCGAGTCCGGGTATGTTGATAATTATAGGTAAATATAATTGGGAAATTTGATGAAGATAAATGTGCGACACATTGTGGGCGAATATGTGGGAATGAAACTCTGAGATGTAAAAATGGACCAAGTGAGCGAGTCCGGGTATATTGGTTAAGTGACACCAAAGTATTAAATTAATTATTGAGAGAGTAAATTAATTTGGAGTTGGAACATAGACTCGGGAAATATTAAGTTATGGGCCAAGTGAGCGAGTCCGGAGATAATGGTTGAGTGACACCAAGTTATAAAATTAATGGATGTGTTAATTAATGAAAGTAGACTCGGAAGGTAGACTCGAAAAAGTATTAAATTAATTGATGTTGTAATTAATTAATTTAGAGTCAGATTGTAGACTCGGGAGGGGTATTTATTTATTAATGTACAAATTAATTAAATGAGAGTCGTACCACAGACTTGGTTTAGTATAAATTAATTAATGTGTAAATTAAATAAATGAGAGTCGTACCACAGACTCGGTTTAGTATAAATTAATTAATGTATAAATTAATTAAATAAGAGTCAGACCAGAGACTCGGATTGGTATAAATTAATTAATGTGTCAATTAATTAAATGAGAGTCGTACCACAGACTCGGTTTAGTATGAATTAATTAATGTGTAAATTAATTAACTGGGAGTCGGACCACAGACTCGGATTGGTATTAAATTAATAGGTGTGTTAATTAATTTAATTAGAGTCGGACGATAGACTCGGGAAGGTATTAAATTAATAGGTGTGTTAATTAATTTAATTAGAGTCGGACCATAGACTCGGGGAAAATAGTATATTAATTGAGGTGTGATTAATTAAATGAGGGTCGGACTACAGGCTCGGATTTGTGTTAATTAATTAATGTGTAAATTATTTAAATGAGGGTCGGACTACAGACTCGGATTGGAGTTAATTAATTAATTTGTGAATTAATTAAATAAGAGTCGAATCATAGACTCGGGCAAATTTCATATAAATTATTGTGTAGAGTATTATTATTTAGAGTCGGACCACAGACTCGGGAAGATGGAAATTATTAAGTGAGAAAAGTAATTAAATTGAGTCGGGCCAGAGACTCGGGAAATTTCAGTCTAGTGTTACGGGTTGTGAGTACACGGCGACGCCGGGGTTTATTTTATATATAAATATATATATATGTGTGTGTGTGTGTGTGTGTGTGTGTGTGTGTGTGTGTGTGTGTGTGTGTATATTGTGTGTACTATTAAATATCAGTGATTAGATATTTATTTAATTTATATACTCTAATGCTATCAAGGGAGGTTACACGATGTTGGTGAAAACCCTAGCTTGAGGAGTAGGGTGAGTATATCCCCAGGTCATAGCGTCCAGTATATGGGTGAGGGAATTATCTCACTTTCAGGAAAGGAATATAACCGCCTCCACTTCATTTATGTTTTGGGTCAGGTTGGTGTGCGATTCCAACTTGGGTAACTAGGTTATGTCAGCACACCAAGTGAGATAGCACTTTAGAGGGAATCATCCAACGAGGGTATACTCGGAGGGATGGATATACGTATGTTATATGTGTGAATGTTTTAGTAAAGGTACGTATATAATGGTATTCCATATTATATGCGGGTAATAATACAGTGTGTGATGTATTTACTTTATATAACTTGTGACACGGTTATATGCTAGTATTTAAGAAGGAATTAATTAAGTTAATTGTGAGATAACTTATAATATTCAAGAATCATTATACTCGGGTTAGAGTAGTATGGCAAGGGGAGGTTATACCAGGACTAGTTGGACGGGGTAGTACAACTAGGTGGGGGTCAAGATAACCGTTAGTTGTGCACAATAGTGGAGGGGTGAGAATGTCCACAAGGGAGTGCGACACTAACTTAAATATGAAGTGCATTCCTGCATTTTAAATTACTGCAGTTAATTCACTTGCTAAATATTTTCAAAATGCTTTGGGTTCCAACCCTTGCTATAAAATTATTTTCAAAACCTTTTAGGTGTCCAGCCACAGGGACGCCGGGATTGATATTCTATTCCAGGGACACGGAGCTGCGGCATATGTGGATGCTAGCAGGAGTTTGAATTAGACGCATCATTCATTCATTCCTAGAGTAGGAATCATTTATCAGTTTCAGTTTTATTTAGGGCATGTCGCCCAGACTTTCTGGTCAGTTTTCAGATTTGTTTTATTCCGGAGTTGGATATTTGTGTTGGATTATTTCACTTTGGTGGCCGGTGGTTTATTTGGCCAGTTTTGTAATTAATTATTTAGTTGAGTTTTATTCAGTTGTGTGAATGGTTTATATTTATTTCCACATGTACTGTTTTTTTTAATTAAAAAGTTAAAATTTGGCACCAGCTTTTGGAATACTAGGTGGTTACTATGTTTTAAAAAAAATTCGACAGTGATGCTAAGGATGAACCAACTAGGATTCTTATTTTAATTTGGTATAGGACTGATCACCAGGTATTTTATTAGGCGTGGTTTTATAGATGGTATCAGAGCATCAGGTTCTAGTGTCCTTAAGATCTGTACGGCTTTTCACGTTTCAGCTTCCCAATCTTTGATATAGAGCCCTATCATAGGATTGTTGTATTCTCAATACGTATGCGCAATTATGTTCTTTAGACAAATTTAGATGTGAGAGTGAACTCATACGATTCGATTCTCATTCCAAATGCCGCCCAGGAGAGAGAGAGTAGCTAGGGCAGCAGGGGGAGATGAGACTAGGGAGGCTCGTCAGGAGCAAGAGTTACCGCAGCAACGACCAGAGATGATTTTGGCAGCACAGATAACTGAACTAGTGGCACAGGCAGTTGAAGCGATGGTGGTCACAATGGAAGGGTACTTTTCACGGGATCAGCCACAAGTTTTAGTGGCGCCGGATGTTCAGACTCACGCGGGGTCGTCGGGGTGGCAGCAAGTACGAGAGATTTTTTTTAAGAGTGGGCATCCACCAGAGTTCTGAGGGGGTTCAGGTGTAGTGCTAGCATGTCAAGGAAGAGAGATATCCAACGTCACCTACGCATGGGAGATTGCGATGAGGTGTAGAAGCAAATGCTAGCCACTTTTAGTTTAGTGGGCGCAACGCTACAGTGGTGGGAGTCGATCACCACAGTTGAGGAAAGGGATACGTTAGATATTGCTGAGTTTTGGGTGTGGTTCGACCGCAAGTATTTTCCTCCAGCAGTTGAGACCGAAATGAGGAGAAAATTTAGAGAGGTGACTCGGGGAGACCGTTCAGTGGTAGATTACGAGGAAGAATTTACTCGATTGGCAAAGTTGGTACCAGATGAGGTAAGCAATGAAGAAAGAAATAAAGCAAGGTTTATGGATGGGATAGTTTGGAGAATCAGAAAATATTTTATTGATAATATCGCATTAGTAGATTATACTGATGTCATTAACGCAGCACTCCTGCACTGTCGGGAATATCTCTTCCACGTGAAAGGAAGCGGGGGGGGAGTGGAAACTTGCCAGTCCGATAAGGCAGGAGGGAACAATACCAGTGGGATATCCCAGCAGCAGACAGGGGGAGATCAGGGGTAGGATTTCTGGCAGGGAAATCATGCCAAACGATTTAGAACTCGAGGCTGTCGGCAGGATGGCCAGGAATTCCAACAAGGTCGGCATGGAAGGGATTCGGGCTGGATGAATGTATTAGAAGGTGCTTTGTTTGTGGGGAAGCAAGACACCTGGGGAGAGATTGCCTTAAGAGAGGCAGGGGTGAACTACAGGACGATGTCAAGGATGTACAGCCACTACAACAAGTCATGGGCGCATTCGGGTAGGGAGAAGATGCTTCGGAACCCTAGGATCAGCCGGTGCAGCTGGAGTATGGAGGTAATTATTTTTACCCTATGGGCATGGAGTATATTTTTGAGTGACAAGGAGTATGTCACAATATAAGACTTATTTTTCACTAGAGTTCGCGGGTGAGTCGAATTTAGTGGGTGCGTTGGCTGTAGCAGCCATAATATGTGGATAAACTTTTCGTGGGGGAGCGGAGTTTCTTTGGTGTTCTTCACGGGAGATTGGAGGTGTACACTGAGTGAAGGTTTGAATTATGCAAGTAGTTACTAATTTTGAGAATTATGAGAGTGGGGTTGATAATATTTTCTAAATATCGGCTGGATAGCGATGGAATTTAACTATTGTGGATAGTGGAGTTAAGTTTTGGTGTTCACGATACCAGGATATATTTGGTACTGGGTATCACCTGAGAGGGAGTATAGCCTATATATATGTGTGTGTATATGTTGTATTACGTGGTGCGATAGGCACATAGTGAGGTCTTGTGTTCTCACATTTTACCCCAGTAAGTGGGGGGTGTTTACTGAAGTGAATCAGGGTGGTTAGATTTATGTTCGAGCAAAGAGAGATAGCTCGGGGTTTATTTTGTGCAAGGACTAGTGATGGTAAGGGCGCGGTACTTTATGTGGTCTTTGGTAACATGAGAGTAAGCATAGATACTTTTGTGTTGAGAGACAAGTATTTTGTGGGGAGATGTTTGGACGTTAGTACATGGGTTGGGTACCCCGGGCAGTATATATATATATATATATATATATATATATATATATATATATGTGTGTGTGTGTGTGTGTGTGTGTGTGTGTGTGTGTGTGATATGACTACGGGTTTGAAGTTATATTACGAGTTACGACTAGCATAGTCGAGTAGCTTTCGTGCGGTAAAGCACGGGGATAGGGTGTATGGGCATCCGGGTTAATTAAGGCAAATTTTGTGCGGTTAAGCACGGGTATAGGGTGTATGGGCGCCCTGGTAAATTTAAATACATACTTGTGTAACGTATGGTTAGAAGCGGATGGGATATATATAGCAGGCTTGGAGGCACATGACTAGAGAGTAATATGCGAAGCTTGGAACATTACGCTCATCTTAATTTCGAGGACGAAATTCCTTTTGTAAGGGGGGAGTATGTAACACCCCGTAATTTTGAGGATTTAATATTTAATTATTTTGGGAGTTATAAAAATATTTAAATTAGAGAAACTTAAATTCATGAGTTGGAGAATTTAATTGAGTGAGCCGAATTATTTATAATTGGCGACTTTTAAGTTTAATGGTTCGAAATCTCGTGTGTCGCATCTTGAGGTCGAAATTTGAAAATGACAAAAAAGTATTTCGAATGACAATTCCGAGTGCGCGGTTGCGTCCGAATGGGTCGAGATAGTCAGAAAAGAGTACCCGGGGGTAGTAATTGGGTCTCGGGATATTTTTGGGCATAGTCGGGCCCACATGGGGTGAGTTGGGCCATTTTAATTAGGCCCAGATGTCCAAAAACGGGATTAAGGGTTTTTAACCTAATTGAGAGATTAGGGAACGACAGTCAACACAACTCTAAACCTAGGGTTTGAGAGAAAATTTGGGGAAAAGCAAATCAAGAGCCAATTTGGGGATTTTGGAGCCAAATTAAGGGACTACATCAACGGATCAGACACTACGAACAATTCCAGGCAAGTGGTTAACTGTTGTGATTTCTAAATTAATGATAATCAATTCATATCATAGTGATGTGTAAATCAAAATTCGTTTTGGGGATAAATGGGTACAAAATGGGATTTTTTTCCATGGAACTATTGGATGAGATTCAAAGTAAGAATTAGTTGTGTTGTATATCTCTGAGTATAGATATCTTATTTGAATGAGAAACTGAAATATAAAATGGTGGAATTTGAATCAGGAATTTAGAATTGTAGTACAAAGTTAATGGAGATTTATGGAAAAACCCATTTCGGAAATTGTGTGATATGTTGAGAAATTCATATACTAGAAAGTGTATATGATGTATAAGATCAAAGTCTAATATGTTTATGTGGTGGGATGACTTGATTATAGGTTGAAATTAAGGTTTACAAACCTTGAATTTTTGCTAATGGTGGAATTAGGGGGGGGAGAAGAACTGCCACGAAAGGATTGATCGATCGATCGGGGGCCATCGATCGATCGACGATGGGAAAACCTTGGCAGGTCGGGCAGTTTGATTCTTTGCCTTGGTTTCTTTTTATTTTAGGTATAAGTTTAATTGGTGAAAAATTATAGAGAAGTAAATAGCTAGAGTGAGAACTTTGGGTGAAACATATTCAATTTAATTATGGACCAAGTGGGCGAGTCCGGGTATGTTGATAATTATAGGTAAATATAATTGGGAAATTTGATGAAGATAAATGTGCGACACATTGTGGGCGAATATGTGGGAATGAAACTCTGAGATGTAAAAATGGACCAAGTGAGCGAGTCCGGGTATATTGGTTAAGTGACACCAAAGTATTAAATTAATTCTTGAGAGAGTAAATTAATTTGGAGTCGGAACATAGACTCCGAAAATATTAAGTTATGGGACAAGTGAGCAAGTCCGAGGATAATGATTTAGTGACACCAAGTTATTAAATTAATGGATGTGTTAATTAATGAAAGTAGAGTCGGAAGGTAGACTTGGAAAAGTATTAAATTAATTGATGTTGTAATTAATTAATTTAGAGTCGGATTGTAGACTCGGGAAGGGTATTTATTAATTAATGTGTAAATTAATTAAACGAGAGTCGTACCACATACTCGGTTTAGTATAAATTAATTAATGTGTAAATTAATTAAATGAGAGTCGTACCACAGTCTCGATTTAGTATAAATTAATTAATGCGTAAATTAATTAAATGAGAGTCGGAGCACAGACTCGGATTGGTATAAATTAATTAAATGTGTAAATTAATTAAATGAGAGTCGTACCACAGACTCGGTTTAGTATGAATTAATTAATGCGTAAATTAATTAATTGGGAGTCGGACCACAGACTCCGATCGGTATTAAATTAATAGGTGTGTTAATTAATTTAATTAGAGTCGGACGATAGACTCGGGAAGGTATTAAATTAATAGGTGTGTCAATTAAATTAATTAGAGTTGGACCATAGACTCCGGGAAAATAGTATATTAATTGAGGTGTGAATTAATTAAATGAGGGTCGGACTACAAACTCGGATTTGTGTTAATTAATTAATGTATAAATTAATTAAATGAGGGCCGTACTACAGATTCGGATTGGAGTAAATTAATTAATGTGTAAATTAATTAATAAGAGTTGAATCATAGACTCGGGCAAATTTCATATAAATTATTGTGTAGAGTATTATTATTTAGAGTCAGACCACAGACTCGGGAAGATGGAAATTATTAAGTGAGAAAAGTAATTAAATTGAGCCGGGCCAGAGACTCGGGAAATTTCAGGCTAGTGTTACGGGTTGTGAGTACACAGCGAAGCCGGGGTTTATTTTTTTTTTTTTATATATATATATATATGTGTGTGTGTGTGTGTGTGTGTGTGTGTGTGTGTGTGTGCTATTAAATATTAGTGATTAGATATTTATTTAATTTATATACTCTAACGCTATCAAGGGAGGTTACGCGATGTGGGTGAATCCCCTAGCTTGAGGAGTAGGTTGAGTATATCCCCAGGTCATAGCGTCCGATATATGGGTGAGGGGATTACCTCACTTTCAGGGAAGGAATATGACCGCCTCCACTTCGTTTATGTCTTGGGCCAGGTTGGTGTGCGATTCCAACTTGGGTAACTAGGTTATGTGAGCACACCTAGTGAGTTAGAACTTTAGAGGGAATCATCCGGCGAGTGTATACTCGGAGGGATGGATATACATATGTTATATGTGTGTATGTTTTAGTAAAGGTACGTATATAATGGTATTCCATATTATATGCGGGTAATAATATAGTGTGTGATGTATTTGCTTTATATAACTTGTGACACAGTTATATGCTACTATTTAAGAAGGAATTAATTAATTTAATTGTGAGATAACTTATAATATTCAGGAATCATTATACTCGGTTTAGAGTAGTATGGCAAGGGGGGTTATACCAGGACTAGTTGGACGGGGTAGTAGAACTACGTGGGGTCAAGGTAACCGTTAGGTGTGCACAATAGTGGAGGGGTGAGAATGTCCACAAGGGAGTGTGACACTAACTTAAATATGAAACGTATTCATGAATTTTAAATTACTGCAGTTAATTCACTTGCTAAATATTTTCAAAATGTTTTCGGTTCGAACCCTTGCTATAAAACTATTTTCAAAACCTTTTTAGGTGTCCAGCCACAGGAACGCCAGGATTGATATTCTATTCTAGAGACACGGAGTTGCGGCATATGTGGATGCTAGCAGGAGTTTGGATTAGACGCATCATCCATTCATTCCTAGAGTAGGAATCATTTATCAGTTTCAGTTTTATTTAGGTCATGTCACCCAGACTTTCAATTCAGTTTTCAGATTTGTTTTATTCCGGTGTTGGATATTTGTATTTGATTATTTCACTTTGGTGATCGGTGGTTTATTCGACAAGTTGTGTAATTAATTATTTAGTTGAGTTTTATTCAGTTGTGTGAATGGTTTATATTTATTTCCGCATGTACTGTTTTGTTTAATTAAAAAGTTAAAATTTGGCACTAACTTTTGGAATACTAGGTGGTTAGTATGTTTTAAAAAGTTTTCGACAGTGATGCTAAGGATGAACCAACTGGGATTACTGTTTTAATTTGGTATAGGACTGATCACCCTGTATTTTATTAGGCGGGGTGTCACAAAAGGGAGAAAATAACTTGGAGAACAAAGGAGAATAGCCAGTCTATGGTTTCAAAATCATCCGGACTAATGAGACTTCATATTCAGATACTTAAATGAAAGTATTTACTTGCTTTAAATTGAAATTCTGTAGTAAATTACATTCATAATTAATTAAGAACCAAATGTGATATTAAAAGATGTAAACTTTCATAATACATGAAGAGATTTAAATTGTGCTTCATCTATGATGTTAATTGAGAATGACTAATGATTAATAGAAGTGATGTTTGTAGTATAATTCTGGGTTTGTGAGATTAAACATGAGAATATCGATAGGTTAGTATAAATCAATGAAATTCAAGTTTAGATTAATTTTGAATTATTATAGTTGAATCATGATTAGAAATCCTTTTGTTTAGATGATGGATTTGGGTTTAATTCAATGTTAGAATACTTATGGGTTGATAATATATGGATGAATTTAATGTTTTGGGAGGCTTCAACCCTCCATCGAAGGGTTTTATAGGTAAAAACTTGAGGAAGATGACGATTGGAAGCCCAACAAACCAAACTGGTTCACTGGGGAGTGAATCAATTCAGGTTGAACAAATCGGTTAGTTCTGCCAAGTGAACCGGTTTGATTTTCTAGCCTTCTTAGATTTTTATTTTACGTTGTTTTAATCTGTGAGAGCTTGGGGAATGGGCATATGAGTTTTCGTGGTAGAGTGGGAGTACTAGAGAATATTTCTAGGGATTGGTACGTATGTTAGGCCAACGATTAGATGGGCTTGTGTGAGATGAACCAGTAATTCAAGTGAGTGATCATTTGTATTATATAATCAATAAGTCGGTTCAGACCTCGGGATTTTTTATACTAGTATGCTGTGAGAATTTCATACTTAGTCAATACTTTATACACACACACACACACACACACACACACACACACACACACACATATATATATATATATATAGTGGGTTACTATATATGCGTGCAACTGATGTGTATTTGCTTGAACATACCTACTCGGTAGTGTGATCATTAGAAGGTGGCGAGTAGTGGGAAATCCACCCCGGTGTTGACCAACAGGTGTTGGATTTGTTCCCTAGGTCATAGTATTATTGCATGGCCACTATCCAAGTGTGAGGATCGGTTTTGGTTAATAGACCGTTTGGGTGCGATATGGTATGTTTGTCATCCCCAAATATATGCATATGACCACCTATGTTTATCTGTATTTACGTTTAGGTTCGATGATGAGATTTTGACCTAGTGGCTCAGTGTGACGCGTGATATGCTTGGATCCTGATAGCACAAGAGTGATGTATCCACGAGGTTCATGCTTTGGGGATACGATTATACTTATATAACAATCAATATATATGTATGTTTATACCATATAATGTGTGTATCTAATTATAGCATGGGTATAGATATGTTATTATAGTGTGTGAATATTTATTTATAGTACATGTATACCTAAATATTATTTATGAATGTATACCTAGTGAGGGTAGCATATACTTTTGTAATGGTGACTATTAACTGGATTGGGCTTGGATAGCAGTTATTGTTTTAATTATACTAGGTAGTATAATTAAAATAATAAATTAATACGTTAGGTGCACACTATAGATGAGAGGTAAGGTTTATCTCATATGAGTGAGACTAGTAAATTAATTGTGAAAGTAATACACTATGTGTTTTATTTATTTAAAGTATTTAATTACTGGCAAAATATTTTCAGTTATATTCGAGCTTTGACCCATGGGAAAATCTATTTTCTTATTTTTCAAAACCTTAAGTGTCCAGTAGCAGCAGGGACAGTAGGGGTAGATATTTCAGGCCGTTAGAGTAGTTGTGGATGCTACGAGTTTGATTTAGTCTCCTCAGCTTCTTTCTGTCTAGATGTGATCCTATTTCATTTCAGTATTTTCCCTTTGGGCGTATTTCTCGTAGTTGGATAGACTTTACTTTTATGTTAGAGATATTTGTATTTATAAGTTATTATTTTAGTTATATGATAACTATTAGTGACTAATACTTTATTCAGTTCAAATTTATTTATTTATGCATTCATTTATTCTGTTCATTTTTATTTATGGTTATATATATATATATATATATATATATATATATATATATATATATATATATATTACTTATTGCGACAGTGCTGCTGAGAATGAAATCATACTAGATTCCTATTTTATTTTAATAAAGGACTGGCCACCCAGTATTAGAATAGGCGAGGTGTCACAATAACTCAGAAATTGAATAAACTAATAACTATTATTAAATAATATCAATCTACTATCACTAAAAAGACTAGTACAACCTAAGGAAATAATGTTTTTAACACAGAGAAATGATCTAAAATTAGTGTCATAGAGATACAAATTTTGAACCCCCCTCCATTTTGAAGCCAAACAAATTCATTTAAAGAAGAATAATATGATAAGTACCTTCTCCGGGGACGTGGATCTGAGAGGAAGAGCAGTGAATTTGAGGAAGAAAATATTAAGATAGATAGAATTATAAAAAAATGGTGAAGATAATTACTGAAAAAGAAAAAGAAGACATTTCCCCCGTGGAGGGTGGTGGTGGTGTCTAGTGATGGTTGTGCTACCGTGGGGTTCCTAGTATTAATGGTGGTGCATAATGAGAAGAATGTGATATTATTTATAGGGTATCTATGAGAGATGAAAAGAGAATGTGATGGATAAAGAGACTTTAAGAGTGTTTATAAAAAAAGGTATGTGCAAAGAGACCTTTTTGTGAATAATATCTTTTTGGGAGTTTACTTTTCTTTAGGTGACATAAAATGTTAATAGGTGCATGTGGTGATTGAGGGTATGAGTGTGGGTGTAAGCGGAGGTATAAAGATATTTTTTAGGTGGTCCAAGATTTAAAGTAAAGGATTAATTTATCTAATGATGATCCATAGGTAGTTTAAGTATATCATAAGATTTATGATTTGTCTTTTGGTTTCTAGTTGTTAAAATCAAAATCTGTTTAATATACCCGAGAGATGTTATTACTTCGATGATGAAATTGACTTTTTGGTATGTGGACAGGTATACAAAGATTTGACGGGTGAGGAAAAAATACTCGATAATAATTTTCTCCATTTAGCTAAAGTCAATACATATCAAGGCATACATTATAGGTTTACCATAAAGTATTCTTTTTAGAAAGATTTTGGGTTGTTAGATGTCAAATTAATATTTCTATCTTATCCACCAATTGGGTTAGACCAATACGCCATCTCCATTGATTATATATATATATATATATATATATATATATATATATATATATATATATATATATATTAGAAATAGTCCTTTACAAAAATCTATGTTAGAGAAACATCATAAAGAACAATAAGTTCCATCTTTACTTTGGGCTAAGACTCAATACCACACATCCGTAAAAATATATGAGAACAAATCTAAAAATTAGATCCGGTATAAACATTGATGATAATTAGTAGATCAAGATAAATCGTAGATAGAGTTAATGTCCGAATGGGTGACTAAAATATACAGGTTGAACTAAAACATTGATTTGCAAGAAAAAAATTCTTTAGGTAAAAAATTTAAGAAGAAGGGTGTTTTTGGAACAATAAATTTTAAGGGCTAATTTATAAATTAAATTTTAAGTTTTAAATTTTTGTAACACAAAAATTAGCAAGTTCTTTATCCACAAACCCCGTTATAACATCGAGTAAAAAGTTAATGTTAAACTATTAAAGTGTGAACACAAACGATGTGGCAAGAATAGTTTCACACTCGACTTGATAAAAAATGCTTGTGGATCAATTAAAATTGCTTATATCATAGAGGAATTAAACTTGTGGAACTAGATTCTTTGTCACATGAGTGAAAAAGGATTAATGGTATATACTTTTAGTAAAAACTACCAACGCTAAAGTTTGTTCATATTGACTTGTGAGAGAGTTCAATCTTTTAAAAGTAAATGCGAGTCATGTTCCAAAAAAGTGGTAAAACGGTGAAAAAAGATAAGATTAATCTTGTTCACATAGTGTTCTAGGGGAAAACCCAAGTCTCATTCATTAATGGAAAATATTGATTTATAAATTTCATTGATGATTGTTCTAGAAAGGTGTGATTTTACTTCCTGAGACTTATATGTGAGGTATACGAGTTATTCAAGAAGTGGAAGGTCATGGTAGAAAATAAGAAATAGTTGAAGATAAAGAAGCTAATATCGGACATCGGTAGCGAATATAGAGACACTAGGTTATAGAATATGTATTACGATAATGGCATCAAAATGGAGAGTACCATGCCAAGGACACCATAACATTATGTCGTGCTAGAACATATGAACCGAATATTAATAAGAGAGTCAGAAGTATGGATATACAAGAAGGTCTACCTAAGTAGTTCTTGGAAGAGGTGGTTAATGATATACCCGTTTCTATCCTCAGCCTGGCTGAGGATTATCTCCAAAACGGACGACCCTACGAGGGGCCGACCCTGACCCAGACTCCAGCTGGCCTCCACCAGGCCTAGACGACCCTACGAGGGGCCGACCTTCCACCGGGCCCAGACGACCCTACGAGGGGCCGACCCTCCACCAGGCTCCGGACGACCCTACGAGGGCCCGACAGTACGAGGCCAGAATTAAGCCAGACTCACTCCCAGAGGGAACTTTGCCCTCGGCCTCGTCTCATAGGTCGAGGGTGACATCATGACAGCGCGTGGCTCGGGAGACGCGTGGGACAGTGCGCGTCAGGCTCATATGACACGTGGCAGACCGTTATAACCGAATCACACCCTCACGTGAGGGAATATTATGTCATCATTTGGCATCTACAGGTGTCAACAGGGGATTGGTTAGATCATCATTCACATGCACCATGCGTACTTGGGGGGGACACTACACCCCCCAAGACCTATATATACTTGTCATCTACAACCCTACAGGGGAGATCAATCCATTGTAACCCTAGCTAAAACTCTGCTTGTACAGACAGTGGAGAGAGAGAGAGAGAGAGATCTTGTGTACATTGTATCCAAGGCCATTAGTGCCCATACCTAGTGGATCACACACTCACAGTGGATGTAGGCCAAATTGGCTGAACCACTATACATCATCGTCTTATTTCCTCTTATACTCATCCCCTTCTACACACATGCTTATACACTTATACGTCTCAATGACTGCCATGGCTATTACTGTTTGAGCTCACTATCACTTACCTGGTGGTGCTAAATCCTAGCATCATCAGTTTGGCGCCGTCTGTGGGAACGAGAAGACATCTCTTCCTTTTGTACAGCTTGGCCTCACTGGGCACTCTGGTGGTGAACCAACACTCCCCCTGAGAGGAGGTGTTTCACCATTGAAAGAGACCCACTAAGGTCCCCAAGTTAACCAGTATTTTCTCCAGTTCAACTTTTCATAGCTCAAGCACATGGCACCTGAGATGCCACCGCCACCACTTCCCCTGCCGGATGAGGGGGGAAGACCCAGTTCCAGTCAGCCGCCGCCTCAGTCTGAGATGGCTGATGTGGCGGCAGCCCTAAAGTCTCTGGCAGCAAGCCAGCGGATGATGCAGGAGCAGTTCACAGCTCTAATCCAGAACATACTAAGAGCACCAGGGGTTTTGCCTGAGATGATTACTCCGGCAGCAGCTCCAGGACAGCATGAGGCCAGGGGACCACCCCAGGCACAACGCAAAGACCTTCCACCCCCTCAGCGGCGTAGGGATGTTGCTGACCCCCGGCATCTACGCCTGGGGAGGCAAGAAAACCCTTGCCCTGAGGATAGGTATGGAGATTTGGAGGGAGAGGAGGCTCCTATAGAGTGCTGGGAACCTTACGAGGTCTCCAACAACACTGTGCTACCCCTCCAGGACAGTAGGGGAAAGTGCGGGAGACCGAACCCTGATGATCGCCCAAGAGGCTCTGCTTTTGATCGATTGAGCAGGGGGTCGGCCTTTGAGAGGCTAGGCCCAGTAAATGACCTACGAGAGCAGTTGTCCAGGCCAAGGAGTGCTGCAAGATCCAGGAGGGAGGCAGCAGATGGCCGACCCCGAGGACGAGATGATGGCCAAAGGGAAGTAAACAGCCGACACAGGCCTGCTGCAGCAGAACCCTCCGTCCACCTCGGAGAGGCAGCAGGGGATAACATTGGCCAGGCCGACCCTGTGAGGCCCTGGAATGACTCAATCCAGCGGTTAGAGGATAAGATTGGTGATATATTGAAGAGCCAAGACCCTCTTCAGAAGGGATACACCATAGGCTCACCCTTTGTGGCAAAGATAGTCAACTACCCCACGCCGTCAAAGTTCAAGCCACCTATGGTCACCCCAAGGTATGACGGGAGAACCAACCCCGTCCACCACGTGGAAATGTATCAGTCGGCGGCAGATATATACTCTATCTCAGATGAGATGAGGTGTCGTGCCTTCTCTGGTACCTTGACAGGGGCTGCGCATGTCTGGTACACGTCTCTTCCAAAAAATTCCATTGGAAACTTTAAGCAGTTGGCAGACCTGTTCATCCATAATTTCTGATTTGGGGTGAGGCCACAGAAGAAGACCACACACCTGCTCTATGTTAAGCAGGGAAAGAATGAGACTCTGAGAGACTACATAGCTAGATTCAATAAAGAGAAGCTGGAGGTGGAAGACTATGAGGAGATCATAGCTATGACAGCCCTGATTGGAGGGCTCCAAAAGGGGAAGCTATTATGGAGCTTGCCGAAGACCCTCTGAGGACGATGGCCGAGCTGTTGTCAACAGCAGGAAAGGTGATGAACGCCGAAGAGGCGATGGCTGCAAAATATGAGGACGAAAGAGGAGGTGCAAGTGGGAGTAAATACCCCAAGAAGAACAAAGAGGGGAAGAAGAGAACCATGGATGATAAGTTCGCGGGGTACACCCCTCTGACGGTCAGCTGTGAACAGATCCTCAATAAGATAAAGAGTGACCGAACGCTGAAGTGGCCTGAGAAGCTGAGGGTAGCCCCCGGCAAGAGAAATAAGAACCTGTGGTGCGAATTTCACCAAGACCACGGCCACGTGACGGATAAATGCTTCGCCCTGAAAGACGAGATTGAGAAGATGCTGAAGGAAGGGAAGCTCAGAAAGTACGTCGACAAAGACGACTTCAAGAGGGGACGAGGGGACGACCCCAGAAAGAAGCGAGTCGATGCCTGCAGAGAAGGTCCTCAAAAAAGAGGGGACGACCCCTCTGATGATGAGGACGACCCTGACCTCCCGCCGAGAGACGACCACAGCCCTGTCAAGAGGCTCAATATGATCTCGCTCGGGGTGGGAATGATCTTCGGGGGACTTGCAGGAGGAGGGTCTGAGGTCGCCGACAGGAAGGCCCATGTCGCTGAGGCTAAGGCAGTGACGAAGACGGTGCACTCAACCTCCGTAAAAGTCAAGTCAGAAAAAAGGAAGAAGGTTGACATGGACACTTTGATAGTGGGATTTTCAAGGATAGACTTCAAAGGCCTCTTGGCCCCGCATGATGACCCTCTTGTCATCACTACCAGGGTGCACGGGTGCGAAGTGCCGAGGATCCTGGTAGATGGGGGCTCATCCGTAGATGTGATGTTTTGGCCATGCTTCAAGGCCTTGGGCCTCAGTCGTGCCAGACTTATCCCATACCATCATCCATTGATTGGGTTCAGTGGGGAGAAGGTTCACCCCCTGGGAATATATGAGGCTGATGTCAGGATGGGGGACGAATGGCCGAGATGGCTCACCAAGAGGGTCAGTTTCTTTGTGCTGGATGAGCATGTGTTTTCGGCATACAACATCATACTGGGACGTGTGGCCCTCAAGGGGTTTGAAGCTGTGCCGTCCACAGTCCACCAGATGGTTAAGTTCCCTACCCCTTATGGGGTGGGGGAAGTTCAGGGAGACCAGACGATAGCGAGAGAGTGCTACTACAACTCCGCTGAAGAAAGGGAGGCACACAAGAGGGCTACAGCCACTTACAACATTGATACCCTAGACCCTAGGGACGAGACGAAGCTCAAAAAAGGAGAGGCCGCTGAGGAGGTAGAACCCATCATCCTCGATGAGGATGACCCGGGAAAAACCGTCCAAGTTGGCAAGTCTCTGAAGCCCAGTATCAAGGAAGACCTCATCAAACTGTTGAGGAGAAGGAGAAGCATCTTGGCGTGGAGTCATGTAGATATGCCAGGGATCGACCCTGAAATCATGTGCCACAAACTCAATGTGGTAGAGGGGGTGAAGCCGGTAAAGCAGAAGAGGAGGATTTACTCTAGAGAAAAGTATGAGGTCATCAGGGATGAGGTTAAAAAATTAGAAGACGCTGAATTTATCAGAGAGGTCATCTACCCTGAGTGGCTGTCCAATGCAGTCATCGTCCCAAAGGCCAACGGTAAGTGGAGAATGTGCGTGGACTTCACAGACCTCAGCAAGCATTGTCCCAAAGACAGCTTCCCTCTCCCCCACATCGACCAGATGGTAGACGCTACCACAGGCCATGAGCTCATGAGTTTCATGGATGCCTACACAGGGTATAACCAGATTTTCATGAACCCTGAGGACTCGGAGAGGACCGCCTTCATCACTGACAAGGGGACATACTGTTATAGGGTCATGCCCTTTGGACTAAAAAATTCGGGGGCAACGTATCAGCGCCTCGTAAACAAAATGTTCGAAGACCAAATTGGGAAGTCTGTGGAGGTTTACGTAGATGACATGCTGACTAAGAGTCTGAAGGCAGGGGATCATGTGGCAGACCTGGAAAGGACCTTTAATACAATGGACAAATACAAAATGAAGCTCAATCCGGCCAAGTGTGTCTTCGGGGTCGGAGCGGGGAAGTTCTTGGGGTTCATTGTCAATCAAAGAGGCATTGAGGCCAATCCTGAAAAGATAAAGGCCCTTATTGAGATGAAGACCCCCAAGTCCATTAAAGACGTTCAGAGGCTCACAGGGAGAGTGGCTACCTTGAACATATTTGTGTCAAGGGCTACAGACAGGTGTCTACCATTCTTCAAGATCCTCAGGAAGGCCTTCGAATGGAGTGAAGAGTGTGATGAGGCTTTCAAGGAGCTAAAATCATACTTAGGGTCTCCCTTGCTGCTGTCACGACCCGTGCAGGGTGAACGACTTTACGTGTACCTTGCTGTCTCAGAGTCCGCTATCAGTGCAACAATCGTAAGAGACGAAGACGGGATACAGAAGCCCGTATATTTCAACAGCAAGGCACTCCAGGGGGCAGAGCAGAGATACCCGAGGATGGAGAAGTTGGCCTATGCCTTGATCCATGCCTCAAGGAAGATGAAACCATACTTCCAATCCCATACTATGGTCATCCTTACTGACTCTCCTCTTAGGCAGGTCCTACACAAGCCTGAAAAATCAGGAAGGCTAATGACCTGGGCTATAGAGCTGGGGGAGTTCGACATTGTGTATCAGCCTAAGACAGCCATTAAGGGGCAGGCATTGGCAGACTTCGTGGCTGAGTTCACTTGAGAAGATGATGAGGCCGAGGGTGAGACCCTCGGGAAGACGAATACAGAAGACAGACCCCCAGACACACCAGCAGATAGGGCTGAGACGAGCACCGCAAGAGGAAAAGCGACTGAAAACGAAGAGGGAAGATACCTTTTTAGACAAGGGTCACTCATCGAGGGAAATTTCTCGGAGAAACATGCTGTGTGGAGTCTCTTTGTCGACGGGTCCTCTTGCGAAAGCAGGAGCGGAGCTGGATTGATAGTGTCAGCACCCGACGGCACAGGCATCGAGTACGCCCTGAGGTTCAATTTCAAAGCCTCCAACAATGAGGCTGAGTATGAGGCCTTGATAGCTGGCCTTTCCTTGGCTAAGTCCCTTAGTGTCGGCCAAATTTTGGTTCACAGCGATTCAAGGTTGGTGGTGAATCAGATACTAGGAGCCTACGAGGCCAAGGACGAGAGGATGGCTAGGTATCTTGAGAAGGTGAGGTCATTGCTGAAAAACTTTAAAGAAGTGAAATTCAAGAGGATACCTAGGCTCGACAATGGCCGTGCTGACGCCCTTGCAAGGTTGGCCTCAGCTACTAGGACAGACATAAGGAGGACAGTCCCGGTAGAAATCTTGCTTCGACCAACTATCGAAGACGAAGAGGGAACACTTGGCATTTGCATGAATGTTTCTCAAGAACCTTCATGGATGGATCCTCTGATCAGATACATTAAAGGGGGAGAGATGCCAGAAGCAAGCCAAGAGAGGAAGAAGCTGAGATACAGGGCTGCAAAGTTCACTGTCATCGAAGACACACTGTACAAAAAGGGGTTTCTGCTCCCCTTACTTAGGTGTGTGCATCCCTCAGAAGTCCCTTCCATTTTGCAAGATGTGCATGAAGGGTCGTGCTCAAGCCACATTGGGGGTAGATCCTTGGCAAAGAGGGTGATCACCCAAGGCTACTGGTGGCCGACCTTAGGGAAAGATGCTGCCGCATATGTTAAAAAGTGTGATAAATGCCAAAGATTTGCTACTATCCCTCACCAACCTCATCAGCCCCTCACCTCCATTACATCCCCATGGCCGTTTGTAGTGTGGGGGATTGACTTGGTAGGACCCTTACCGAGGGCAGTCAATAACTATCGGTTCCTCATCGTAGCAATTGACTACTTTTCAAAGTGGGTAGAGGCCGAACTGATGGTCACGATTACAGAGAAGAAGACCTTCCAGTTCATCTGGAAGAATGTGATATGCAGATATGGTCTACCCAACACCCTCATCTCGGATAACGGGACCCAGTTCAAGAATGCCTCTCTGCAGAAGTACTGTGAGAGGGTAAGTATCAAACAATTTTTCTCCACCCCAGGCCGACCTCAGGCCAATGGGCAAACCAAAGTTACGAACAGGACAATCCTAGATGGGATTAAGAAGAGGCTTGAGGAGGAAAAAGGAAGATGGGTCGAGGAGTTATATGCAGTGTTGTGGGCGTACAGGACGACAGTAAGGACCTCTACTGGGGAGACCCCATTCATATTAGCTTATGGATCAGAAGCAGTCATCCCCACCGAAGTCGAGTTTCCCACTCATAGGGTCCAAGTGTATGACCCCCAGGGAAATACAGAAGAGAGGAGACTTGACCTGGGCTTGATTGAGGAAAGAAGGGAGGATGCTGAGATAAGGCAGGCTTCCTACCAACAGAGGACCGCAAGGTTCTACAATCAGAGGGTGAAACATAGGCCCATCGCAGTGGGGGACTTGGTCCTCAAGAAGACTTGGCAAAAGCCCAACAAGCTTCACCCTAATTGGCATGGCCCATATAGGGTCATCGATGAAGTCATCCCTGGGACCTACAGGCTAGAAAACCTGGAGGGGGAACCTTTCTCAAACCCCTGGAACGCAGACCATCTGAAGAAATACTACCAGTAGTGTTGTAAGGTCTTGATAGACCACAATTGTAATAGAAGTTGCTCCAACAGAACACTTTGGAAAAATTAATAAGAAATATCAGTGTTTCCCTCATCTTGTGGTTATCAGTTCTAGCACGCATGGAAATATATACAGAAAACTACCCTCGGCAATAATGAGGATCAGTGGAGGGGACGACCCCACCACAGCCCTCAAGAAAGACGAGGGTAGACTTTGTTAAAAACCATAAATTTGGTAAGTTGAACCCTCGGCTATAATGAGGATCAGTGGAGGGGACGACCCCACCACAGCCCTCAAGAAAGACCAGGGTAGACTTTGTTAAAAACCATTAATTTGGTAAGTTGAACCCTCGGCTATAATGAGGATCAGTGGAGGGGACGACCCCACCACAGCCCTCAAGAAAGACGAGGGTAGACTTCATTAAAAACCATTAATTTGGTAAGTTGAACCCTCGTCTATAATGAGGATCAGTGGAGGGGACGACCCCACTACAGTACTCAAGAAAGACGAGGGTAGACTTTGTTAAAAACCATTAATTTGGTAAGTTGAACCCTCGGCTATAATGAGGATCAGTGGAGGGGACGACCCCACCACAGCCCTCAAGAAAGACGAGGGTAGACTTTGTTAAAAACCATTAATTTGGTAAGTTGAACCCTCGGCTATAATGAGGATCAGTGGAGGGGACGACCCCACCACAGTCCTCAAAAAAGACGAGGGTAAACTTCATAAAAACCATTAATTTGGTTAATTGAAACCTCGGCTATAATGAGGACCAGCGGAGGGGACGACCCCTCCACTGTTCTCTAAAAAGACGAGGGTAGACTACATCTAAAATCATTTGGTTAATTGAACCCTCGGCTATAATGAGGTCGGATGAGGGGACGACCCCTCATTGGTCCTCATTATAGACGAGAGAAGGGTTATTACCATAATAAAATGAAATAAAGAAGACAGCAGTTGTGAAAGGAAGAGACGATGGTATTAATATAAAGCATCAAGTGTTTTACAATACATAGAACAAAAACACAAAAATGAGGGTATGGGCCACAGACGGCCACCCTAAGAGATAATATCAGAAGGCAGAGTCTCAACATCAATGGGAATGGTCTCCTCTGTTACCAGCACCGGATGATCTTCAGATGTACCGACCCCTTCGAGCTGGACTTGGGACTCCACCTGGTTGAGGGCCTCGGCAATTAGGGGATCGTCCAATTGAACACCCTCCAGTGAAGGGAGAACAGAGGAAACCACATCGCCAAATTTGAGGACGACCCATCGGCAGGCCGTCCTAATCCCCCTTTCAAGGCCGAAGCCCTGAAATTCATCTGAAGTCTTGTATGCCTCCACAGCATCAGCATCAGCTTTCTTGATGGCTGCTTCCAGATCAGTCTTATGCTGGGCCTCCAGGTTGATCAGAGCCTCATCCTTGCCCTTGATCAAGAAGTCCTTGTCCTTGATCAACAAGTCCTTAGCCTGAAGATCGGCATCATGCTACCTCGTCAGCTCATCAAGGACTCTAGCATGCTCAGTCCTTGTGCTCTCCAGCTCGGCCCTCGCAGTGTCCAGCTCTGTCCGTAGGTCAACCTCTTGTTGAATGGCCCTCTCATCTTCATGGAATTTCTGTTGATTCTCAGCCATCCACTTGGTGGCTGAGGTGAAGGCACAGACAGACTGCAAGAAAAATGAACAAATGTCAAGAGGGGCTGAGGGAATAGTTAATGAAAGAATGAAATTAAAGAAGGTCAAGACCAATACCTGAGCAAGGGAGTGCAGACCGAAGTCGTACACTTTGGCTGGAGGCATCTTTGCCAAGAACTCGAAGTCAGAGGCCGATGGTGCAGAGAACATAGAGGCCTTGGCTGCCCTCAAGTTGGCAATAAGGGATGAGGGGTCGGTCCTCAGATGGGACAGATTCTGAGACCAGAAGGCCCCCATGCTCGACGAAGAGGTCGTACCCTCAGAGGCTTCGACCCTTGCCCTTGTCCTTGGATCAGGCCGATGCTCAACAGGAGTCTCAGGCTCCTTCCTCTTGTGGCTATCAGAGGTCGGCTCAACAACCGTCGGCCCTGAGGCCCTTGTCTTCTTTGGAGCTTGCTGAGGCTCCTTCCCCTTTTTCTTTGATAAACCAACAAGTAGGCTTGGGGCAGTCATTTCCCAGAGGTAGTCTGGTGTACCTGCAGGACGATCTGATAAGAGGACGACATGCCAGAAAAGTTCAGAGATAAAGAGAGAACACTTCAAAAATAAGTAAAGAAGGGAAAATGTTCAGTATAACTCACATAGTTCTGTCAGAGGGTCGACCCTCAGACCAGCTTCTTTAAGGAAGCGGGGGGTCATCAGATCTTCGAACTTTGGGATCTCACCCTCTCTCCCTCATCCCCTCAGATACTCAACAATATCCCTTTCCTCCAGGCTAAGTCCGGGGTCTGACCTAGCTTTCATTGAGGGATTAGACCATTTGTTAGGGACCCTCGGACCATCGGCAGAAGAGGAGGCCTCGGTGGAGCGCTCCCACGCCCCAGATATGAAGAAGAATCTCTTTTTCCAATCATGATTGGAAGTTTGAGACACGTGGAGAAGTTTCTTCTCAGACCTTCTCGCCCCTAGATGATAATATCCGGGTTGTTTAGATGAGGAAGTGATATTATAGGAGTACAAGAATACGTCGGACGAGGGCTCATCAGTAAAAGAGTTTTTCCACAAGGAAATGTAACCCAGAATCGTCCTCCAGGAGTTGGGTGAAAGTTGAGAGGGGGAGACGCCCAGAGCCGACAGAATATCTACAATGGCAGGGTGGAAGTGAAGTCTGACACCTACTTTGAACATTTGCTCGTAGACTGCAACCTCTCCCTCTTCACCCTCAAAAACCCTCTCATCCTCAGAGGGAACCCTCATAGTTACCCCAGAGGGCACTCCTTAAATATGCCTCCATATCAGAAGGTCCCTATCCCTAACGGAGGAGATAAAAGACGAGGCATGGGAGGTATCAACCTCGCCATCTGTATCATCGTCCTCGTCCTCATCCCCCTCCCTCTCATCACCTGCAGGAGGACCCTGAGGGAAAGCCACTTGGAAGGCATTGGGGGATAGGATTGTCACATGGACAGCCTCGGAGGGGATCGTACCCTCGGCCTCTCGGGGAGGGCTAAGGTCAGACGTGTCCCTTCTACCAGACGTTCCAGCACCAGTCGGAGAGGAGGTTCTCTCGTCCATTTTACTTGGTTTGGGAGTGTCGGCCGGACGAGACGACGACCCACAAGACTCAGAGGGTTCAGATGGTCTTATGGTGGCAAGAGGAATGGGAAAGATGGGTCGTACCCAATTAGGGTCGGCCCCTCGTCTCCTCTCTTCCTCTTCCTCTATTCGTCTGATCTCGGCAAAGAGTTTTTCTCTCAAGGGTGGGAATTCAGACACTAAGTTGTAAAGCCTCCGAAGCATTAAGGGGAAGACCCTACACTTGGAGAAATTATACTAGACTTGGCTAATTCAACTACAAACACTTGGGGGATTGACCAGGTTTGACTTTTGGATCAAACCAAAGAACTAAAACGTTTTTCGTCAAGAATGTTTAAGAACTACCAACCGGAGAAGACACCGGAAAAGGCAATAAGGGAACTCTAAGAAACTGCCGACCTACGACCCTAAAAAAGATACAGAAATGAAGACAAAAGAAGGCACGGGGAGAAAAAGGTTACCTGAGGACGAGAGAACAAGAGAGCAGTGAGGCCTGAAAGATTGAAGGCTGCAAATGGCGATTGGTTCTAGAGAGAGAAAATGGTTAGGCGCGAAGAAGAAGAAGATAGAAAGAGATTTTAAAAATTGCTTATATACATTGGCAATAAATGGGCACATTTGCCAAGAAGGGAATAGTCAGGGCACGAAGCCCCAGGCAAGTGTGCAGCCGCCCTGCCTTGGGAACTTAAATAGCAATGAGTACCTGCCCATGTGTCACTCATCTAACTGGTCATACACGCATCTCAATTTTAGCAATATCCCTCAGCTATTTCAATGGCACCTATGGCTAAGGGCTGGGGGGTGATTGATATACCCGTTTCTATCCTCAGCCTGGCTAAGGATTATCTCCAAAACGGACGACCCTACGAGGGGCCGACCCTGACCCAGACTCCAGCTGGCCTCCACCAGGCCTTGACGACCCTACGAGGGGCCGACCTTCCACCGGGCCCAGACGACCCTACGAGGGGCCGACCCTCCACCAGGCTCCGGACGACCCTACGAGGGTCCGACAGTACGAGGCCAGAATTAAGCCAGACTCACTCCCAGAGGGAACTTCGCCCTCGGCCTCGTCTCATAGGCCGAGGGTGACATCATGACAGCGCGTGGCTCGGGAGACGCGTGGGACAGTGCGCGTCAGGATCATATGATATGTGGCAGACCGTTATAACCGAATCACACCCTCACGTGAGGGAATATTATGTCATCATTTGGCATCTACAGGTGTCAACAGGGGATTGGTTAGATCATCATTCACATGCACCATGCGTACTTGGGGGGTACACTACACCCCCAAGACCTATATATACTTGTCATCTATAACCCTACAGGGGAGATCAATCCATTGTAACCCTAGCTAAAACTCTGCTTGTACAGACAGTGGAGAGAGAGAGAGAGAGCTTGTGTACATTGTATCCAAGGCCATTAGTGCCCATACCTAGTGGATCACACACTCACAGTGGATGTAGGCCAAATTGGCTGAACCACTATACATCATCGTCTTATTTCCTCTTATACTCATCCCATTTTACACACATGCTTATACACGTATGCGTCTCAATGACTGCCATGGCTATTACTGTTTGAGCTCACTATCACTTACCTGGTGGTGCTAAATCCTAGCATCATCAGTTAATATATCATTTTACTTAATTAACGAGCAACCCTTAATATTATTGGATCAAAAAATTCTAGAGCATGTATGGAGCAATAAATATATAGAACTTTCTCATTTGAAAATTTTGGTTTTGCCTCATATATGCATGTTAGTGATCATGCTAGGGGTAGTCTTGACCCAAATTCACTAGAATGCACCGTCATTGGATATGAAAAAGATAATTTCAGTTATATCTTCTAGAATGACCAAGACAATAAGCTCAAAAGAAGTAGGTATGTCATTTTTTTAATTAGCAGGTGATGCATAAGGATAGAGATGCAATACATGCTAATGGGTCATTATATAATGATCTTATGTACATGGATTTGGAAGATATTTCTGACATAAGTGTGGGAATACATATAATTAAGAAAGGCCTAATTAGAAAGTCTTATGCCAAAGATTAGTACACAACAGAGTGCACTATTGAATCCAGTACAAAGGAGGTCCTCCAACGCTCCCATACAAAATAAAAAGTACATGTTAAATTTGTTGCTTACTATTGGAGGTGAACTTGAATACTATGACAAAGCATGTGAGGTAAGGGATGTCAGAAAGTGGGATGTTGCCTATTGGAAAGAAGTTTCTTCAAGATAAATGGGTGTATCGAGTCAAATAAAAACATGAAAGTTCCAAAAGATACAAGAAAAAGATCATAGTGAATGGATTTTATCCAAAACAAGTAATTACATACATATAAAATTATTCACAGGTTATGAAACTGACTGACATTTGTTTAAGTTTAATCATTATTGTAGCAAACAATTTTCACCTTGAATAGATAGATGTGAAAATTGCTTTCCTCCATGGTTATCTAAAGGAGGATATATATATACATAACACTATTGGGGGGGGGGGGGGGGGGTGGGGGGGAGGTCTCAATACAAGGGAAATATAGGCTAGTGTGAAAGTCTAACAAGAGCTTATATGGTTTGAATTAAGCCCCGAGACAGTGGGACAAGAAGTTTAATGGATTTATATTGAATAATATATAAAGAAAATTCAACATTAGTCAGTGTTTCTTCAAGATATTTCTTTTCGGTTACATTATTTAGCTAATATATGTTGATGATATGCTAGTGGTAAGATCAGATTTGAATAAAATCAGGACATATGGACCTTGACTTTGGTGGTCAAGGACATCACAAGATGTAAGGACAATTTGTCCATCTTTATGTATATGTTATGTCTTACGCCGTTACAAGATTGATGGTTGAAAAGATCAGATCGTCATCAACGAAATCCGAAATCCGAAGATCAAAAGAAGAAGGAATTTGGGAATCAGACCTAACCGGACCGATCCGGCTCAGATAAAAGAATCGATCCGGTTAACCGGACCGATCCGGCTAAAGGGACCGAACCGATCCGCTTGTTGAGTTGAGACCAGTACACCCCGGATCCATAACGAACCGATGAAGGCAAAAAGGCCGAACCAATCCGATGCCAACCGGATGGATCCGATTTCAGAAAAAGAACCGATCCGAGTTTATCGGACCGATCCGCCTAAAGGACCGGACCAATCCGACGAGGATAGACTCTGCCAGATCGTGGCCAGATTTTCCAGGGCAAAGAGTTCCTTATTTAATCCACGATCAGAGGTTGTTATTGATAAGACTTTTCCACGTTTTTCAGAGCATATCAACCCTAAAGTCTTCACCTATTGAGTCCTATGATTCTAGGTTTTTAGATTCACACATCTTCCATATCCTTGTGAATCAAGTTTGGTTACCCAAAGAACACCATTGTTGTTGTTCACCCCTTGTGAAGTGGACCGCTTCTTCCTCTTCATTGCTGCCCTACTGGAAAGGAATATTCCAGCCGCGACTACAGAATCCGATACCCGAGGGTAATTCTTAGTCAAAAACTTGTATTTCAGTGTAATCCGATTGTAAGCCGTTTCTCTTACAAATTATAGTGATATACAAATGGTTTTGCCCCTGTGGGGGATTTTTCCTTAAACTCTGTGTGTTGAATATCTTGTGCATGATCTCATATTGTTTCAATCACACCTAATTGCATGCTTAGGGTTAATTTGGGTTAAAAATGGTATTTATTGTATTATTTCTTAATTGAACGCAAGCGCTAACTCTTTCAAATTGGTATCAGAGCAGGTTACGCTAATCTATCGCGTATTCCTTTTTCCGCAAAATTTTTCTAAGATATCAATTTTCTGAAAAAATTGATTTTGAAAAAGTGCGTGTTCAAATGGAGAAGTCATATTATAAAATGCCTGTTTTTGACGGGACAAATTATGCTTATTGGAAAGCCCGTATGAGGTCGGCTTTAGAAGCCATTGATGAACGTGTATGGATTTTGGTTGAATGAGGGTGGACTCCTCCCACTGTGACTGTTGATAATGTGACCAACTTGAAACCTGACATCTCTTGGACTGATGAAGAATTTAAATGGTCATCTTTTAATTCTAAGGGTCTAAGTGCTATTTTCGGGTCTGTCACACCTGATGAGTTCAAACGCATAATGACGTGCACCACGTCAAAAGAGGCATGGGATGTTTTGCAACTTACCCATGAAGGAACAAATGCTGTTAAAGAGTCAAAATTGCAAAATTTAACAACTCAATTTGAAACCACCACCATGCATGAAAATGAATATTTTGATGAATTTTATGCTAGGCTTTCTGACATTGTTAATACTAGCTATAATCTTGGTGAACATATTCCAAATGCTAGAGTTGTTAAAAAGATTCTTCGTTCCCTTCCTAAGCGTTTTATACCTAAAGTCACTGTGCTAAATTCCTTGGGTAATTTAAATACACTAAAATTGGAAGAACTGGTAGGAGATTTACAAACTTATGAAATAGACATGTTTCCTAAATCTGCCAAGCCAAAAGATAAGGGAATTGCCCTTAAAGCCCAAGAGAGAAAAAGTGAGGGGTCGGCAAGAAAGAGAGTCCAGTCATCTAGAAAGTTAGAAAGTTCTGATTCTGAATGTGAGTTTGACTTAGATGATTGGGCCTTATTTGCTAAAAACTTCAAGAAAATTCTGAAATTTAAGAAAAGTGGGAATTTCAAAGATAAAAAGAATTTTCAGAAAAATAAGTTTGAAAAGAAAGATTTCAAAGAACCCCCTAAAGACAGTGAGAGGTGTTTTGAGTGCGACGGTAAGGGACACAGAGCGTTTGAGTGTGCCACTCGTCTGAATAGGGAAAAGGGTAAAGCTATCCTAAATGCTACCCTTAGTGACGACAGTGAGGTCGAGTCGGTGGACTCGGGAGATGAGTCACCACATGAACGTAACTTCACCGCGTTCATGGCTAGTCATGTGAGTACTCCATGTGCATCTCACGACGATGAGGATGCTACCTCACAGAGACACCTCGACAGTGAGTGCGAAGAGAGTGAGGGGGAGGAAGGTAGTGAGGATGAGAGTAACCTTCAATGCGCCTACGCCGAGTTATATAATGAGTCTTTCAAAACTAAAAAACGTAACAAGGCGTTAGTTCTTAGGATCACCGCGTTAGAAGA
Organism: Sambucus nigra; assembly: GCA_949130495.1. Classification (NCBI taxonomy): domain Eukaryota; kingdom Viridiplantae; phylum Streptophyta; class Magnoliopsida; order Dipsacales; family Adoxaceae; genus Sambucus; species Sambucus nigra. The sequence continues at coordinate 125,967,702 of OX422212.1, read as the reverse complement.
AGAGTTAGAAGAGACGAGAGAGAGAGAGTCCTCCACCTGCACCGCAATGAGAGAGAGAGAGTCTGCCTGGGTTAGTGAAGAGAATTTGCGTAGAGAGAGAGAGAGAAGTTTTGATAAAGATAAAGCGAACTTGACTAAACAAGTGGCTAGTCTTACTAGTGAGCTCCATTACTCCATGGAGACTCGGAAGAAACTTGAAGCCCTTGTTGCTCAGCTTACTCATGACCTTGAGAGAGCTAGGAAAGTCAAGGTTCAAATCGAGGACAGATTTGGGAAGATGGGAAAGATGCTCCTCGGTCCCGCTTTAAATTTTGGTGACAGGCAAGGAATAGGTTTTGATAGTGCATCCACGTCCCAAATTGCACCCGGACCAATTCCTGAGTTCACTACGACTCCTTATGGCCGTCATCAAAAACCAAGAAGAAGAGTTCGACCAAGAAAAGCAAACCAATGTCCTCCTAATACTGTACCCTTTTGCACCCATTGCAAAAGAAATGGACACCTTAGGGAGTTTTGCTATAGAATTGGTCGGACACGACGTACTTTTGCTCCTCCACATCATACTGATGAGTTTGCCAGTCTGAGAGAGCGAGTTGAGTCTCTAGCCGCCACATCACAGAGTTTGATGGAGAAATTCTGACGGATAACCTTACCATCAATGAATGCGCCCCGCATTCCGGCTAAAACCAACAAAAACAAGGGAATACAAAAAGGTACCTACTCTTGGGTTCCTAAGAAAGAGAAAAAGGCCCTTGTTGTCC